>MU228546.1:2789890-2856979 GCA_018584345.1 Thuja plicata
TTGCAAGCCATTCTTCTCATTTCAATTCCTGGACATCATATTCATATGCAGACTTAAAATTCTCAGAATTTGAATACAAGACTTTCTCTCCTTGAGAGAAACTCAGATTCAAATGCACAGATACCTTATAACTGGTATATTAACACGCCTTACAAGTTAATATACAAGAATCAAAACAAACATACAAAGACATCATACAAGTTATGAACAGGGATTTCCTTTGATTTTCATTAAAAATCATCTGAAACTATACATTGCAAGACCATGAACACAAAAATTAAGACTCAAAAGCCTGGAAGCTGCCCAGCAGCATAAATTTCAACATCCTCTTACAAAATGAGAAGAAACTGAGATATAGGAGAAGAGGAAAAACAAATTTAGTTACTGACACCTGTCCTTCTCCCATAAAATATCTGCAACCACTTCATTCTATTACTACCAAAATCTGATTTGATATGCCCTCAAATAGTCTGTAAAATCATATTCCTCTCTTCAATACCTTTCCAACGGTATATAATAGCTGATACTTCTGATTTAATTTCCCCCTGGAATCATCAAAAATACTTTGCCTTTCCATGCACACTTTCTGAACAATTCTAAAATATTTGAATATTTTTCAATAGTCAAACTATTCAATTGAAATCAAATTTAAAACTCTGCGTATTTTAATCCCCTTTTCTCAATGTGCACCAGAATTGGACATGTGGCGATCGCTGATTTGTTCTAAAAATCCATCTCTGCATCCTTGACTGGCTCCAAATTTACCTTGTGCAAGTGCGTGACTAGGCTGAATCGCTCAGTCGCTACACTTTTCAAATTCATTACAAACCCTGCGTGAGTGCGTGATGAGAAATTTCGGGCTGTGCGACTGAGAAACTGCGCGACTGGCTCAGTCGCGAGCTCGCACATCATTTCAAACAACTCCTCAAACTAGTGCAACTACGCGATGAGGTCGGTCGTGAGCTGATTTTCAATCCACCTTCCTCCAGCATGACTAAGCGACTACTATGTTTCCTTGCTCCGCGAGCACACGATGCCTTCTGCAAAATTTTGGTGTTGATCAACTGGGCACGCTTCCCGAGACAAGGTGCCATATGTGATCATGTGTGCAGAGCTTCCTCCTTTCATCTTCAAATTACATGTTCTTGTTTTTGCATATAAAGTCTTCAGTTTGCCTTGGTGGGATGAATGTGGGATATTAGAAATACACAGTTACTCATTTTTCTGGGTTTTTCCATCAAAAATGCTCATCAATAACATGATATCCATGAAAATGAAGACCATGAGATCATCTTACAAGCCAAGGCGCCCCTTTGTATGGATTCAGCTCTGCAGATTTCAACTTGAAAATTTTTCAAAAACCCTCTCTCTGTCCTGCGCTGGCAGCTACATCTCTGCAAGATTTTCAAAACAAAACAACAGAAAACCCTGTCTCTAATGCCTATGCAAGCCATACAATGTATTTACAAGGCTTTAAGCAAACATTTTAATGCACCCTCTAATAAATTCTGCTCTAACAGTTCATGTGCTCTGTCTACACTGCTGCTACGTTTTTCACTTTTGGAAAGATCCTTGCGAGTGAGTGACACATCCCCTTTATTTCAGCTGGTCGCATACTCACCATCCATCCTCACTCCACTTTTCACCTTCTGCGAGTGAGCGATGACCTAAATTTTGAACCTCATTTCATGTCTGTCACATACTCGCTATCCTTTTATGCTTTGCTTTTGAGTTCATGTGAGTGAGCGATGTTTCCTTCACCTTTAACCTATCGCATACTCGCGGGTTCAATTTTTATGTCACCTGAGTCTTGGCGACTGAGCGACTGTGCATCTTACCTTTCAGCTATTCCATCATCGCACACTTGCTGGCCTTTTAAACTGTAACTTTTGGATTTGAGCGGGTGAGCGACATTCATTTCTTTACTGCATACTCTATTTTGTCACTCACTTGTGCCACTTAATACTCCAGCTTTCATCTTATGTGCGAGTGAGCGATGGCATCTATTCTTTGCTCAGTCGCAAACTCGCGAGCTTGAAAATCTTACTTTATCACTGACTGAGAGTGCGTGACTGTGTCTTTTCTTTCTTTAGTCGCCTACTCGCGAGCTCTTTTCCTTTCATCTTTATTGATTGGCGAGTGAGCGATGTCTTTCCCTTTTTAACTCATCGCATACTCGTGGGTTCACTTTTGATCACCTCAAAGCATCAGCGACTGAGCGAGGCGTTCAATGATCTCTTTTATCGCTCGGTCGCAGACTATTATGAATCTTGAAAAGTACTTGTGCAACTGAGTGATGAATCTTCATATTAATACTTCACACCTTCGCCGCGCACTCGCACTGCAAAAGACAAGTGAGTTAGAACCTAAGCGAGTGGGCGACCTTCAGGACATGAGCTCGTCGCGCAGTCGCTGACCTTTGAAATTGACATGAAAGTTGATGCGGGTATGTGACTACTTCAATTTTAAACAAGACTCGCTCGGTCGCGGAGCATGATAGACTTTCATAAGACATCACGACTGCATGATTTACACTTTTAAAACATTGAACCTGCTCACTTGCACACAGATCAAAACTAGTCATAAGCTGATCGCGATTGCGCGATTCTCTTTCACTGACAGCTTGTCGCCCACTCAGGCAACTTAGAGACACTTTAAAAAAATTGACGTGACAAAGAGACAAAACTAAAACATGAATTCAAAAGGGATTTTGACTTCTTTTGCATGGAAAAGCACAGGATTTAACCAATAAAGCTCGGGAAAAGCAAAATCCAAGAGATTCAAAGAAAAACCAATGCAGTGCTAACAGGTCCTCAAGCATCCACTCCCACATACCAACAGCCACAACACTATTCACAGAATTCCCCAGCGCAGGCATATCAACAACCACCACACTATCAACAGAATTCCCCCACACTGACCTATCAGCAATCGTATTATCAACAATTTCCACGTCCCCCAGCATGTCACAAAGCAACCCACCACCAACCCATGCCACAACAAACCATACGTCTGCATCAAGATAACCAACCCAATTATCAGCATAATCCCCACCATTTACAACATCAAACTAATGCAATATCACTCCAGCAGGGATGAGTAGACCAAGAAGAGATCAAAATGTACCTAACCACCTGTTCACCCCTTTGGGTGAACCTATCAATGTTATTTTTTGAAGAATGGTAGCAACAAACCTGGTAGTATATCCTCCATCGACACAACCTTTTGATGACTCTTCTCCAAAACCACAATGGTTCAATGCCAATGAATATTGTGACTACTACCATGTTAAAGGACACGCCATGATCAAGTGCATGAAGTTAAAACACTACATCTAAGACCTAATTGAAGGATATTGAAGTAGATTCTACAAACAAAACCTCACCCAATAACAATCTGAAGATCTATCAAAATGCGTTCCCAAACCATGAAAATAACATGGGACCTACCAACACACACATTGCTTCAACATTTAATCAAGACAAAGGAAAACAAAGTGATCATTCTAGTAATAACACTACCACTCATGTTGAGTATGGTAGCATCATCAGTTGTATATCCCAAGTCAAGCCATCTGTCAATGTCATTCATGTGAAAGGCACTGATACTAATTATGTCATTACCACATGTCATGGATGCATAACTATTGTCGGTGATAGTACTACCTCATCCTATGGGGCACAATATAACTTATTGGAACATCTAGGGAATACACCCACCCAAATATCCATCTTGGATCTCTTGCACACATCACGAGTCCATCAAGATATCTTGAATAAATCTTTGCAAGAGTCATGTGTTCCCAACAACATAGATCCCAGTTAGTTTCAAAACCTTGTGGGTCACTTATCCACATCTTATGCTATATATTTTAAACCTACTAACATGCCATCTGTTGAGGCTAATCATATCCTCCCTCTTCGCATCGCCATCATGGTCCAAAACTTTTCTCTTAAGAGAGTCATGATAGATAATGGTTCAGCCTTGAATCTATGTACTTTAAAATTTTTAAAGGAACTGGGATACACTAAATCTAATATCATGAATGATGTCATCACAATCAAAGCCTATGAAAATCTAGAAAAAACATTAGAAAGTACAATCTCCTTGCCCATTCAACTGGGCCTGATAGTACAAGAGACAATTTTCCATGTGGTTGATCTTGACCTCCCATACAACATCCTCCTTGGACGCCCATGGATTCACTCTATGTAGGCCATCCCTCCCACCTATCATCAGTGTATCAAGTTTCCACACAATGGAGTTGAGATCACTATCCATGCAGATCCCAAGCCCTTCACATATTGCCATGCGTTGGAAGCCTCCCATCCAAATTCAAATCATTGTCCTTGGACTGACCTTGGCACATCTATTTCTAGTTCCTCCACAACCCTTCCAAATCCATACACCATCATTGCATCCACTCTACCCACTATCAAGATCGACCACCAAGGCTATGGAGAATATAGTCTAATTGATGCCTTTGCTGTTGGAGCCCTCCTAGCTGATCCACATACCCATGGGCATCCATCTAGTTACATTAAGCAAAAGCAACCTAAACTAACGCGATTGGGTCCTACCACCTTTCTTTCTCATGAAATTTTGAATAGCCAGGAAATAACACCTGATATCAATCAATGGCTCTACAAAGATCCTACACCTCCTAACAGTGGCCTCCTGAATCACTTCAAAGATAAATATCCCTCTGCTCACAAATTGGTCACCAAAAAGTGGAACTATCAATAAGGTTGACTAGGCTCTGAAGAACAAGGCATGAGAGCCCCCATTGTGCCCTCCAAACTTAAAAGCACATTGGTCTGGGATTTGAACATGATACATCTGGCCTTGGCCATAAAATGACTGGGGGCACTAAGGAAACTAGTCTAACATGTCACATTCCCCTGGGTAACATATGTGAATTCAAAAATATCCTGGAAGAGAAAATTGTGAGAGCTTATGACGATATTGATGATGAAATTTTCCTTGGTAACTCCGTCCTTTGCCAATTATCCCTCCACTTCATTGACCTTCCACTCCTCCATCCCAAACTCATTAACTAGGACCAACCAAGCATCATCTCGATAGACGAGTTTGAAAGGATGGTTGAACCCCTAAACTTCATGGGAGGTACAAATCAGAAACTATATTGGGGGTAGACTTCCACACATGTTTACACCTTGAACCCGGAAGCATACATTGGGGGAGAGGAGGACTCTAGCCACAAAATTGAAAATAAAAATAAAAAAGAAAAAAATGTATCTCTTAGTGAAAACCCTTATGGGGAACTATCAGATCAAAAAAAATAAAAAATAAAAGGCTTATCTCCTGGTGAAAACCTTTCTAAGGCTCTAGGAGATGGAGATTCTCCTCTCCCTATCATCCATGATTATAGGTCAGAACAGTCATCTATTCTCATTGAGGAAACCCAGCCTGTTGATCTAGGTATAAAGGACTAGCCTTGCATCACTCACATTTCAGCATCCTTGACAGAAGCAGAAGAGATGGCCTTTACAGCTCTTTTAAGAGAATATCTAGACATCTTTGTATGTTCCTACTCTCACATTCCTAGCTTAGATCCATAACTTGTAGTACATAATTTATCCATGGATCCTAACATTAAACCTGTCAAATAAAAGCTCTAGAAAATGTATCCCAAAGTTGCATTAATGGTCAAAATAGAACTTGAAAAGCTCTTAGCAGCTAGAATCATCAGAGTGATAGATTACTCAAACTGGATTTCAAATATGGTCCCAGTCTCTAAGCTAGATAACTCCATCAAAATCTGCACTGAATTTTGAGATCTCAACAAAGCATGTCCAAAAGAAGACTTTCCATTCCCTAATATCGACATGATAGTGGACCTCATTGCCGGACATGAGATGTTGTCTCTGATGGATGGATTTTTAGGATATAATCAGATCTGTATAGCAGAAGAAGATCAGCATAAGACAAAATTTACAACCCCATGGGGCACCTTCTATTACAACATGATGCCATTTGGGCTCAAGAATGCTAGAGAAACATATCAGAGGGACATAATCATCATCTTCCATGACATGGTCCATAAGATCCTTGAAGATTATGTGGATGATATATTGGCTAAATCAAAAAATAGAATGGATCACCTAAATGATCTAGAGGCAGTGTTTGATCGACTTTGACATTATAGTCTCAAGCTAAATCCAAAGAAATGTGTCTTCGGAGTTACATTAGGAAAGCTCCTTGGCTTCATTGTATCACAATGTGGCATCGATATAGATCCTAAAAAGGTTAAAGCAATCATGGAAATGCCAACGCCAAAGACACTCAGACAGCTGCGCAGTCTACAAGGAAAGCATCAATCAATGTGCCACTTCATATCACAGCTTGCAGACAAATGCCAACCTTTCATGCATTTGCTGAGGAAAGATCATAGTTTCAAATGGGATCCTATATGCCAAAGAAGCTTTGACAAAATCAAGGAATATCAGGCATATTCACCTATTCTAGTTCCACCTACACCAAGAAAACCTCTCATATATATATATATATATATATATATATATACAACCCTAGGGGCACTCCTAGCCCAGTTAGATGACAATGGAAAAGAGCATGCTATCTACTACATCAGCCGCACTTTGGTGGGTTATGAGCTAAATTATACACCGATGGAAAAAGCATGCCTAGCAGTGGTCTTTGCCACTCAAAATCTTTGTCACTACATGCTCAGTCACATAGTCAAGCTTATATCAAAAGTAGACCCACTCAATTATCTACTATCTAAAACAACTCTCACAGGCCGCATGGCTAAATGGGTAATGCTTCTTACCAAGTTTGACATCCAATATATTGACAGAAAAGCCATTAAAGGTCAAGTCATTGTAGATTAGTTAGCAGAGGCACCATTGATTGACACATATTTGTTATTCATGGAGGTTCCCGATGAACATCTATGCATGATTGAAGAACAACCAGCTTGGAAGTAATTCTTTGATGGTTCATATACATCTCATGGTTCTGGGGCAGGAATCATGTGTGTTACCCCACAAGGTGAGTACATCCCAAAATCATTCAAACTAGGATTTCCTTGCACTAAAAACACAGAAGAATATGAGGCACTGATTGCAGGACTCAACAATGCCATCCAGTGGAACATCACAGATATCCAAGTCTTTGGTGATTCTCAACTAATCATAAAGCAAGTGTTAGATGAATTCCAAACAAAAGATGATAATTTGTTACCTTGCAAAGAGATGGTAGATAAAATAAAGGAGCATTTCATCAATCTGCAAATCACCCAAGTGCCACATTTACAAAACAAAGTTGCTGATGCAATGGCTATGATTGGGTCACTTCTAGAAATACCACGTGATGCAATGCAGTATGAGTTCTTGATTGAGCAACTTCACGTGCTAGCTTATGAGAGTGATGATTTTAATTAGGTCTGTGTCTTGGTTGGTCCTCAGTCCCCATGGTACCATGACATCCATGCTTATCTAAAGAATGGTATCATATCCTCCCATCTAACAAACACCCAATGCCAAAACCTTATTCAAAGAGCTTCCCTCTACACCATTGTAGCCGACACCTTATATCATCATGGTTATCATAATGTTCTCTCTAGGTGTTTAGATGAAGTTGAAGCTACCCAGGCATTGCGAGAAGTACATGCTAGAATTTGTGGTTCCCACATGAGTGGCATGCTCCTAGCTAAACATATTCTTAGAGTTGGGTATTATTGGCCTACTATGGAACATGATGCCTGTGAATTTGTAAAAAAATGCTTACCATGTTAGTATCATGAAAATCTGATCCATACACCAGCATAAGAGCTACATCCTATTACACCTTCTTGGCCATTCTCATGTTGGGGTTTCAACCTCATTGGTAAGATCACTCCCCTGTCCTCTGAGGGACATAAATTTATCATCATAGCAACTGAATACTTTACTAAGTGGGTTGAAGAAATCCCACTTACCCTTACGACAAGCATCCAAATCTCCAAGTTTATCCTATACCACATCATTTTCCGCTTTGTCATTCCATTCACCATTTTCACAGATCACGGTTTGCCATTTGAAAATCAGCATATGGTCAATCTGTGTGAGAGCCCACACATCCATCATCGCTTCTCTAGCCCATATTTCCCACAGGGTAACGGCCAATATGAGGCAACCAGCAAAACACTTCTAAAAATCCTAAAGAAGGTTGTCAATGATACTGGTCATGACTGGAACCTCCAAATTAATCCCACCCTTTAGGCCTATCACACTTCCTTCCACACTCCCACAGGCACCACTCTATATTCCCTTGTCTATGGTGTTGAGGCTGTCTTACCAATTAAGGTTGAACTACCATCCTTATGGGTATCTATCAAAGACCTAATCATAGATGAAGACTACAGAGTAGCAAGACTCACATAGCTTGATCTCCTTGATGAAAAGTGCCAGCAAGCATATGACCACTTGGTCGTATATCAGAATAGATTAAAGCGAAGCTATAATAAGAAGATTCACCCACACCAGTTCCAGGTAGGGGACTTTGTGCTCAAAGAGAATCAGAAAGTGGGTGCTAATCAAGAAAAGAAGGGTAAGTTTGAAGTTACCTAGCAAGGCCCATATATTGTCACTGCATGCTTGGGTTCTGGGGCATATTAGTTATCTAGTCCTGAAGGAGAACCCCTGAATGATCCAATCCATGTCATTCATCTTAGGCGCTTCTATGCCTAAAAGTTGATTAGTTATTTCAATTAATCTGAAAAATCCAAAAACATTGTAAAAAGTCTTGAAAAACTCATTGTCTTGGTGAAAATCTGGTACAGAGACACCTTGATGATAGCAAATTTTTTTTTAAAAAAAAGCAAAAAAAAAACAAAAATAAGAAAGAGAAAATAAAAAAAAAGAAAAAGAAGATCAAGAGAAATCACTCGTCCAATGGTGGAAACTTGGCCATCGGGTGCCTTGGACAAGTATGTCTGGTTAAAACCTGGCAATCAGGCATCACACATAGTGGGCCATATCATTATCTATCAAACTCTTGTTCTCCTCCATCTTATTCATTCCACTCCACTTTGGCCTAATCCTTACCTATATTTCCTAGATGTTCCATTGTTGCTCACATTAGTCAACATTAGTCCTACTATCCTATATCCTGAACTTTTGTACATATCCTTCCTATATATAATCATCTATCCCATTTGTATATATGTTTTCCTATCCCAATCCTTGAGCTTCAGTCCTGTAAATATCATGTCCTTGTCAGTCTAGTCTTGTATCTAGTCCCGCTTGTACATATCTCGCGTCCTTGGTCGATCTCCTTGCAGAAATTGATCCAGTTCCATTTTGAATCATGTACTTCACCAAGTTCCTTATGAAAAAATTTTGTTTCATAAATTTTATCATCATCACATCTTTTGTCCAATCAAATACATACATGCCCTCTCCATGGAAATGGGTCCTTGAGGGTGTATCCTTCCTCTCATTGACCTAAATCCAATCATCTTTCAGGAAATGGGTCCTTGAGGATGTATCCTTCCTCTCATTGACCTAAATCTAGATCATCATCATCACTAGGTTCTTGTAGGATGTATCCTTCCTCTTGACCTAATCTCAATCTGATCATTATCCCATCTCGTTGATCTCTCTAGCAAAAGGCGTCTTGTTATTGAATTTTTTATCTTGAAATTTGATTTTAGTTCTTGATTATCATTCCTGATTCTTTTCGGTTTTTCTCCTCCTCAAAGTTGCCAAGATTCTTTATATCATAGTACATTGTGAATGGATGCACCTAAGATAGGGAACTTGATCTTTTTGATATATGCTTGTGAGTCAGTAGGATATGACCCTTGCATGTATGTAATCTGTTTGGGTTTGCATGCTGCACTTGGGAAATGTTGTTTGCTTGTGGGCTTTTCTAGCATCATTTACACCATGGTTTTTTCTGGGACCCATGTGTGATGCTGGGGAAACCCTCATGTGTTTTTTGTATTATTCCTCTGCAACACCGGTGACAAGGCCTTGTGTTCCTAGTAACCTTGGCATAGTCTCTAGTGCTGCTATATAAAAATAAGTGCTCAACTACATGGCGGTATTCCATCCTAGAATACCCCTCGCTCAAGCTTCAAGAAAAAAATTGCCCCCATCCCCTCCCCAGCATAGCATTTCCTTTTTATTCCAATCAAATCCTATCTCACACCTAACCCTTCATCCTTGATGCACACCTAACTATCCCATCCCTCATTCTTCTATTCCCCCCCTTCCCTTTTCTTCTATCCTGTCTCTCATGGCTATCTCTTTTCGAGATGCTGCCAGGGCTTCACCTTTTCTCCTTGTCACCCTCTCGAGGGGGCATCATCCTGATCATCCTATTCTAATTCTATCCTAATCGTTACTTTGGGGAAACTTCATTTCCTATGTCCACATCTTCACGTCGTCTATTGTTTTAAACGTCTTCAAAATAGCGTTATTCTAACAATATGTCGAAGAGGGGTAAAATGTAGATACCTAAATTTGATTAACACAACTAATCACATTTAGTGCCTTCTTAGAGAATTATCAGTTAAGTAATTAAGAATTACCTAATTGACCTATTTCATCCCCTAGCCCTAATTAATTTAATTAATTGGCTATAGTCTTGATTAATTATTAAAAGAAACCAATAACTTAATAATTAATTAAAACCCTATTCCCCTATTATTGAATGAATATGTTATTTATGTAATTAAATTCATTAATATTCCCTTTAAGCCCTAACCCAACTTATCTCAACTACCTAACCTTGAGTTCAAACTCAACACAACTCCTTCACACATACTAACCTAACCAATCCCAACCCCTAACCTTGAGTTCAAACTCAACCGAACCCTTTCACACATGCTAACCTAACCAATCCCAACCTCTTCACACATGCTAACCCTTCCTTATCCACATAATCATCCTTCTTATCTCCTAACCCTAATCCTAATTCTATCCCTAACCATGTCACATTCCTAATCGTTGATTAGGAACTCAACCCCCAAAATCAAAGTCAATAATCTGAAGCCATGCTTATACATAAGAATAAATATCTCTTACACCCTCATAAATATCTCTTACACCCTCATAAATGCCTCTTACACCCTCTTTATGAGCCTTATCTTCTAGAGGCTTCTTGGTCCATTTCCCTAAATGGTCACAGTCCTCCCTACTTTCAACCTGATAATATTGTGACAAGTGTCACAATTTGATGCACTTGAAGAAGCACAATCCATGTGCTCTCTTTTAGTGGCATCCTGACCTCTCTTTAGCTTTGCATTTGAACAACCCATTTTCAACCCCATTTCCTATAAATAGAAGGTTCATTCCTTCACATTTCATCCATCTTTTGAAGTAATATCATAATGTCAGTTTTAGCTTAGATATTCCAATCTTGAAGAGTAAAATTATAATCCTACTTTAGAGAACATACCTTTGAAGCTTGGAGCACATCTTGAGCACACATCCATAAGCATGAACACATCAAAAGGGGAGCTTAGATTCAGTTTGAGGAGGTTTTCACTTCCTTGTTTCCTTGTTGTTTAAGTTTTTCTTTTTCAGTTCAATCATGTATGTAGCTTGTTTATTTAGTTGTGGAATGTTAATATGATTATTGTGTTCCTTTACAACTAGATTTTCCTTTCTCACAGAATGTACTAATTCATCTACAATGGGCTCTGATAGATCTGCATCAACTGGAACAGTTTTATTGTCGCTTAGATTGATGCATCACTAAACTGTATTTTAGTGACCTTCAGGTAGGGGAAGTACCCCTATATTTCCTCTAAGATACAAGAATGCATCCTTAGGTAAGGGTTTGGTGAATATATCTACAAATTATTCTTTGGTGTTTACACATTCCAACCTTACTTCTCTATTCTGTACTAATTCCCTCAAGAAATGATATTTGATTGCTATGTGCTTGGTTTTGGTGTGCATCACAGGATTCTTTGAGATGTTAATGGCACTGGTGTTGTCATAGTAGATAATAACTAGCTCTTTAATCTCTTCCTTCATTCCTGACAACAACTTCTTGATCCATATGATGTTAGAATAGTTCACTGTTATAGTAACATATTCTACCTTTTCTTTAGACTGAGAGATACAATTATCTTTCTTGCTAGTCTAAGATACTAATCTTTTTCCAAGAAATAAAGCTCCACCACTGGTGTTCTTCCTATCATCGACACTTCCATCCCTATCAACATTAGTGAATCCTTTTAAATCAAAGTTTCCACCTTTCTTATACCATAAACCATAGTCTTTAGTACCTTTTAGATATCTCATAATTCTTTTGATTTCCATTAGGTGATTATCTCTGGGATTAGCTGAAAATATTGCAATAATACCAATTGTCAATGCAATATCAGGTCTGGTGTGCACAACATATTGCAATTTTCCAATAATGGATCTATAATTGGTCTGATCTACCTCTTTTGAATCATCATCCTTAGATAGTTTCTGTCTAGTATGCATGGGTGTTCCAATAGGTTTGGAATCTTCCATACCAAATTTCTTGAGTATCTCACCAAACATAGACAGTTCAAATTCTTTTCTCATAGCTATAGAGAATGCTTTGCATAGGTCATCATAGCCAATGAATAATATGTCATCAAAAAATATCTCTGCTAACAGTATTTTTTTCTGTGATCCTTCTTTGATATACATGCTACTGTTATCATTGGTTCTCTGAAATCCAATGCTTATTAGATAACTATGTAGTCTTTCATACCAGGCTCTGGGTGCTTGCCTTAGTCCATACAATGCTTTGTGTAGGTTGTAAACCATATTTCTTCTGCTGGGATCAATAAAGCCTTCTAGTTGTTCAGTGTAGACTTCCGCTTCTAGGATTCAATTCAAAAATTTAGAATTCACATCCATCTAATATACTTTATATCCTTTATGTGTAGCATATGCCAGAAGAGTTCTGACTCCTTCAAGTCTTGCAACAGGAGAAAATTTTTCTCAATAGTCAATACCCTCTTCTTGAGAATATCCTTTACAAACTAGTCTGGCCTTGTTTCTAGAGACTTTCCCATTTTCATCCATCTTGTTTCTGAAAACCCACTTGGTTCCAATCACATTCTTGTCCTTTGGCCTAGGTATAAGAGTCTAAGTTTTGTTCTTCTCAATCTACTCAATCTCTTCATTCATTTCTTCTATCCAACTTTCATCATTCAATGCATCTTTAATAGTTCTAGGTTCAAATTCACTTAGTAAGCATGTACCTTCTAGTTTTTTTCTTGTCATTACACCTTCTGTCTGATCTCCAATTATCTTCTTAAGTGCATGATGCCTTTTCACATATCTAGAAAGTACTGGATCCTTCAATCTAGATTCTAGACTTGATCCACTAGGTCTGTCATTCTCAAACTTTCTTTCTTGTTCCTCTATCTGATACTCAGTTCCCTCCGACTGTGAATCAGGTCCTTCTGTTTGTGACTTAGGTCCTTCTACTAGCACTTCATGTTGAACATTTTGCAACTCAGGTAGTACATTTTGTGTCATTATATGTTGTCCCATCACCATTTCTTGAGTCATAGTTATAGTATCAGGTTTATGATATACAAATTTTCTGTAGTCCTCAGGCTCTTTACTACTCTTTTCTTCACATTTTCTACAAATTCATCAATCTTGACATGTACACTCTCTATGAATTTATGAGTAGTAAGATTCAGACATTTTTATGCTTTTCTTTTACATGAGTAACCTAGGAATATTCCTTCATCACATTTTGCATCTAGTTTCCCATTTCTTTCTTCCTTCAAGATGTAGCATCTACTTCCAAATACTTTGAAATAATGAACATTAGTTTTATAGCCATACCATAATTCAAAAGGTGTCTGATTACTACCTTTCTTTAGTTGAACTATGTGCAAGGTGAACAATGTAGTGTTGATGGCCTCCTTCCAGTATTTGGCAGCAATATTCTTTTCAATCCTTAAGGTTCTGGCACAATCCATAATGGATTTGTTTCTCCTTTCTATTATTCCATTTTGCTGTGGTGTACCAGAGGTAGATACCTACCTTTTGATTCCTCTTTCATTTCAGAATTCATTGAACTCATTAGAAATTAATTCTCCTCCTTTGTTAGATCTTAGGAATTTTAGTTTCTTTCCTGTTTCTTTTCCAACTCTTGCAAGATACCACTTGAATTTATGAAAAGATTCTGATTTCTCTTTGAGAAACATGATAGTCATCATTCTGGAATGATCATCAAAAAATAGAATAAAATATTTTCTCCAATATAGCTTTTTGTTCCAATTGGTCCACATAGATTAGTATGTACCAATTCCAAGACTTCATCAGTATTGTAATTATTGCTCTTGAAGCTAGTCTTGCTCATCTTTCCAATTTGACATTGTTTGCATATTGCTAACTCAGGTTTCTTCAAGATAGGAATACCTTTGACTCTTTTGTTCTCTCTTATGTTTACTAGATTTTCAAAATTCACATGACACAACCTTTTATGCTATAACTAGATTTCTTCTGCTTGTGCAATAAAGCATGAACCTTCAATGAGATCAAGATAGAATAAATTACCTTTTGTTTTGCTGCCAGTTCCAACTAGGTTTCCTTTACAATCTAGGAGCTTAGCCTTACCATTCATAAATTCTACCTTGAAGCCAATGTTGTTTAGTTGTGCTACACTAAGTAGATTTCTCCTTAATCCTTCAACTCAATAAGCATAATCACATTTGATTCCTTCTATCAGAAAAATCTAACGTTTTCCTTTTACGGGGCAATGTTCAACATTCCCAAAATTGACACTTCCACCATCATAGTGTTCAAGATGATCAAACTTTGTCTTATCACCAGTCATGTGATGAGAACAACCACTGTCAATTATCCAAGTATCATTTTTATTGATGTGTGAGAAAAGTGCAATCTTTTCATCTTCCTCATCCGACTCATCCTTAATGGAAATACAAACCATTTCTTCTTCTTCATCACTATTAGAATCTTTTGTAATATAACAAGACTTCTTGCCTTTATCCTTATAGATTTTGTGGATATTGAAATCTTTCTTGCCTTTGAATTTGTTAAAATTCCTCTCATCCTTGTCTTCCTTGTTTGGACACTTTGCAACAATGTGACCAACCTCATTACATGAGAAATAAATCAATGGTATCTTTCCTTTGTATTTTCCTTTTGTAGCTCTTCTTGCAAGAAATGCTTCAATGATTTAAAGATATTCATCATCAGATTCATCATTATTGTCACTTTCAATCTGGTTTCCTTTAGAGTACCTATCCTTCTTACCAAGGTTCAATTTGGCTTTAAATGTAGACTCAAGATTGCTAGAGCCAGGAGAGTAGTTGTCAAAATTGTCCAACTCAAAGTTTGTAAGTCTTCCCACTAATGTATCCAAAGTAATTTCTTTGTTGTACCTCATTTCTTGAATGGTTGAAACTCTAATAACATAGATAGGGAGTAAAGTTCTGAGTACCTTGTTGACTACTATAGTATCTTCAATTAGTCCACTTGCTGTTGTGATGGCACTTACAATCTTCTTGATTCTTTCACTATAATTTCTAATATCTTCTCCTTATTTCATTTTCATCTAGTCAAATTGTCCTCTTAGACTTTCTACTTTAGCTCTCTTTACATTTGCATCACTTGCATGAATTTCGTGCAATTTCTTCCACATATCAAGGGTTGTAGGGTAGCCCTTGACTTCATCAAATTATGAATAGTTGAGTGAAGAAGCTATGCCAATCATCATTATGTTATGAATTTTTCATTCCATCATCTATTCCACAGTCATAGTCCATGTCTGTGCAACATGTTTGGTCTCTAAAAATTGTAAACCAACATCTCCAATAGTAGATAGACGTAGCTTCATCAATTCCTACCATGCTAGGAAATTGTCTTTGTTTAGCTTTGGGGTCTCCCTCCTGTAACACATCAGTAATCTTTAGCTTAGGCCTTGAAACCTTTCCTGAAAGAACCTGAAGCTCTGATACCAATTGTTGGAAATGAAATAAGTAACTGAGAGGGGAGGGGTGAATCAGTTACTTCAAAACAAATCCTTGTCCCTTAGATGTCTAAATACTTTAATACTGTTACTCGGGTTAGTTAAGATATTCTTCTATAGCTCAGGTGTTCCTTCTATAACTCGGGTGTCAAATCAATCTTTAATGCAATTATTCTTGGAGATTAAGTGCAGAAACATAAAGCATAAAACAAGTAACAAGTACACATATGACACCAATATTTAACATGGAAAACCAATATGGGAAAAACCACCAATTTAACTAGTTACTATTTTTCACTCTTCTGAAGTGAGCCCTATTAGGAGCCAACCCTGTTATAGGTTAAAATAACACAATATTAGGTGTGACCCATTTAAAGGATTTAATCACCTATGAGGAGTGGCCTTGTTAGAGGTCTTCAACACTTCAATCTGGAAATGCTACCTTGTGAGAGGATTTACAAAAGACTGTTAAGTCTACTCTGTTAAGATATTTTGATCACTACTACAATTGTTAGAAAGTAACAATGGATTTACCTGTATGTGTAAGCAACTATATTTTATGATTTATATCTCTACTTGATTGTAACTAGATCCTTGCTTATCAAATATTCTTTTGCAGCTCTAAGTGTTTTATATTCAATCAGAATCCCATCTGATTTTTCCTTCACAGAAATCCACACTTTTGCCTTTTAACTTTCTCTTCTACTTACACACTTAGACTTCAACACATTCAATCCAAACTTGACCTTTCATAAATACATGGTAAGCCCTATCAAGTGGACTTGAATAAACTCTAAATGATAAATTATAATTCAGTCAGCCTCATATAACCATTTAATTACATAATATAAATCACTGTTAGTTGGCTGCAACTAAATAAACGACCAAGACTGAAATGCTCGAGTGAACTCGGTCAACACTGAACTTCTTCAATGCCTGAACTCAACTTATTATGTTTACCAACTATGCTTGGTCTGAATGTAGACATTAGTGTAAAACCACTACATAAGTGTATATACATGTGTAACATCAATGACACTACCCAATTGAATAATTGTCTTCAACAGCTCAAACCTGTGAATCCAGGTGAAGTTGATGCCCAGTACCTGCAAGCCTACATCACTGAGAAGAAATACATGTGCATTGATGTACATATTAAATAAGACATTGCAGACAGATGATCAGGATCGATACATCGTGTGGACCTCATCTATGTGAGTAACTACGACTTCATCCTGAATCATGAAAGCACGTCATGTATATAGGCACACACACACAAGGAATGTAACATAAGGGTTAGAATCTTGAGAATTGGGTTAGTCAATAATCAATACTAATAATAAATCACCATAATCATAATAAATATCCTAAATCATTAAGTGACATACAAGATTCATCAAAAGTAACCTTAATAGAAGAATATATCTCTATCCATCCAGCACATATCACATAACATCCTAACTATGTTTAGAAAGGTATTGAAGGTGTTTTATACATACATGGAGACAAACACATATATAAATGATACCTTCAGACAATATTTCTGATATTAGAATTCTCAAGTACAAGCCGATGAAATCATTATAAACAACTTATAGGAAAACAAGTATTAAGCTATAAGGAAACATCTAAAGATCTTACTTCATTCAAAAACTTGTATTAGGGTTAGAGGGGTATTAAATCATTCCTCCCTTATATTTTAATTACTCCTGGAAGTTGGAAGAGATGAAATGAACTATACACATAAGCTGTAAACTATTATCAAATAGAATTGCAATTTTAGTACTCTAGTACCTACTTTTAATGACTATCTGCATACTTCTCCAATTAAGAGTGTTGATAAATCTTGTCACAATTATAGTGTAGATTAACTTGGTTCTAATGGTAAGAGACTTTCAAAAGAATTACCTATCTAGTTTTTTTACTTTATGTAGTAAGTTTGTCAACAGATACTAAGATTAGAGTATTACTTCAAAATCATTTTTATCAACTTGAAAATCCAAAGTATTCATGTTTTATTAACATTAGTGTATTAGATAAATGTGTGTTCTACAAATCAAAATTTTCACTTCCTTACACAATATAAAATTTTCCTATCTATGGTATCCAACATAAAAGGAGGAATTTCTGATAACTTTTCTATTTTTGAGACACAATCTAATCCTACACAATACAACAAATGGAACTTTATTTCAAATAGGGTTCTAAAAATTGTTTTCCTTACCAACTATGCATGTCAAACACAGAGGGGTAAATAAAATTTATACTTATTATGTTCATGAAGGTAACACAAATTTTTTTTTTTACTTAGCTTTGTAATCATGAAAATAAAATAACCCATACACTTACCTTTTGCGATAAAGCACAATTTTATAAGAGATCTTTTGGAAGACATAAAACAACCTCTTTTAGCAAGTAAACAATATTCTTTTTCATCAAGATGTAAGTATACTTTCAATACTAAGGACACATACACATTTATAATACATATTTTCTAAGTCATCTTTCATAATAATTGTTGGGTTAGATTTCCAAAACACATTCACACCCATAGAGGAGATCTAATCAATTTCCCAAATTTTCATGTCAGGCAGTTCCATATAGCATTTAATTAATTTCAAACAACAATGTACAAGAGTTCTTTCAAGTTCCCTATTTCATAATTATTATAGATCCATCAAGAGAGGAAAAGGCACGATTCCTACTACTATCTTCATAACCACAACATTTAAATCAGTAACATTAACTAATGTACATAAATTTAATTTCTACTCTTTACCTATTTGTAACATTGCCCTTATACCCTTTAATATTTTTGAGATAATCCCGTATTGAGTAACATACATAACAATATTCTTATAGCATTTATTTGCCACAGTAACTTCTTATTCATAGTCAATCATTCACTTAGTGTTGTTAATTACTACTAAGGTGTTGATCACAATGTATATAAAACTTGAATTTGTTTCCATAATACTCCTCTAGGATCATAACCTATCACTAGGCATCTAGAAACACATAAAATTAATAAAAACAAATTCCATCATTAGTATAGATAATTCATTGTTGTACATACTCTTTTCTAGACTTGTTTGATTGTGTTAGCTTAATTCATTTTCTATGCAAATTAACATGGCATGCATAAATAATATAGCTTCTTACCTAAACAAGGATAAAAATTATTCTTCCAAAATGAAAAATTAAATTATAGCCTATGGTAAAAGCTTGGGGATATAGTTCGTTCACCCAGGGGTCTCTTAATTGAGTATTTACAAATTTTATTGATATATTATTGCCTTGTCTAAACAATTTTATTCCTTCAAAACTTATGTCTTAAGAGAGAAGAGATAAAGAGAGACATAGAGAAATGCATATGGAAATAAATTATTGGTTCCTTACATTTCAAGGTCCTACTTGAAGAAGTCACAAGAGAGAGATCATTCAAACTATTATTATATAGAAAACTATCTATTACAACCTTATTCACTCATGTGTCCTAGTTTCTCCTTTCATACAATGATCTATGCTACTACTCTCTTTCATCTTTTTCCAAGAATAAGAGAAAAATTCATTTTCAAATTTTAAACCAAGACACGACACCAAATTTTTCACATCTTTCCTAGGTACAAATTATTAGCCATGAACTTTAATTATTACTATTCCAGTCCTATAAGAATAAAATCAAGTGCTACTACAATCGTTTCTTTCTTCGCATTAAAGGTGCAAAGGCAATTCATTTATAAGAAGGAAGTCAATTTGGCATTTATAAGAAGATAGAGTGCACAACATTTCCAATAAAATATATTATAGGTAGGGTTGGGAGATAATATTAGCTACCACCAAAACTAAAAACATCGGGTATCTTTTTTCTTTCCTAGAGATAACAATGTCATTTATCAACAAGAATATCACACACACAAGTATAAGGAATTCCTTATAATTCTATTTATAGAAAGCATCCATTTAACACATCATTGATCTCATAATGCAAAAAACATAAGTTATAATATAACTCAATCATAGAGGAATAGGTGAGGTATGAGTCCCAAGTTCCTAGTGTGGAACCTAGGGCTCTGATACCAAGATGTCACGCCTCGCCAGGGAACCTAGGAGGAAAATCCAACTAACTACTAAGAGATGTAAATATTTTTTTTCTCAATGAAATATTAGTAGTACTCTAAGTCCTCACAGGTTCCCTAACACTGTTATTCAAGAAACATAATCTAATCTAGTATTTGACCATTAAGGCATTGATTGATTAATATAAGTTTGAAATTCATTCCTTTACTCTTAACATTAAGTTACATGTATACTCTTAACATCAATCCTAATATTTTAACATGCATCCATGTGAGTTATCCTTTACTAAACTTATGTCATTATTTACACTTTTCATTAAGCATTCAGGTGAAAGATAAACATTCGATGGATATGCAATGCCCTATATACTTTATTATTTCATACGCATTTGTGAAAAATAGTAACCATAATCCAATATTAGATTCTATAGCTATTTATTCATAGATTCATTAACTCATAATAGTTTTCCACAACCATACATCAAGAGATAGCACATTCATTCAGAAATACATTATTTCATATTAAGTCTAAGATTATTTATTATACCAAAAAGTAATAAAAGATACGTGAATAAATACCCTAAAAAATTATCTTTTCATATTGATATTATACAATATTTCCCTTTCCTTTTACCTAGATCTACCCATTCCCTTATACATTGCTTTGAATTAAATTGATATACATCATATCATCAAATCCAATGATTTACAAGAGATTTCTTTTACAAGAATGAACATACATAAGTACCTCTTTATATATACAATAAAAAGTCTTCAAAACTGAAAATCCAGAAGGAATAGGAGCCAAGAAGGTCCATCTAACCATGAATAGTACGTCGATATAAATATTAACCACCCAACCATGTGGATCCATAAAGAGTCTATTCCCCCATGGCAGGAGATAGAGAGCAAGGTCCATGCAAGTGTCAATATGAATTAAGAATAATTGAGAGGGGGGAGGGGTGAATCACTTATCCTCAAGTCTAGATGTGCCCATATAAAACTTTAAATCAACTTCAACAACTCAGATTTGCCTGACAACAATAAACAATAAAAGTGTGCAGTTTACTGTACTAATGAAATAATCTCGTGGAAACTTAATAGTAAAACACAACAATAACATTCACACATTTTGACACGATGATTTAACATGGAAACCCAATATGGGAAAAACCACCAGCAACATGCTACCAAAATTTTTCTCTTCTGAAGTAATGCCCTATGAGGAGCCAACCCTGTTAAAGGTTACAAAACACATTGTCAAATGTGACCTGGTTAAAGGATTTAATCACCCTGTTAGGAGTGGCCTTGTTAGAGGACTTAGAACATTCCAATCTAAATGTCACCTTGTTCAGAGGATTTATACAATGATTTTTAGGTCAACTTGTTAAAGATTTGAACTGATACAATGGTTAGAAAGTAATCAGCAAGTGTGATCTGATTCATACAACTTACTTTGCAAATCCAGATCAAGTTTCAGCTCTAATGCTAATTCATTGAGTGGCCTCCATTCTCATCTCAAAATTCAGATCTACTTGGAAATCCTTCAAGCAATCTCTCTCTGCTTCTCTATTCAGCCTTCTCTACTTAGATCTTGCCAATCAGTCAATTAACCATGCAACACTTTGAATTTTCTTTGATATCTTAACAATAACCATAGTAGGTTATAATATACCTCTTCATCTAGGCCAGATAAATATTTTTCCTCTTAATCAAGATCATAGATCTTAGGTTAGATCAGTTCCAATGGATCTTCCCATCTTTACATTTTAATTTGCTTCTCCAATATAGTCATTAATTAACCATTGAATCCATGCGCTAATAGTAGTTTCCCATGCATTAAATGAATATGGACCAATATTAATTAATAATGTATATCCCAATAAAACCAATTATGTCAGCCATAGATCTCATATCTCATCAATAAAAAAATACTAATGCTCGACACTTCACTGTCTCCCTTGGCATTTCACTAGTGCTCAGCATCATCTTTGCTTTGCTCAGCATCACCTTTCGCTTTGCTTAGCATCGAATTTTCTTTGTTCGGCATTGACCTTCCAGTAAATTTTTAGTGCAAGATAAACAACGTATCACTTTTCCAAAGTTCCAGATGATCAAGTACCTTGGTTTATACTCATAACTCAACCATTTCCTTGGTCTTCTTGTTATCCCATTCTTTTCAAATCTTCATCAATCAATGGATAAGTTACTCAAACATACATCAATAGTCTCACCAGTTAAGGTTTGACATCAATGACAAAATAACAATTGTTTACATTGTATCAATCTTTCCAACAATCTCCATCTTTGGCATTGATCGCAACACTAAACTATAAAACAATAATTTCTAACCAAAGTTACCATACAATCCAAAAATGCATGTGTTCCTGATATGAAAGAATCTTCATTAATATATCTAGCTTCATTCAGACTCTCTCTATGTCTATAATCACACTGATGTTTTCTGTTACTATTCAGCTCCCTCTTTCATTAATATCTCCTTTGTATCTATTGTTATCTGTTGTTTTAGCAATAATCTCCCTCTTTGACAACAATGCCAAAGATTGACATCTTTATCATGCAGATTTTTCTGTGCTAATCTTTGTATCATGTTGTTCCTATCATCTTTGTGTATGACTGATTTACTTTTCTATTCTTGTTTTCCACTTCACAGTTTTTAGGCAACATCCTAAAAATGTGACTTACTATGCATCAATGTGTCAAGTGTTCTGATTAAAACATTTGATGCAACAGTACCATTCAGTACTAGTTAGCCTCAGCTAGGGGAATTACCCCAAATTTACCTCTTAGATACTCATGAGCATCCTTGGGTAACGCTTTTGTAAATATGTCTGCCAACTGTTCCTTAGTGTTCACATATTCTAGTTCACTTCCCTGTTCTGTACTAGCCCCCTCAAGTAATGATACTTGATAGCTATATGTTTTTTCGTAGAGTGCATTATAGGATTTTTAGAAATATTAATGGCACTCATGTTATCACAATATATGACAACTGGTTCTGTGATTTCCTCTTTCATACCTTTCAGTAGTATCTTCAACCACACAATGTTCAAATAGTTAACTATTGCTGCCACATACTCGGCTTCAGTTATAGATTGTGGGGTGTAATTTTGTTTCTTTCTTGTCTAGGAAACTAATCTTTTCCTAAAAAGAAATGCTCCTCTTGTGGTTCTTTTTCTATCATCAACATTACCAGCCCAGTCAGAATCAGTATAGACTCTGAGTTCAAACTTGTCATTCCTTTTGTAATATAGATCATAGTCTTCTGTACCTTTCAAATATCTCAGAATTCTTTATACTTCCATAATATATATCTCTTTTGGATTAGCAAAAAATATAGCAATAATTCCAACTACTAATGCAATATAAGTTCTACTATGTACAACATATTGTAGCTTACCAATCATTGATCTGTATAGCGTTTGATTTACCTCTTTTGTATCATCATTCTTTGTCAACTTTTGTCCAGTAGCCATGGGTGTACTCACTAGTTTTGAATCTTCCATACCAAAATTTTTTAGTATCTCCTTCATATATTTTGATTATGTAATATAGATACCATTCTTCATTTGATGTATTTGTAGTCCAACAAAGAATTTTATCTCTCCAAACATAGACATTTCAAATTCAGTTTGCATCTCTTTTAAAAATGCTTTACATATCATATCTTGTCCACTGAATATGATGTCATCTACAAAAATTTCAGCCAATAAAATTGCTTTACCTTGCTCTGTCTTCAAATATAGATTGTTGTTGTCATTAGTTCTTGAAAATCCAATCTTCATCAGATAATTGTGCAATCTTTCATACCATGCTCTTGGTGCTTGCTTCAGTCCATATAACACCTTGTGCATTCTGAAAACCACGTTCCTCTTACTTGGGTCAACAAATCCATCAACTTGTTCAATATATACTTCTTCTTCTAGTATCCCATTTAGAAATGTAGACTTCACATCCATTTGATAGACTTTAAATCCTTTGTAGGCTGCATATGCAAGTATAGTTCTTACACCCTCCAATCTTGCAACTGGGGTGAATGTCTCTCCATAGTTAATTCCTTCCTCTTCTGTGTAACCCTTGCATACCAGTCTTTCTTTATTCCTTGTGACCTATCCATGTTCATTTATTTCTGAATACTCACTTAGTACCAATTACATTTTTGTTTTCAGGTCTAGGTACCAGTGTCCATGTCTTGTTCTTTTCAATCTGGTCTATCTCTTCGTTCATGGCTTGAATCCAGTCTTCATTATCCAAAGCATCTTTTACTGTCTTAGGCACGAAATCACACAACAAACATGTGTCTTCTCTTAATTTTCCTCTTGTCATGACTACTGAATCCTTTGATCCTATGATTTGATCAGGTTTATGGTGCCTTCTTACATATTTTTCCAAATTAGGCTCTTTCTCAGCTTCATTTTGTTCATTCAGGTTTAGTTCAGGGCAAAACTATGACTCGACATCTCTATCAAATAACTTAGCAGTCACTTCCTGTTGCTTGAAAATGTCGTTCTATGTCTCGGCAGGTGCAGACTGTTGCTTGGCAACTTCATTTTCAATTTAATTAGAATCCTCTTCTTCAAGATATGTGAATGATCTATAACTTTCAGGCTCAATCATGCTTTCAACTTCATTTCTTTCTGCATATTCATCAATTCTAACATTTGCACTTTCCACAATTTTGTTAGTGTTAGAATTCAAACATTTTTATACCTTAATTTTAGTAGGATATCCAAGAAATATGCCTTCTTCTCCTTTAGCATCAAGTTTACCATTTCTGTTATCCTTTATTACAAAACATTTGCTCCCAAAGGCTTTGAAGTAACTTACAGTAGGTTCATATCTATACCATAGCTCATAAGGTGTAGAATTTGTACCTTTCTTGACTTGTACTCTATTCAGGGTATAAACAGCTATGCTTATAGCTTCTCTCCAATATTTTTGTGCAACATTTTTCTCCATCATTAATGTTCTGGAACAATCCATGATAGATCAATTTCTCCTTTCAGCTATACCATTCTGCGGTGGCGTCCTAGGTGCTGACATCTATCTTTTTGTCCCTTGGTCATTGAAAAACTTGTTGAACTCATTAGAAATAAATTCTCCTCCTCTGTCAAATCTCAGACATTTCAGGCTCTTACCTCTTTCCTTTTCAAAATTTTCCAAGTACCACTTAAATAACTAAAATGCATCAAATTTTTCTTTTAGAAACATAACATTCATCATCCTAGAGTTGTCATCTACAAATAAAATAAAATATTTGTCTCCACAGTAGCTTTTCTCACCAATAGGTCCACAAAGGTCAGTATGAACTCATTCCAGAATATTCTCAGAAGTATGAGTTTTTCTTTTAAAACTAGATTTAGTCATCTTTCCCAACTGACATCGCTTACACATTACATTCTCAGGTTTCTTTAACTTAGGCAACCCTCTTACCTTTTTCAATTTACTTATGCTTACCAAGTTATCAAAGTTAACATGACATATCCTCTTATGCCATAGCCAAACATCATTATATTGTGCAAACAAACATGTCTCTTTAGCTAAATCCAGATAAAACAAGTTACCTTTTGTTTTCTCACCACCTCCAACTAATTCTCCATTTGTATCATAGATCTTTACTATTTTGTGATCGAACTCAACTATATAACTAGAAGTGTTTAGCTATGAAACACTCAACAGGTTATACTTAAGATCATCAACCTAGTATACATCATCACATCTAATTTTATTAGTCAATTGAATTGATCCTTTCCCTTTAACTCTACAAGGTGTATCATTACCAAATTTAACATATCCACCTTTGCATTGATCTAATGTTTCAAATTTGTCCTTATCACCAGTCATATGATGTGAACAACCACTCTCAATAATCCAACGATCACCTTTACTCATATAAGAAATTAGTGCAGTTTTCTCATCATCATCAAAATCATCTTTCATTGCAACATACACTACTTCTATATCATTTTCATCAGATTTGTCAGATTCACTTTCAGAATATTCTTCAGCTAGATAGTAGGATTTCTTACCTTTTTCTTTGTAGTCCTTGTACCTTTTGTAGTCTCGGTCATCCTTTCTATCTTTATACTTGATGCCCCTTCTTTCATCATTCTCATTCTTGTCAGGGCATCTAGCAGCAATATGACCAACTTTGCTACAAGAAAAACAAATAATAGGAAGTTTACCTTTGAATTTTCCTTTTCCTCTTGCTAGTCTTCTTGCCATAAGTGCCTCAAGCTCTTCAAGATCATCATCTGATGTGTCGCTGTCACTGTCCACACATTTCTTTCCTTTCTTAGATTTGTTGATGACCAATTGTGACTTGAATGCAGTTTAAATGGCTTGTGGAGTATAGTTGTCAAAATTTGACATCTCGAATGCAATAAGTCTGCCTACCAGAATTTCCAGAGTTAAATTGTTATTAGGACTACATCTCAATTCTTGAATTGTAGATACTCTAATATCATAAATAGGAAGAAGTGTTCTCAGTACCTTTCTCATGAAAGTATCATCATCAATGACTCCCTTAGCTCCTCTAATAGCATTAACAACTTGCATTATCCTATCATAGTATTGCACTATATTTTCTCCTTCTTGCATTTTTAAATCATCAAAATTACCTCTCAAGCTTTTATATTTGGCTCTCCGTACATTCATATCACCTCCATACATAGTTGTAAGGGTATCCCACATTTGTTTTATGCTTGTATAGTCTTTGATGTCCTCAAATTCATGATAGTTTAGAGATGATGCAAGCTCCAACATTGCTTGATTATGTTCATGCTTCTCTCTTAGTTTTGTAGCATTCAAAGTTCCAGTAGGAGCTACATATTCTATTTCAATATGTCATTTAGTAGATTCACCAATACCAACCAGATGAAGTTTCATCAAACTTTTCCATGCAGGAAAGTTTTCCTTATTGATCTTTGGTCCATCCCTTTTATACATCTTGATCTTTATCTCCAAGTACCTTCAAAATTTTCAAGAGAACACAGCTCTAATACTAATTGTTAATATGAATTTAGAATAACTGAGAGGGGGGGTGAATCAATTATCCTTAAGTCTAGATGTGCCCATGTAAAACTTTAAATCAACTTCAACAACATAGATCTGCCTGGCAACAATAAACAATAAAAGTGTGCAGATTATTGTACTAATGAAATAATCTTGTGGAAACTTAACAGTAAAACACAACAATAAAATTCACACATTTTGACACCATGATTTAACGTGGAAACCCAATATGGGAAAAACCACCAGTAACATGATACCAAAATTTTACTCTTCTGAAGTAATGCCCTATGAGGAGCCAACCCTGTTAAAGGTTACAAAACACATTGTCAAATGTGACTTGGTTAAAGGATTTAATCACCCTGTTAGGAGTGGCCTTGTTAGAGGACTTAGAACATTCCATTATGAATGTCACCTTGTTCAGAGGATTTATACAATGACTATTAGGTCAACCTAGTTAAAGGATTTGAACTGATACAATGGTTAGAAAGTAATCAACAGGGTGATCTGATTCGTACAATTTACTTTGCAAATCCAGATCCAGTTTTAGCTCTAATGATAATTCACTGAGTGGCCTCCATTCTCATCTCAAACTTTAGATCTGCTTGGAAATTTGTCAAGCAATCTCTCTCTACTTCTCTATTCAGCCTTCTCTACTTATATCTTGCCAATCAGTCAATTAACCATGCAACACTTTGCATTTTCTTTGATATCTTAACAATAACCACAGTAGGTTATAATATACCTCTTCATCTAGGTCAGATAAATCTTTTTCCACTTAATCAAGATCGCAGATCTTAGGTTAGATTAGATCCAACAAATCTTCCCATCTTTACATTTTAATTTTCTTCTCCAATACATTCATTAATTAACCATTGAATCCATGCACTAATAAAGGTTTCCCATGCATTAAATGAATATGGACCAATCTTAATTAATAATGTATATCCCAATAAAATAAATTTTGTCGGCCATAGATCTCAAATCTGATCAATAAACAAAATACTGATGCTCGACACTTCATTGTCTCCCTTGGCATTTCACTGGAACTCGGAATCATCTTTGCTTTGCTTGGCATCACCTTTCACTTTTCTCGTCATCGACTTCACTTTGCTCGACATTGACCTTCCAATGAATTGTCAATGCAAGATAAATAATGTATCACTTTGCCAAAGTGCCAGATGATCAAGTACCCTAGTTTATACTCATAACTCAACCATTTCCTTGGTCTTCTTGTTATCCCATTATTTTTAAATATTTATTAATCAATGGATAAGGTACTCAAACATATAGTGATAGTCTCACCAGTTGAGGTTTGACATCAATAACAAAATAACAATTTTCTACATTGTAGCCATCTTCCCAACAGCAAGAAGGTAACAACTAGGACATTCCTAAGGAAAGGATAATGTTTTTCCCAAAATAAAACATAAATAAAAAATGCAAGAAGATCACAAAGACATAAAGAACATTGGTAGGAACTCTAAGATACACACTAGGTGAGTGTAATCACATATGTCTCACCCCTTAGGTTATCATGGTAAGCCATTCTGGGCCCCGACTGCCAAGTAGGAACATGTGGAACTGAACATCTCTCATAGGGATGAGACTGTTCAATTGTGGTTTCACAATAGCACCTTCTCCCACTCCCATCCCTAGCCTATACTAGCACTACTAGCATGGGATAGGCTTATCTTAGTTAATGTGTAGTACCCCTTCCCATAATTTTATTAATGTTTTTACCAGATTAAATAACTCACTAGTGGGTTATCATGGTACTAGAACTTAGGGCCCCGGTCCCCAACTGTAAGAAACTCACCTAGTTTTCTTAGGTTCCCTACCTCTAAAAAACATCATCAATGCACATAAAGATAAGTACCATAGGCACACAAGAATTTACAAAATGATTGAGTTTAGAAAAGCACTAGTTGTCTTGAATCCTTTGGAAAACCCTAAACTACAATTGAGTACATAGATAGATAAAACTCATCAAAATTGCATCAAATGCATCAAAATGGATTCTCAACAACATAATAACATCGTGAAACTCATAAAAACATAAATTATAACATCATAGTAACCTAGGATTGGGTTTAGGGGATCACTGATTGACCTTAGTCCACCAGACAGTCCTAAACCCTAATTTGGCATTCAAGATGGTAAATAACACATAGGAAGACATCAAAATATACCAAACATAAAAATTTATACAAAACCATATAACCAGTGCCTTTTGGTACCAACTCAAACAACAACACATCATAACAAGATCATATTGTAGAAAATACGTTGATTCTTGAAATTTGGCTAAGTCTGAAATTTTCTAAAACCTTCAAAATATAGAATCTTTATTTGAACTCCTAGGAGGTTGAAACCACTCTCAAACATCCTGGAAGGTATTACATAAAATTTAACTTAAAGTCTAAGGTACATAAGATTATGTAGCTTATACTTAAATGTTACATTTTATGTTTTTCCCTAAGGCTGAAATCGGACTAAGACTACCCTAACCCTAATCAGGGTTCCCAAAATTATCCAAAACTCTTAAGAGGGTTCTAAGAGGTCCTAAATATAATACTGTATGCCAAATAAGTGTCCTACATGTTTACACACCCCCTAGGGTCAACCTCGGGTCAACACGACACCTTAAACCCTTCTGGAAAAGCCTAAAAACCAATCTAGAAGAGTCATGCACAGGTGCTAGCCCAAGATGCGCACGTGGTCATGAAGTTTCATAGGTGGAAGTACAAGCTACACAGGTGGTTACATCCTATGTAGGTGGGGCTGCCTCCTTCGTAGGTGTTCATGCATCCTACGCATGTGGTACCCAGTTCTGCGCAGGTGGTCAGGACTGTGTGCACTAAGGACATCAACCTTCAGTTTTGACCTTTTGGGTAAAAATGGGCAAGATGGAGTTCTGGGAAGCAGAATCAGAGGGATACCTAGTTGAGATCCCTCTATTCTCCTTCCAAAACATACCTCAAACCCATCCTACCTTTGAGTTAAACCTATTTAATTCCTTCCCATAGGCGCAAGGTGCAAAAAAGGTGACAACAAGAAAACATTATTCTAATAAGACGAAGGTCTGGATATATCAACTGAAGAAGGTTTCAAATAAATCCAATACATTCCAAGGTGACAACTCAAAAAGAGGAGCAGATAAATGAATAGTCCATAACCATTATCTATCATTAAATTATCCTTTCATCATTCACATCATATAAGAAGACATTGTATCAAAAATAGTCATAAAAGGTTTCTATTGATCACAAAACTATAGCAAACAGTAAAACAAACACATCAAACATAGCATACGCATGAAACATGATTCTCTTTCCGGGAAGAGCCTACCTGAAGTCCTATGGAAAAACCTTTGAAATAAATTCCAAATCCACTCTAGCCAAGCCTAATCTCCTCAAGCCTTCCAATCACAAATATCTCTTCCAAATGCTTCCTCTAACCTTTCTAATAGATTCATATATATATATATATTTTTCCGTACATATTATCTCTTTTTTCTTCCTAAATTTTTACTTTCCAAATCTCCTTTCATAAATATGTTGTAGGATTGGTTGCACCAGAAGTGTCAACCAATGCAACCATCAGCAACCATCTTTTGGTTATTTGATTGGATTTTAATAATTCTTAGATAAATTTATTAGGTAGATTGTTTCCCGTGAATCCTTTAAGTTTATTTACCACCTTAGTCACTTTTGTTTAATTCCATGCTTTAAGTAAATTCTTTCTTACTTTCACTTTAGATAAAGATTAGTTACTATTCTCTCTTAAAAGAATAATTAGTAATTACTTTTATATTATACAAGGATGAAGTGGATCTAATTACACACAATAGTTAATCCCTTCATTATAATTACAAGGGCATATAAATAAATAAATACATAAAAACTCACATTAAAACATTTATATAAACATATTAATATAAACATATATATAGACATATGCATATGTGTGCACCCATATTCCTATGTGTATATATATTCATGTAAATATTATTATAAACCATGCGTTAATGAAAACCTTAGAAAAGCTTATTATCATGTATTTTATTCTATAGTACAATCATATTATTATTAAGAGATAGTCCTTCCACAAAATGATATTCACCTAGTCCTCGGGACTATAGACGCCTAAATTTGACTAGGTGTATCTTAAGCATTCAAAATTGTAAATCTCAGCCAAATGCCTCAAATCTCATCTCAATGCATTAAAATGGATCAAATCAAATGGATATTTCTCAAGAAAAGTGGACAAAAATCAAATTAAATCAAAGGATTAAATAATCATGAAATCAAATAATTAAATTCAAGCCTAAAAGGTATTAATCAAAATTATGAAATTGATTTTAATCAATTAATTGTATAGTTTAAATCAAAAAGATCAAATCCAACCCATTCACCCTTACATGGCTAAATTAATTAAATTATTGAGTTATTTAATTCCTAATTTCTTTGAGGACAACCAACTAATTTTCCCTCCATTTGAAAACACCTCAAAGCTTTTGAATCAACCAAAGCTTGATCATGATCAACTCACTCTACCCCCTACCCTTGGGAAATTGCTATAAATACAAGACATTTTCTTTGTGTTTGGGATCCAAGAATTTCAAGAGCAAAGAATCCTTATTATAGTCATTTGGAGAGTATTTGAGAGCTTTTGATAATATTTTAGCATTTTCATAGCATTTAGAATATCATGTTTAGAAGCATTTGTTGGTTTTATAGCATATTTGTAGCATTTTGAGCTAGAATAGAGCATTGTTTATCATTTACTTCTCATTCAAGGATTGTCCTTGGGAGAGATTAAGACTAAGAGCTCTCTTAACAAAGCTTAGATAGAGAACCATGAGATGTCATGGGTTTTAAACTTCAATTCTTAGATTAAATAGCATTTTCTTTCCATAGAGTTGTTGTTTCTAATCCTAATTTCATGAAGGTGTAATCACACACACACAAATGGTGCTGAGGTCACTTCAAGGAAGGCTTTGATCTATAAGGAGGTTCATTTCTCAATTGGCAGAAAAATGCCATTCTTTCACCAAATTACTACATAAAGGCACCATCTTCACATGGGATGAGGAGTGTGATAAAGACTTTACATTGTTGAAAACATACTTGATGAATCCACCTATCTTGATGTCACCTATTCAACAAAAACCTTTGTTACCCTTTATTTCAGCAATGGAAAAATCTTTAGGAGTCTTATTGACACAAGAGGATGATGAAGGAAAAGAAAGATCTATCTACTACTTGAGTAGAACATTGATAAAATATGAATTAAACTATAGCTTCAGGGAAAGGGCTTTCCTAGCAGTGGTATTTGCCTCTCAAAAGTTAAGACATTATATTTTGTTGCATAAGGTGAAGCTCATAGCCAAAATTGATCCCTTAAAATACTTACTTAGAAAAACATCTTTAACTGGAAGGATTGCAAAGTGGGTAATGGTGCTTAGTGAGTTCGACATTGAATATGTTGACAGGAAAGCAATCAAAGGTCAAGTTATTGCCGATCAATTGGCTGAATATCCTCAAGAATCTACACATCCTATGCAAGTAGAATTCCCAGATTCTGAAATTTTTAATGTGGAAGCTAAGACATGGACCTTATACTTTGATGGAACTTACACCCAAAATGGTAGTGGAGCAGGCATTCTTTTGATTACACCACAAGGTTACACAATCCCAAAATCTTACAAGTTATTGTTCCCTTGCACCAATAAAATAGCAGAGTATGAAGCTTTGGTCATAGGTATCGAGATGGCCTTGGAATGGAATGTCATAGAATTACAAGTCTATTGGGACTCTCAATTAGTCATCAATCAAGTTAATGATGAGTATAATAATAACGATGAAAAATTGAGGCCTTACAAGAAATTGGTGGATGATTGGAAAAAGTACTTTTCTTTGATTACTTTTGAAAAAATTCGAAGAGACAAGAATAGAGCAGCAAATGCAATGGCTACTTTGGCATCTTTACTTCAAATGCCCGATCAAAATGAAAAGTATGAGTTCTTGGTGGAATAATTGGTTAAAAAAACATTTGACCTACCTGATACCCAAATTATTTCCCTTTTAAATGGACATGACTCACCATGGTATGGACCCATCTATGCCTACCTAAAAGATCAAACCTTACCCATAGACCAAAACCGTGCTCAAAAGAGAAATTTCATAAGACAAGTGGCTCATTATACCATCCTTTCTGACACATTGTATCATAAAGGTCTTGATGGAATGCTCCTTAGGTGTCTAGAGGAAGACGAATCAAAATTAGCTTTAAAAGATGTCCACGAGGGGATTTGTGGGTCACATTCAAGTGGTTTGAACCTAGCTAAGAAAATCCTACGTATGGGGTACTTTTGGAAAACCTTAGAAAGGGATGCTTGTCAGTTTGTCAAAGTTTGTGCAAAATTTCAATACCATGGAGACATGATCCATGCACCATCACAAGAGTTACACCCATTTTTCACACCATGGCCATTCTATCAATGGGGTTTTGACTTGATTGGCATGATTTATCCACCTTCTTCAAATGGACACAAGTATATAATCACGACAATAGAGTACTTCACTAAATGGGTTGAGGATGTCCCTTTATCAACTGCAATGGGGAAGTAAATTTCCGTGTTTATCCTAAATTATATCATTTGCAGATATGACATTCCTCATGCCATCATCACGAATAATGGAAAATAGTTTAAGAAAAAAGATGTTGATGAACTTTGTGACACATTCCATATTACACATCACTCTTCATCCATTTACTATCCTCAAGATAATGGACAAGCAGAAGCTTCCAATAAGAACATCCTTAAAATCCTTAAGAGATCCGTTAGCAAGTCAGGACAAGATTGGCATCTTCAAATCAATAAAGCATTGTGGGCCTATACGACTAGTATTCAAACCCCGACAGGAACTACACCTTTTTCATTGGTTTATGGGGCCGAAGCTATTCTACCTTTAGAAGTTGAAATACCATCCCTAAGAGTCTCATTGCATGGATTAATCATGGATGAGGATTATAGAGTTGCCCAACTTCAACAATTGGAAATGTTGGAGGAACATCAAACTCAAGCCTATGATCATTTGAAAGTGTATCAGAATCAAATTTCAAGGAACTATAACAAGATTATTAAACCAAGAACCTTTCAAGTAGGAGATCTAGTATTGAGATAAAATCCAAAAAATCAGGCTGATAGAGAAAAGAAAGGAAAGTGGGAAGCAAATTGGCTTGGTCCTTTTGTCATTGTTTCTTCATTTGGAATGGGGACCTACAAATTGGCCAATTGTGATGGTGATGAATTCCAAGAACCTATCAATAGCATTCATCTTAAGAGGTTTCGCACCTGATTTAGAGGAAAGGGTATTAGAGGAAAGAGTATAAGTTGAGAGTATCAGATGAGTCAGCATCACCTTTGTACATGGAAAAAATCAAAATACCAAAAAAATGAGAAAAGATCAAAATACAAAAAAATTAGAAAGTTTAAAAGCCAAAAACATTTGGAAAAGAGAAAAAGTGCCTTGGTGAAAACCTATCAATAGGCAGCTTGGTAGCAAAAAAAGAAAAAAAAGAGAAAAAGAGAAATAATCCCAAGAGGTGAAAACCTGGAAACAGACACCTTTTGTCACTTAGGTCTTTCCTAGTTGCATTTGTACATATTGCATTTCATCATCTCATTTGTCCATATCCTCATTGCATCTGTCATTTGTGCATCGTCCTAATAAACTCTCAGAGATGCATTTTTGTCGTATTCTAGGTTTAGTTGCCCTAAGTTTCACATTGATCACATTTATCACTTGGGGGCACACATCATAGCTATTTTTTACCAAACGGATTCAATAGTGCAACATCTTTATCACACATCAGAAGTAGATTTTCAGATTCAAAAGAGATATTTTTGGAACCTTTGATACATATCATTTTTCAACCCTAAACAGTTTGATCGCATAACATGATCCTTGAGTTTCATTGACTTATTTTATCTAGATTAAAAATTGACATACCCTAAATGATCAAACTGTCTGGAATTCTTATTTGAAAATCTTAATACATTTCACAAACACTTGGAAATTTTTGATGAGTTTTCATTGACCTTTTTCAAGTCATGTTCTTTTTAAGCTAATCGATGATGTTTGGACTAGATTGGCAATGATAGAGACATGATGTTTTCTTAAGCTTCTGAGTGACTATTTTGAGGAAGATCCTTTAACTTGAGTGAATTAGTCTAAGGACATGGTCATCAAAGAACCATCGAGGGAATTCATATGGGCAGAAGGGTTAACCTTTGTTTGTTCACTCAAAAGGATACCTTGGTTATTTAGATTTCCAATATCTTAAATACCAACATCCAGTTGCAACATTGAATCTGACCAAACCGGTATTCATACTCCCATAGTTGGTCATTCAACTAGTGAGGGTTGTACTTGGTTTCATAGAAGGGGTTACCACATGAGGGAAAGTCATATTCATATTCTTATGGTCGTAGTGGCACCAGTAAGGATTGTATTGACTCCTAGTTCCACAATGCTCAATGATAAAAATATTTCTCAGTTTGCATTTCTTTTGCAAACCTCAAGGACAATTAGTTGCATTGCATCTTCATGTTAGATTAATTGCATTTTCATGTTAGCTTAATTGCATTTTCATGTTAGAATAATTGCATCTCCAAGCTAGATTAAAATGGCTTGTCTTTCTAAAAATTTTCCAAGAACAAGGGGGGATTAAAGTTGACAAAACTTCATCAATTTAATGGTTTTAAATCATCAATATGAGATTTTCCTTTGCATTCATAAATCATTAATCATTACTCATTATATATACATATCAAGTGAAATGCAAAGAAAAGAAACATTAATCATTATTCATTTATCCCAATCATTTAGAATTGCACATCATAAATTAAATTGCATACATCCAAAAATCAAAAAGATAGTTGCATTAATTTATCATTGCACTAAGTATTGCATCCATATCATTGCATTGCATAATCCATACATTATGTTTAAATCATAAAATAATATAGAAATAAGTTGCATTAACATCATTTGCATCCATTTATCTATGTCCTACTCTAAGACATTGCATCCATAGCATAATAGAAGTAAATGCATCATAGAAACATGTAAATATGCATAAAATGAAATCTCATAACATCATCAAAAGTGAAATCAAATATCATCATAGATAAATTTCCATCATCAATGTCTGTAAAAAAAATCAGTACATCAAGGGTACATCAACAAATGATCCATACATCAAAGTCCTAATAAAAAATACATATGACACATCATCAATGTACTATCAAGATATCATAAATCTATCTCATGATCCAGCAGGGGCACCTGATCCATCTCCAGCAATACCTATACCTGAACCACCTGCACCATTGGGATCCCTGTCACCTACTCTATCCTATATACTAGGTGGTTCCTGACTAGTGCTCGTATTGGTAGGTAACTAGGCTAATGTAGTCAGAAACTACTGCAGCATCTAATCGTACAATAAATGCAGTCATCCCTACTTGTAAACCTTAAACATTCTACACTAATCCATCCACAATGGGAGGAACTGGAGGTGCTTGTGATGCTAGAGGAGCCTGAGGTGCCTGTGGCACTAATGGTACCTATGGTATCACCGGTTCCATAATACTCTGAGGATCAACCTGAGGAATCTGTCCCTGTACTGGAACCTGTCTGGCCACCTGGACACGTCTGTGTCTCTTCCTGGCCCATTCTGCACCAACTCTAATAGGAGCTTGTCCCTGGGGTACCTGTGCCTATGCTAATCTCTGTCTAGGATGCCTAAATTCACCACCTTGGCCTCTAACATGTCCACCCCTCATCTGAGGTCTTGCATCTCTCTGTTCTCTAGGAGCCCTAGGTGCCCTCTGAACCCTCTATCTTTGAGGTCTCCTGCCATCATCACCATCATTAGCATCATCTCCATCATCATATAAAATATCATCCACACCAATAATAGGCTATGTTGGGTCTATAAACTTGACAAAGTGATGTCGCATAAACCACTCTCAATACTCAGCCAACATGCTTGCCTCTGCTACATGCGTCATCATATCCCACATCACATGTCCCAGATGATCAATCTGTAAGCAGGCCAACTAATAGTCCACCTATGCTCCCAACATAGATCTCTTGGCATGTACTCTAGCATAAAGTGCCATACCCTGAGGCATGTCCTGAACCCGATCGTACTGACAAAGAACTCTCCAAAAGAAAAATATCTCAATAACTAGTGGTGATCGGCTAATCATCCACCGAGGACAAAACATGTATGGCAACTCATCATCATCCTCTCACCAACTCTCAAAAAGTAGATATGGCCTCCACACGACCTGATCTATATCATCAATAGTGTGCCTCCAAAATTCAACCTTGCCCAGACAATCCTGGAAAACTATGCCATCATACAAAAATGCATATGGATACCCTCACGCCTACACTCATGCTGAAACTGGTCTAGTGATATTGATATGCTCCCAAGTCCATAACTGTAATAAAACTGCACCTGCTGAAAGAGCTGCACTGTGCCTATAAACAACCTCATGCAAATCATGATATAACTGCGCTAATATACAAGAACCCCAATCAAATCTCCAATGATGTGCAATCAAATCCTCCAGTATCCAGCCCCATCCGACTGCAAAGCCACGTCCTCTCCTATCTGGAAGAAGTAATCCTCTAATCACTACCCCTAACAATGATAGAAAAATGGGAAAAGAGGCAAACTGTGCCAAAGTAATACAATCATCATCAATGGTGTTGTCTCCAAACACCCATTTGCATACACTGCTATCATACACTAAATCATAATATACCCGCTCTCCATGAGTCAGGATCCTCAATAATCTATATACATCCTCGGGCATGATAGTCATCTCATCGAGGGGTAGATGGAATGTATTATGGTCAGAGTGTCATCGCTCTACCATAGCTATCAAAAGAACTTGGTTCAGCTAAAACCAAGGGAGATCGAGAAGGAAACCAAGACCACATGTCTCGATAGTCTGCCGCTCAGGTATCGTGAGCTCATCAACTAAATAAAAATCCAAGACACAACACCCCATATCTGCAACTTACGGTAATTCTCCTACATTTTGAAACAAAGTGAATCATATTATACTTTCTATTGGTGGATCATTCTATATCAATCAAACACATTTAATCTATCCTTGCTCTATTTTAAGTGCATCAACTTATTGCTCCTAACCTCTAGATCTTGAGACACAAGGAAAATTTGTAATCATTTTAATCAATCCGATTGACATATCAAATATTCATCAATATGACTTTTCTAATATCCTAAACACTAAGTGACATTATGGACATACATTTTCTAGGTTGGAATTCAATTGAGTTATCTAGACGATTGATTGAAAGGACTTCATCTATTTTCTATCTCAGTTTTCAAAATTCATGGTAGGTGGCACTTTAATAGGTGTACATGGCTTTTCAAGCCCCATGACATTAAAAACATTTCACACAGCACTTTAATCATCAGAGGCGGCTCTTTGCTAAGTAGCCGGCCTTTTAAAGTCCTATGTGGCTTTTTAAGTATCCTAGGCGGCCTTTAAAAAATAGGGTTTCCTAGGTGGCTTTTGGCTATTTGGGTTGCATTTTTTCCCTAATTCTTAGGCGGCTAAGAATTTCTCCTACATGGACTTTCAACGTGTGGAGGCAACTTTTCTCTGCCCTAAGCGACTCTTTACCTATCCTACGTGGCTTTTCACAAATTTATACCTAGAAAGCATTAAAAAAATGTAATAAATGTTATTTAAAGAGAAATAAATGCACTAGGAAGGTTTGAACCACTCACTGAAGGCCCATAGTCAGGAGGTCTCTAATATCGGCCTTCTCACTTGAACCTATGCTCTTGAATGGGGACCACCATCGTTGTCAATTGTTAGAGGATTAGAGAAAAATTTCAATAGTGAAAAGTGAAAATGAATAGTAAATTTGGGTTTTTCAACCTATTTAAGCTATTTTACCCTAATTTTGTTAGATTTTTTACCCAATCAAACCAAATATACACATCCTTCACACTGGAGCATTTGTTTGGCATCTTTTCAGCATCATTGTTTATCAAAAATGCAATCATCTTGGATCTATTCTATCAGCAGTGTTCATAAAATTTTTCACATCTAAGATCAATATACTTTCATTTCTGAGGGGGCATCATCATATCATCAAACTAGGATTTTGCAGCATATCTTATATCAAATTTGGGGCATTAAAATTCAAACTTTATTAGTGGGGGATCAAATTAGGGTTTCAAATTAGAGTTTCATATCAGGGTTTCATATCATAGTTTCATATCAGGTTTTGCATCAGTCAATCAGCTCATCAATATCAAATCAACGATCAGAACATCAAATTTTCTTTGAATCAATGCGCTTCGCACATCAATTTAAAGAGGGGCATTTGTAGACACCTAAATTTGACCAGGTGTATCTTAAGCATTCATAATTAAAAATCTCAGCCAAATGCCTCAAAACTCATCTCAATGCATTAAAATGGATCAAATCAAATGGATATTTCTCAAGCAAAGTGGACAAAAATCAAATTAAATCAAAGGATTAAATAATCATGAAATCAAATAATTAAATTCAAGCCTAAAAGGGATTAATCAAAATTATGCAATTGATTTTAATCAATTAATTGTATAGTTTAAATCAAAAAGATCAAATCCAACCCATTCACCCTTACATGGATAAATTAATTAAATGATTGAGTTATTTAATTCCTAATTTCTTTGAGGACAACCAACCAATTTTACCTCCATTTGAAAACACCTCAAAGATTTTGAATCAACCAAAGCTTGATCATGTTCAACTCACTCTACCCCATACCCTTGGGAAATTGCTATAAATACAAGCCATTTTCTTTGTGTTTGGGATCCAATAATTTCAAGAGCAAAGCATCCTTATTATAGGCATTTGGAGAGAATTTGAGAGCTTTTGATAATATTTCAGCATTTGCATAGCATTTAGAATATCATGTTTAGAAGGATTTGTTGGTTTTATAGCATATCTTGGAGCATTTTGAGTTAGATTAGAGCATTGTTTATCATTTACTTCTTGTTCTAGGATTTTCCTTGGCAGAGATTAAGACTAAGAGCTCTCTTAACAAAGCCTAGATAGAGAACCATGAGATGTCATGGGTTTTAAACTTCAATTCTTAGATTAAATAACATTTTCATTCTGTAGAGTTGTTGTTTCTAATCCTAATTTCATGAATGTGTAATCACAAACACAAACAAGGACTACAAAGAATATCCATAATAATAAACTTTAAAATACCAAGCACACATAATCAAACATTCATCCACAAACAAATGATAAATTCAAAAAGACCCAACCCAGGAACAAGGATCAGGGATATGCATAATCTTGCGGGACCTAGTATTGTCTCTATAACAACAACAATGATCAAGGATTTTGGGGCACACTCAGACCTATGAAGCCAGGTGAAGTCGATGCCTAGTACCTGCAAGCCTGCATCACCAAGAAGAAATACATGTGCATTGATGTACATATTAAAGAAGACATTTGGTGTATGAGCACCCCTCCAGTTGGTTATCTCATTTTTGTTGTGTTTGTGTGTGAAAGACCCTCTTGAAGGGAATTGTAAATATATAAGGTCATGTGGACCAAGTATGGTGTGAGTAGATCTTGTTAGTGCTCACTTTTTAGGCTAAAGGATTTCAGTCTAGTTCATTTAATGCACTATACTTGATGATGTCATCAAGTGGTAGGGTGATGTAATGGATTTTCTTAGGTTCCTTGGATACCCTAGGTGGTCTAACTTAGGTTAGCTAGGTTAGATTGGAGTTAAATCACTCAAAAAGTGAAAAGATGTAAAAATGTTGCTATGCAACATTTACAACTTTTCAAAAGTTGCTAACAACATTTGGTTGTCTTAAGGATTTTGGTGTTTAAGGTGGATTAAGTTTATCCAAGGGTTTAGAAACATGAGGTATACTATATATGTTAAGAAAACCCTAATTTGAGGGTTCAGAGGTCATTGTGTATGGACAGAATACTGAGAAAATAATGAGTTTTAATGTAAATGGTGTGAAAGTTGGCTTATATGGATTGAACTTGATACTGTAATTAGTGGAATCTAGTGTTGGGCATGTCATTGTGTTGTTTCAGTAGTTAGGTTGTTTGGTAGTTACTTTTCTTTTGCATTTTGTAAATTAGTTTGTTTTGTACAGTTTGCTGTCTAGTTTTGACAGTGTTGCAAAGATGTGGACCTAACTCCACTTCCCACTATAGGTTCTATACAGCCTCTTGTGGATGGAGACTAGGTTCATTTAGCTTCAAGAATCCACAAGGTGGAGCTCTTAAAGTGAGTGCACTAATTTTTAAAGTCTTGCCCTAGGCGAGCTGTGGATGAAGCCCGGCTAGGAAGACTATCTAAAAGAGTGTAGTAAATGTAGGAGGAATGTGTTCATGAGCCAAGAAGGCCATGGATTTATTGGTATGTGTTGTGGAGGTACTCAAGAACAAGGAGGAGTTCCCAAGAAACCTTTTTTCCAAATTTTGAAGCCAAAGACCGCAGACTAGTCTATAATCAAGCAAAAAGCCCTATTTCTAAAATAGGGTGTACGAACAAAGTTAGGACCTAAAACCAAGAAAATATTGGAGGTCTTGAAACATATGTGTGAATTGCCAAAACACATTTTGGGGTCCTTTGAGAAGTTTCACCTGAAATTGCAGATTCCTAGATTGTAGGAGGGCTAATAGGTGAAAAGGCTTCAAGGCCTAAAATATAGGAAACTAGTGAGCGATGGAGAAATGGATAAAATTGGCATGTTAAAACCCATTTTGGGAGTCAAGAATGGAGTTGAATGAAGACCTAGCCCTCCTACAATACAAACCAATGGTTAGGGCTTGGGAAGCATAGGTGAGGAGAGTTCTTGAAAAGAACAAAGATTAGGAACCTTTCAAGATATGAAGATTCTTGGTAGAGGGAAGGAATTGGTCCTTCCAAGTGATAGAGGGTGGATTGAGGAAACCATAAGAGGTCCTAGGAGTGACCTAAGTTGAGTTAAAGACAAATCAAGAGGTAGCTAGGAGTCTCCCTATGAGAGTGGTATCAGATCATAGGTTCAAGATTTGGGATAAGAAGTGTTGCAGCTAGTGAATGTTGCAGACCAAAGAATCAAGTGAAGAGTCAAGTAAATCTAGAAAGATGATGACCAATGCTGAATTGGCCAAGAAGGTTGAAGAACAAGAAGAGGAAAATAGACTTCTAAGAGAAAGATTGAGTCAATTAGAGAAACTCTTAGGAGAAGTCCAAGACAAGGCAGATATAGTGAAGGACAAGGTAGACCAAAAAGAGGAAAAAGAAGCTAAGGAGAAGGAGTTGGACTTAGAGGAAGAAGAACCTACTCCTAACCCGGTCTTACCAGAAGAACCCTTATTGAAGGAACTCAAGGCCTTAAGTGGAAAATCTTTGGGGGGTGTGCCACTTTTTAGTGCACAAATGGATGTTGATCTAGTCATGGACTGGATAGATAGTCTTGAGAATCACTTTGAATGTGATGGCATAACAGATGCTCAAAAGTTAAAGGTGGCTAAATCTAGGTTGAGAGGACCAACACTTACCTGGTGGAAGTATGTTCAGACTAAGAGAGACAAAGAGGGAAAGAACCCTATTGTTACATGGAAGGGCATGTTAGCTAAGCTGAAACAGACTTATCTACCTGATGATTATGAGGTGCAGATACATAAAAGGAGACAAAACCTCAGACAAAAAGACCTAGATGTTCAATCATATACTGAGGAGTTCCAAAAGTTGTGCTTAAGGCAAAAGATAATGGAGGATGAGTCTATTAGATTGGCTAGATTTTAGAATGGACTCAAATGGTCTATCCAAGAAGAGATGAGTCTTACCACCCTAACAAGTGTGAGACAATGCTATCAAATGGCTTTGAAGATAAAAGAGAAAAGAAAAAGGAAACATGATCATACCTCAAGGGGAAGAGGTAGAGGAAAATAAAATAGAGGACATAGAGGTATCTTTGTAGGCAAAGGCAGTGAGTATAGATCTCAAGGAGAATCCAAATTGACTGAGATAGTCAATGTGACCAGTGGAAGAGGAAGTATGAATAGAGGTAGAGGTTTCCAAGGTGGAGGAAGAGGCAGATATGGAGGATCAGGTAGAGCCTCACATTTTGCAAATGTGAAATGTTTTCATTGTAATTAATTAGGCCATCCAGCCTATAGATGCCCTGAGAAGGCTTCTATTTCACATGGTGAGAAGAAGGTAAACTACATTGCCCAAGAAGAGACTAACACTGTTAAAGCTCCTGAAATTAACCTTGATTCAAAGAGGGGAGAATATAATGATTAGGAGGATTCTCATTAAGTAGCATGTCAAAGAAGAAGCTAAACAAAGGAGGGCACTTTTTAGAGTGAAGTGAAAAATACTTGGCAAAGTTTGCAGGATGATCATAGACTCAGGGTCTATTGATAACATCATCTTAGAGGAGGCAGTTAGATAACTAGGATTAACCAAGATACCTCATGCAAACCCTTATAGAGTCACATGGCTGAATAAGGGACAAAATTTTCTTGTAAATGAGCACGCATGGGTTTATTTTTCAACAAGAAAATATGTGGACAAAATCTTGTGTGATATACTCCCAATGGATGCATGCCACCTACTCTTAGGAAGGCCATGGTAGTTTGATAGGAAGACAGATCATGATGGATAGAAGAACTCTTATACTTTTAAGAAAGATGGGGTGACTTACAAAATTCAGTCACTCATTGATGATGAGGGGTGTACATCAGCAAGACCTAATGTCTTATTACAAGGAGGTAAAGAATACATGCAGGTAGTAAAGAATGGAGAAGGAACACACTATGCTATCATGATTAAGCCTAGTGAAGAGAAGAAGGTGGAACAAGCACCATTACCAAAGGAAGTGTAGGAGTTATTGAAGGAGTTTAAGGACATCGTTAGTGATGGGTCACCTACAATGTTACCACCTCCTAGAGCCATAATTCATCAGGTTGGCTTTATACTAGGAGCATCTATACCAAATAAGGCTGCATACAAGGTGACTACTGACCAAAACAAGGAGATATCTAGTCAAGTCCAAGAACTTTTGGACCAAGGTCTAATCAGACAAAGCATTAGCCCATTTTCAATGCTAGTGATTCTAGCATCAAAGAAGGGAGGTAAGTGGAGGCTTTGTATAGATTCAAGGGAAATTAATAGGATCAATATAAGGTACAGATTTCCCATTCCTAGGATTGAAGATCTTATGGATTGTTTGGGAGGAGAAAGGTACTACACCAAGTTTGATTTGAAGAGTGGGTACCATCAAATCAGAATTAAGGAGGGAGATGAATGGAAAACTCCATTCAAGACTACAAAAGGGCTCTATCAATGGTTGGTCATGCCCTTTGGACTTATAAATGCTCCAAGAACCTTTATGAGGTTGATGAATGAGGTGTTGAAGGACTACATAGGCAGATTTGTAGTTGTGTACCTAGATGATATCCTAATTTTCAGTAAGACCAAGGAGGAACACCTGCAACATTCGTTGATTGTGATGAAGAAACTTCATGAGGAGAAGTTTTCCATTAATTTGGAAAAATGTGAATTTATGGAGCAAGAGATGATCTATCTTGGTTTTGTGGTGTCTCAAGGAACCTTGAAGATGAATCCTAGCAAAGTTGAAGAAATACTAAATTGGCCTACCCCTATATGCAGCACTTAGGTAAGGAGTTTCCATGGACTTGCCCAATTTTATAGGAAGTTAATTAGGGGTTTTAGTGAGATATGTGCACCAGTCTTAGATACAATTAAAGGTGGAGTGAAAACTAAGTTCAAATGGACTCCAGAGGCTGGTAAAGGTTTTGAGTGGTTGAAAAAGAGAGTAGCTACACAACCTATTTTGGTTTTGCCAAATTTTTATAAGTTGTTCACCCTTGAATGTGATGCAAGCGGCATAGCTTTTGGGGAAGTATTGAATCAAGAGAATAGGCCAGTGACATTTTATAGTGAAAATTTGAATGAGGCTAAGAAGACATATTCTTCTTATGACCTAGAGCTATATGCATTGGTGCAATCCTTGAGAAAGTGGAGGCACTATTTGTTACCAAAAGAATTTGTGGTTTATACTGACAAAAAAGCTTTGAGCTTTATCAATTCTCAGGAGAATTTGAGCAATAGACATCTCAAATGGATGGAATATTTGTAGGCCTATACCTTCACTATAAAACATAAGAAAGGACAATTGAATAAGGTGGCTGATGCTTTGAGTAGGAGACTCTTGACAGTCCAAGAGGTACAGCTACAAAGTATAGGCTTAGAGAGCTTCAAGGAGCTTTATGAAGGAGATGAGGACTTCTCGGAAGCATACAAGGTATGTAAAGACTTCAAAAACCATTTCCATAGTCAATTTGCAGAATATACTATTCTGGATGATCTCTTGTTTATAGGAGGAAAGTTATGTATTCCTAAGGGATCTATGAGGGATAATTTTATCCAAGAAAAGCACAATGAGAGCTTAAGTGGGCATTTTGGCCTAAACAAAACACTAGAACTAGTGCAAAGGTTCTATTATTGGCCTAAGATATAGAGGGACATCAGGAAGTATGTAGAGAAATGCTTGGTTTGTCAAAAAGATAAAGGCCAATAATAGAACCTTTGCACTAGTATCAACCTCATCCCATTCCTAATAGGCCTTTGTAATGTATTAGTATGGATTTTATGGTTGGGTTGCCTAGAACCAAGACTGGTTTAGACAGTATATTTGTGTTTGTAGATAGGTTTAGCAAGATGAGCCACTTCATTGCTTGCAAAACCACTCATGATGCTAGTCATATTACACATTTTTTCTTTAAAGAGGTGGTATGGATTCATGGCTTGTCCCTAAGCATATTATTTGACAGAGATGTAAAATTTATGGGTCATTTTTGGAAGACCTTGTGGACAAGGTTAAAAACTAGCCTATAATTTGGATCAGCCTACCATCCCCAAACTGATGGTTAGACTGAAGTCATTAATAGAGTGCTAGGTAATCTCCTTACATGCTTGAAAAATGAGTATGGAGTGATGTGGGATCAGTTTCTACCACAGGTAGAGTATGCCTATAATGACAGTGTAAATAGAACAACAGGAAAAAGCCTTTTTGAAATAGTTTATGGGCTACACCCTAGAGGTGTGTTGGAGTTAAGACACTTGGAAAATGAAGAAGGAAGGAGTGCATATGCAAAGGACTTCACTCAATCAATGAACGAGGTTCATGACCAAGTGAAGAAGAAGCTCCAAGAGGCTACACAAAAAATGAAAGCCAAAGTTGATGAAAGAAGAAGAGATATACAGTTTGTTGTGGGTGATCTTGTGATGGTACATCTTAACAAATCCAAGTTGCAGAAGGGAGTCTCCACAAAACTTCAAATGAGGAGGATAGGTACTTGTAAGATTGTTGCAAAGTATGGACAAAATGCCTATAGAATATACTTACCATTAGACTTGGCAATGTCTCCTATTTTTAATGTGCAGGATTTGGTACAGTATAAAGGGCTACACCAGTACCAACTAAATCATAATCATATAGTAAAGAAATAACACAAGATGTTCAGATTTCCCATGCACCTAAACGAGTAACTGTGAATATTTTAGACTCTAGAGTGAAGAAAAAGACCAGGCAGGGAACTTACATGGAGCATCTCATTCAGTGGGAAGGAAAGTTAGAGGCTGAAGCTACTTGGGTAGCTAAGAATGAATTCAAGAAGCGGGGAGTTCATCCTAAGCTCTTGTCCACAAAGGTGACTTAAGTTCTTATCCTTAGAAGTATGGTGTAGGAGTTCCCCTAAGAAGCAATTTGGTTATCTCATTTTTTTTGTTTTTGTGTGTGAAAGACCCTCTTGAAGGGCATTGTAAATATATAAGGTCATGTGGACCAAGTACGGTGTGAGTAGATCTTGTTAGTGCTCACTTTTTAGGCTAAAGGCTTTCAGTCTAGTTCAATTAATGCACTATACTTGATGATGTCATCAAGTGCCAGGGTGATGTAATGGATTTTCTTAGGTTCCTTGGATACCCTAGGTGGTCTAACTTAGGTTAGCTAGGTTAGATTGGAGTTAAATCACTCAAAAAGTGAAAAGATGTAAAAATGTTGCTATGCAACATTTGCAACTTTTCAAAAGTTGCTGACAACATTTGGTTGTCTTAAGGATTTCAGTTTTTAAGGTGGATTACATTTATCCAAGGGTTTAGACACATGAGTTAGACTATATATCTTAAGAAAACCCTAATTTGAGGGTTCAGAGGTCATTGTGTACAGACTGAATACTGAGAAAACAATGATTTTTAATGTAAACACTGTGAAAGTTGGCTTATATGGATTTAACTTGATACTATAATTAGTGGAATCCATTCTTGGGCATGTCATTGTGTTGTTTCAATAGTTAGGTTGTTTGGTAGTTACTTTTCTTTTGCATTTTTTAAATTAGTTTGTTTTGTATAGTTTGCTGTCTAGTTTTGACAGTGTTGCAAAGATGTGGACCTAACTCCACTTACCACCATAGGTTCTATACGGCCTCTTGGGGATGGAGACTAGGTTCATTTATCTTCAAGAATCCACAAGGTGGAGCTCTAAAAGTGAGTGCACTGATTTTTAAAGTCTTTCTCTAGGCGAGCTGTGGATGAAGCTTGGCTAGGAAGACTGTCTAAAAGAGTGTAGTAAATGCAGGAGGGATGTGTTCATGAGCCAATAATTCCATTGATGTGTTGGTATGTGTTTTTTAGGTACTCAAGAACAAGGAGGAGTGCCCAATAAACCTTGTTAACAATTTTTGAAGCCAAAGACCACAAACTAGTCTAGAATCAAGCAAAAAACCCTATTTCTGAAATAGGGTGTACGGACAGATTTAGGACCTAAAACCAAGAAAATCTTGGAGGTCTTGGAACATATGTGTGAAATTACAAAACACATTTGGGGGTCTTTGATAATTTTCACCTGAAATTGTAGATTCCTAGTGTAACGCCCCGCCAGGGAACCCAAGAGAGATTAACCTAGAACATGTCACTATGTGTGCTAAATAATTTTTTTTTTAAGTTAACATATAGAATCATACAATCATGTGGAAGTGATTACCATTTATACACATGTCTTACACTCACATAGATTACATGACTCAAGGGTCCCACGATGTTGAATTGCTTAAAGCAAAACACAACTAACAATATTACAAAAGATTCCATCTGATTATTCATATCAAGTACAACTTACATAACCATAAATACAATCCTCATGGATAACCATGAAACCACCATAAACTCACATCCACTGCACATGTCATAGGGTATGTGATTATCACTCTAAACTACTTACTATTACAATTTCCAGATTAGGTATCACATGCGATACTCTAATACAAGATTACAATAATGAAATTACATAATAAATGATGAAGGAACATAAAGAGCTCATCCGCAAAGAACCATCAAGCACCTGGTACAAGGATGTCAAATCTCAATGGATAAAGAATCACTACTACCCATCCATCTAGAACCACAAAGGTCCACCCCACCGTGCTGAGGAGATAAAAAAAAATCTCAATCGGATATCCAAAACCAACAAGGCATAATCACTAAGAAAGGGATCCTGATAGCTCTCTAATCCTGTGTACTAATCATCATAGAAGGTAAGACTCACTAATCCAGAGGCAACTGACAACGTAGAAAATCTAGCATGTGTAAAGGAAGGTGTCATCATGTATGTCTACCCTTAAGTTCAGCCCAGATAATCAAAATAGATTTCGGCACCTAAGTGACCATACACGGAGATAATGTCCTCTCATACTGACAAGGCCACTAGCTATGTCAGATACCTCGCAGGGAAAATAACATCTTCTCAACACCATCTTAGCCTATACTAGCACTCAAGCATGAGTGAGGATACATCTTATTAATTCATTTTATATCCTAAATATGTCCTTAGTTATCACTTATTAAAGAAACTCCACAATAATAAATCCAGTAGTCTCTTACAGACACGGAACTTATTGCAAGCCACCCCCTACTACACATCTAGGTAACCTACCCTAGGCTCAAAGATCCTAATAGATCTAGCATAGGTCACAACCCTAGTGTACCCTAAATCCAGTATCCCACACAGTCAGGAACGGTCACATATAGGTACACACATAGGTACATAATCGAAAGGGTCATCATGGTCAGTTTAGGGTAATATCTGACAACACACACACCATGAAGTAACAGAAAAGATAAACACTCCCCCCAGACTCTATATACATCCTAGGTCATCTAATGTCCCAGATAGCAACACATACAAGCACAAGAGATCCATAAGATGCATAGAAATGAAAACGTCTTAAAGGATGGAAGGAAAGTACATAGTAGATAACATTTACCGTTAACTTGAATAGAAATGGTATTTATCACACAAATTCTAATAACAACCATAATTACCAATTTCAATTAAATAACATTCCTTTTTCCTTTCCAAAATACACACATTATAATCAATCATACTGTAAAATATTCCTATTACGAATTCATTATAGTATGCATCAATTATATCATGATCAAGTATAACATAGATTGGTCAATTGCAACTCAACTACATTATATATATTATTCATATTAAAATAATTATAATATAAATCAAACTAAAAATTCATGTCCACTATAATCTTAATTTTAACAATGAGATGTATATTAATTAAAATTAATAAGCTTCTATTTAATAAAGAAAGTATTTTAAATAATTAACAGTTTCTAAACCATATTAAATATCATTATTAGTAAGCATTATTAATAATTAAATATTAACTAAAACTTATAATAAACAACATAAATCTAATTTTAAACAAAATTAAAAATGACCAATAATAATAAAAGAAAAACATAATTAAAAAATTTAATAACATTGGGGGGGTCCCCTCGGGCCCCATCCCTACCTACCCTACCCTATCACCGGCTCCCACGCGGCCCACTACGCAAGCAGTGGTCACCGCGGGGACCACTAGTGGCTCCTCCTGCGTGGGGTACCGCAGACCACCTGCGGCCCCACTGACAACAGTGGGGTACCGCAAGCTCTGCAGCCCCACTGTGCAGGCCGTGGAGTACGTGGGCACGGGGGACGGGGAGGTGTGGTGGCCCCCGCCCCCATAAAATTTATTAATTTTTTTAAAATATATATTTTAAAAACAAACCTTTTTTAAATACTATTTCATTTCAAACACCATAATATATATATTTTTATTTTAAATAAATTTCCAAAAATGGAAAAAGTAACAAGGAAGGGGGTTATTTTTTTTTAAACCTTTTCTTTCCTGTGTAATTATTTTTTTTACACCAGTAGTGGTTTTTTCCATATGATTTGATTTTTCCTCAATGAAATACATAGAAATTCCAAGATTTAATTTTCTCTATAGTCAGAACTATAGGCAGAATGATTTTTTGAATTCAAGGAGATTTATGTGAGATATGAATACAAAATTTTGATAGCATAACTATAATATACTAAGGAATACATAAATGTGAAAAAAATGAATCCGAGCCTCTCAAAAACCCTGAAAATAATGAAACATAGTCTAATCATAAATTTAATTTTCTTCTATAGTATAACTATACAGAGAGTTTAATTTTTCATTTTCTAAGAGATCTAGAGGGAATTTCTTCCCGAAATTTCGACAGCATAACCCTACGATGCTAAGATTATAGAAAATGGAAGAAGTATAGACCTAGGGTTTGTAGAAACTCCCAAAAAACATAGAAAACACCCATAAGCCATTTAAAGACCAAATTTAAGGGACATGCATTAAAACAACACACAAAACTTCAGATCTAAAAAATTGAATCCATACAAGGTAAATGAAACCTACCTTTAATCCAATGCAAGAAACGAAAGAATGTAGCTTGTAGGATGAAAGTAGATCTGAAACCCTCAAGCCCAATTCAACCACAGATCTAGCACAATGTGGATCCGAACACACACACACACAAGCAACAGAAAATTCTGAAACTTTGAAGCAACCAAGATCCACAACAATCCACAATTCTTCAAAAACCCCCAATCACCAAAAGATCTCCAATTCTCAATAACCTGTTATGAGAGAATGAATGACCAATTCCCCCTAAAGAGATTCAAACTCCCCAAAACATGTAAGGGTGAATGACAACTCCCAAGTCAATCCCTAACTTAACTCAACTTCAAAATTGAAAGTAAATCCAAATTAATTAAATAAAATATGCTTTGTTGCCACAACTCAAATTAGACTCCTAATTACAAGTTGAGATATTTTGAATTTGAAATACTTTTTCAACACAATTATGCACATGTAATTAATAAAATATTTAATTAAATAGATTAAATATTTATGTCACAATAATGCATGCAACCAAATATTTAATTATTTAATTAATCATATAAGCACATACAATATAGTTTTCCAATTAAATATTTAATTAAATCAAAATATTCAAATATTTCAATTTAATTAATTATTTAAAATAAACTTAGGATATAATTAAATCATTAATTCAACTATAATCCATTAATTCATTAAACATGGAAAATCACTCAATAATCCAAAAATCACCTGAAAACATAATCAAGCAATACACACACAAACTCAAGAGAGAGGGTATTTGAATTCTATCAACCTAGACAAATCTGGATAAGGTAGTCATACTGAAACTCATCCCACTTTAGGACGATTAGGCTTAGGTTAGGGTTTTGGATATGTATGTTACCTCCCCTCTTTACCATTGAGATGAATATTTATGGGCATGCTCACTCCTGCCAATTCAGGGAAGACAATGCCCTGTACCTGCAATCATGTCATCAAAGAACACACATGTACATACATAATATAACATTGCAATCAATGATAGGGATCGATCGAACGTGTGGATCTTGCCAAAGAAAGTAACTATGTCTCCATCCTCTACCATAACAACATGCAAACAGATACATAAAAATGATAACCATACACACGCAAGTATGGGGTAAGTACAAGATAATCGAAACATAAATCATCACATCCTGATAATAGCCATAACATCATAAACCAATAGTCACCAACAACTGAAAGAATAATAGCTCTCATGAAAGTAGCCTAAAAGAATTTGGCCAATCAACTAAAACCAATGCCTAAAAGAGTACAACATCACAAACTAAAAGCAAAACATGAGTGGGTATTACACCTAGATTGTAGGAGGCCTAATTGGTGAAAAAGGCTACAAGGCCTAAAAGATAGGAAACTAGTGAGCGATGGATAAATGGATAAACTTGGCAAGTTAAAACCCATTTTGGGAGTCAAGAATGGAGTTGAATGAATCCCTAGCCCTCCTGCAATACAAACCAATAGTTAGGGGTTGGGAAGCATAGGTGAGGAGAGTTCTTGCAAAGAACAAAGATTAGGAACCTTTCAAGATAGGAAGATTCTTAGTAGAGGGAAGGAATTGGTTCTTTCCAAGTGATAGAGAGTGGATTGAGGAAACCCTAAGAGGTCCTATGAGTGACCTATGTTGAGTTCAAGATAACGCAAGAGGTAGCTAGGAGTCTCCCTATCAACATTGCAGATAGATGATCGGGATCGGTACATCATGTGGACCTCATCTATGTGAGTAACTATGACTTCATCCTGAATCATGAAAACACATCATGTATATAGGCACACATACACACACAAGGAATGTAACATGAGGGTTAGAATCTTGAGAATTGGGTTAGTCAATAATCGATACTAATAATAAATTTCCATAATCATAATAAATATCCTAAAGCATTAAGTGACATACAAGATTCATTGAAAGTAACCTTAATAGAAGAATATATCTCTATCCATCCAGCACATATCACATAACATTCTAGTTGTGTTAAGAAAGGTATTGAAGGTCTTTTATAAATACATGGAGACAAACACATACATAAATGATACCTTCAGACAATATGCCTGGTATTTGAATTTGCAGGTACAAGCCAATGAAATCATTATAAACAACTTAAAGGAAAACAAGTATTAAGCTATAAGGAAACATCTAAAGACCTTAATTAATTCAAAAGCTTGTATTAGGGTTAGAGGGGTATACATCATCCCTCCCTTAGATCCAACTTACTCCTGGAATTCAGAAGAGATGAAATGAACTATACACATAAGCTGTAAACTGTTATCAAATAGAATTGCAATATTACTACCCTAGTACCTACTTTTAATGACTATATGCATACTTCTCCAATTAAGAATGATGATAAATCTTAATATAATTATTTTGTAGATTAACCTGGTTCTAATGGTAAGAGACTTTCAAAATAATTACCTATCTGATTCTTTTACTTTATGTAGTAAGTTTGTCAACAGATACTAAGATTAGAGTATTACTTCAAAATTACTTTTATCAACTTGAAAATCCAAAGTATTCATGTTTTATTAACATTAGTGTATTAGAAAAATGTGTGTTCTACCAATCAAAATTGTCACTTCCTTACACAATATAAAATTTTCCTATCTATGGTAGAAAACATAAAAGGTGGAATTTTTGATAACTTTTCTATTTTTGAGACACAATCTAATCCTACACAATACAACAAATGGAACTTTATTTCAAATAGGGTTCTAAAAATTGTGTGCCTTACCAACTATGCATGTCAAACACAGAGGGGTAAATAACATTTATACTTATTATGGTCATGAAGGTAATACATCAAACAATTGTTACTTAGGTTTGTAATCATGAAACTAAAAAATCCATACACTTACCTTTTGCGATAAAGCACAATTTTATAAGAGATATTTTGGAAGACATAAAACAACCTCTTTTAGAAAGTAAACAGTATTCTTTTTCATCAAGATGTAAATATATTTTCAATACTTAGGACACATACACATTTATAATACATATTTTCTAAGTCATCTTTCATAATAATTGTAGGGTTAGATTTCCAAAACACATTCACACCCATAGAGGAGATCTAATCAATTTCCCAAATTTGTATGTCAGGCAATTCCATATAGCATTTAATTAATTTCAAACAACAATGTACAAGAGTTCTTTCAAGTTCCCTATTTCATAATGATTATAGATCCATCAAGAGAGTAAAAAGCACATGATTCCTACTACTATCTTCATAACCACAACATTTAAATCAGTAACATTAACTAATGTACATAAATTTAATTTCTACCCTTTACCTATTTGTAGCATTGCCCTTATAACCTTTAATATTTTTAAGATAATCCCATATTGAGTAACATACATAACAATATTATTATAGAATTTATTTTCCACAATAATTTCTTATTCATAGTCAGTCAATCACTTAGAGTTGTTAATTACTACTATGGTGTTGATCACAATGTATATAAAACTTGAATTTGTTTCCATAATACTTCGCTAGGATCCTAACCAATCACTAGGCAACTAGAAATATATGTAATTAATAAAAAAAACTTCCATCATTAGTATAGATAATTCATTGTCGTACATACTCTTTTCTATAATTGTTTGATTGTGTTAGCTTAACTCATTTTCTATGCAAATTAACGTGGCATGCATAAATAATATATCTTCTTACCAAGACAAGGATAAAAATTATTCTTCCAAAATGCAAAAGTAAATTATAGCCTATGGTAAAAGATGGGGATATAGGTCCTTCACCCATGGGTCTCTTAATTGAGTATTTACAAATTTTATTGATATATTATTGCCTTGTCTAAACAATTTTAGTCCTTCAAAACTTGTGTCTTAAGAGAGAAGAGAGAGACAAAGAGAAATGCATATAGAAATAAATTATTGGTTCCTTACATTTCAAGTTCCTACTTCAAGAAGTCACAAGATAGGTGAAAGAGAGAGATCATTCAAACTATTATTATATAGAAAACTATCTATTACAACCTTATTCCCTCTCGTTTCGTAGTTTCTCCTTTTACACAATGATCTATGCTACCACTCTCTTTCATCTTTTGCCAAGAATAAGAGAAAAATTCATTTTCAAAATTTAAACCAAGACACGACACCAAATTTTTCACATCTTTCCTAGGTACAAATTATTAGCCATGAACTTTAATTATTACCATTCCAATCCTATAAGAATAAAATCAAGTACTACCACAATCATTTATTTCTTCGCATTAAAGGTGCAAAGGCAATTCATTTCTAACAAGGAAGTCAATTGGGCATTTATAAGAAGATAGAGTGCACAACATTTCCAATAAAATATATTATAGGTAGGGTTGGGAGATAATATTACCAACCACCACAATTAAAAACATCAGGGATCTTTTTAATTTTTTCTTTCCTAGAGATAACAATGTCTTTTATCAACACAAAGATCACACACACAAGTATAAGGAATTCCTTAAAATTATATTTATAGAAATCATCCATTTAACACATCATTGATCTCTGAATGCAAAAAACATAAGTTATAATATAACTCAATTATATAGGAATAGGTGTACCCTTATAAGGCAATGTAACATAAATACAAGAAACAAAGTCATGATTTCCTAAGATTCAAATTTTGCTGGCATACAGATGAAAACAAAGGAGACAGAGATAAAATATTCAATGTTATACATAGGTGAGCTATGAGTCCCAGAGTTCTCAGTGTGGAAACTAGGGATGTGATACAAAGATGTCACGCCCTACCAAGGAACCCAAGAGGAAAAACCAACTAACTACTACGAGATGTGAATTTTTTTCTCAATGAAATATTAGTACTACTCTAAGTCCTCACAGGTTCCCTAACACTATTATTCAAGCAACATAAGCTGATCTAATCATTAGACCATTAAGGAATTTATTGATTAATATAAGTTTGCAATTCATTCCTTTACTCTTAACATTAAGTTACATGTATAATCTTACCATCAATCCTAATATTTTAACATGCATCCATGTGAGTTATCCTTTACTAAACTTATGTCATTATTTAAACTATTCATTAAGCATTTAGGTGAAAGATAAACATTCGATGGATATGCAATGCCCTATATACTTTATTATTTCATACGCATTTATGAAACATAGTAACCATAATCCAATATTATATTCTATAGCTATTTATTCATATATTCATTAACTCATAATAGTTTTCCACAACCATACATCAGGAGATAGCACATTCATTCAGAAACACATTATTTCATATTAATTCTAAGATTTTTTATTATACCAAAAAGTAAAAAAAGATATGTGAATAAAAACCCTAAGCAATTATCTTTTCATATTGATAAGATATAATATTTCCCATTCCTTTTACCTAGATCTAGCCATTCCCTTATACATTGCTTTGAATTACATTGATATACAACATATCATCAGATCCAATGATTTACAAGAGATTTCTTTTACAAGAATGAACATACATAAGTACATCTTTACATATACAATAAGAAGTATTCAAAACTAAAAATCCAGAAGGAACAGGAGCCAAGAAGATCCATCTGACCATGAACAATACCTCGATATAAAGATTAACCACCCAATGATGTGGATCCATAAAGAGTCCACTCCTCCATGCTAGGAGATAGAGACCAAGGTCCACGTAAGAAGGTAACAACTAGGATATTCCTAAGGAGAGGATACTATTTTTCTCAAAACAAAACATAACTCAAAAATGCAAGAAGATCACAAAGACATAAAGCACATTGGTAGGAACTCTAAGACACATGCTAGGTGATTTTCATCACATAGACCTCACCCCTTAGGTTATCCTGGTGAGCCACTCTGGGCCCTGGCCCCCAAGTAGGCACATGCGGAACCGAACATCTCTCATAGGGACAAGCCTGTTTGATTGTGCTATTGCAATAACACCTTCTCCCACTCCCATTCGTAGCCTATACTAGCACTACCGACATGGCTGAGGCTTATCTTAGTTAATGTGTAGTACCCCTTCCCATAATTTTATTAATGTTTTCACTAGATTAAATAAATCACCAATGGGTTATCCTGGTACTAGCCACTTAGGGCCCCGACCCCCAACTGTGAGCCACTCACCTAGTGTTCTTAGGTTCCCTACCTCTAAAACAAATCATCAATGGACATAAAGATAATTACCGTAGGTACACAAGTGTTTAAAAAATGATTGAGCTCAGAAAAACACTAGTTGTCTTGAATCCTTTGGACAACCCTAAATTGTAATCGAGTATACAGATAGATAAAAATCATCCACATTGCATTGAATGCATCAAAAGGGATTCTCAACAACATAATAACATCATGAAACTCGTAAAAAATAAATTATAACATCATAGTAACATAGGATTGGGTTTAGGGGATCACTGATTGACCCTAGTTCACCAGACAGTCCTGAACCCTAATCTAGCATTCAAGATGGTAAATAACACATAGGAAGAGATCAAAATGTACCAAGTGTCAAAATTTCTAAAAAACCATATAACTAGTTCCTTTTGGTACCAACTCAAACCACAACACATCATAACAAGATCATATTGCATAAAACACATTGATTCCTGAAATTTGGCTACGTCTGAAATTTTCTAAAACCTTCAAAATCTAGAATCTTTATTTGAACTCCTAGGAGGCTGAAACCACTCTCAAACATCCTTGAAGGTATTACATAAAATATAAATTAAAGTATTAGGAATTAAGAGTATGTAGCTTATACCTAATGTAACCACCTAGATTTTTTCTGCTATGACCATAGACCCTATTTTCCCTAAGTGTGAGCATACCCCCAATTATGTTCAGACAACTCTTCAATCGGCTGACATAATTCATTCGAATCAGATTTAATCTCGTAAGTGATTTAATCACTCAATTTTATTAATCACCTTAGCCAATCAAAATAAAATCAATTTAAATCAAATCATTTTTAAATCAAACAGGGCTGAGGTAATTAATTTAAGAGGAATTAAATAAATCCCTATTATATCAAATCACTTGCAAATCCTATCTTGTAGCCTAAATTAATCTAATTACTTGGCTATAGTCCTAATTAATTATCTAAAGCAATCAAATGATTAAATAATTAATATTCCTATTTTTGAATGAATTATTTACATAAATCATTTCATTAATATTCTCCTAAATGCCTAACCTAACCTACCTCAACCACCTTGCCCTTGGGTTCAAACCCATCCCAGCCTATTCACCCCATGCTAAGTCTAATCCTAATCCTAATTCCACTCTAACCCACCTCCTAATGATGTCACATTCCTAAATATGTGATTAAGAACTCAACCCACTTGAGAAAGTCAACTTTCTCAAGCTTGACTCTACATCCTCTCCATGCCTCTTAAGTGCTCACACTTAATGAATATGACCTCTCCATGCCTCTTAAATGCTTGCATTTAATGCATATTCCTCAAGCCCATGCCTCTTGAATTCCTTTTTCATTTATTCCTCTTACACCCCATTAGTGATTTTTTCAACTCCATTAATGACCCTTGTTCCCCCTCTCTCTCCTCATTTCTTCTATAAATAGAAGGATTTTTTGAGCACAAATAAGTCTTCATTTTAGATTGAAAATGCATTGTTATGTTGTTAGGATTTATATAGATTCATGTAACATTTAGTTTCCATTTTCATGCATTGTTATTATCTTCATTTTTAGAACTAATATGCATGTTATTTAGATATCTTTCTTGTTTTTAATAGAATCTTTCATGCTAGGTTCTATATGTCACTGGAAAAAGGCATAATTTGAGTGCTATTATGTTATTTTTCACACTCCTCCTAGTTAGAAAGCAATCGGTCGATTTTAGTGGATTTTCATGCTTTACTAACCTCTTTTTCACTAATGTAATGATCTATTAAAGTGTTGTGTCAGAGGTAATAGGTGCAATATTTCACACATATCTATGGTGCCCACCGTGGGGCCCAATTCTAGATTTTTCCTCATTTTAACTCTATTTTTGACTAATTTATCCTCCCAATTTTCAGATCTAGAGTCATTTTTGGTAGTAGAAGCTCACATCCAGGATACGCCATCCCACCACAAAAATCAAGGCTCACATCTAGGATTTACTGGGTCATTTCTAGTACAGGATCACATCTAGTCAACATTTTGTTGCATCTAGTAACAAGGGCTCACATTTGGTTTATGGTATCGCATCCTGTGTTTCTAGGATCACATCTGGTTAAAAATCTTGCATACTTATTTCCTAACCTCTAATAGTTTGATCAGTTTGGCTTTTGTCTTTTAAAGCAGCCTAACTCATGTTTGCTGATCGTTATTAGAGACTCTCTTGGGAGTAGAACAAAGAATACTAACTTGAGGTTTTTTAGGTTGCCAAACCCCCATCTTGAATTCTCTCTTCATGCTTTTCAAACTAATTACATTTTCTAATCTTCTACTAAGCTTACTAGAGGAATATGCTCTTTTCCTTTTAAGAAAAATCAAAAACTCACAAATCAGTTTATGAGTTGAAAGGAATTTGGAGAGAATTGAACAAGGAAAACAAAACTAAATTTATTTTGGATCAGTAAATGAACAAATCAAAGCACTAAATTTATTTTGGATCAGTAAATGAACAACTCAAAGCACTAAATTTGTGGGCTAAATGAACAAATACATCATTTTATTCTTTTTGGGGATAGAAATTGAACAACACAAAGCACTTAACATTGTGGATTAATTGAACAAGCAAAGCTTCATTGTCTAATTCAGGATAGTAACTGAACAAGCAAGTCATTTAACATTGTGGATAACTAAACAAAAACAAACTTTTCTTACTCATGCTTTCTTTAGTTTAAAAATCTTTGATTGATGTGTTTTGGGAGAAAATGACAGGGACTAACCATCCTATGCTCGCCAATCCTTTTTATGCATATTTAACAGTAGAGGGCCTACCGGTTCAGGAAAAAATCTCCCGGGAACGACCCAAGTGAGGATAGGTTTTATGCCAACCCTTCCAACTCATTATAAATAATTGTCTTCTCATAGGCAAAAGCTTCAAAAGATGGATCTGGTTTTGTTCTTGGAATTTTGACATCATTCCTTGAAGATGCTTGGGTATGTGTAGAGTAGAGCTGCTTGAATCTTGCTTGCGATACTACACATATTTGAGTACTCATAGGGCTATAAGCCTCAATTTTTCCTTGTGCAATTCTATGGGAGACGGTTTCAAATGGATTTCCCCAACATAAACCACAAAATTTGTAGATAAACTACCTGATTCATCCCCGAAAGGGTGATAATCCTTGTGCAAGGCAAAAAGTAATTGCCCCATGACTGGAGTGTTTGGAGTCGGCTAATCATTACTAGAACCATTGCGTTCTTGGTGATAGTTGTATTCTGATTAGCATTTGAGTGTGTATCTAAGTCAATGAGCAAGGATTTTCATCCTCCACCTAGAAAATAGGGCATAAGGATGTGTTTGTTCACCCTTTAACAATAAAACAATGCTTGATGTAACTAAAAATCATTAAAAAGATAACACCTTCAAACAAGAAAAAAATTCAATCCTTGGTCTACACATGTATTTTTCACCCCCTGATAGGTCTTAGAATGCAATCTACAATCAAATGGACTTCACGCACTTTCAAAACAAATTTTTCAAAACTGACAAAATCTGACAGAGACTTCAGAAAATCGCATCCCAAATTTCCTAGCTTGTATTTGATATCTTGGCTCACATCTAGTATCCTGGCTCATATCTAGTCAGCACATCATCACATTTAGGGTTTACGCTCACATCTAGGGTCATCAGAAACTCACATACTATATTTCCTGGCTCACATCTAGGAGCTCACATCTGGGATAGTGGGCACTTGCAAAATAGTTTCTCAAGAAAGCTCAGTTGATTTTGATACCCTTTTGGCTCTTTAGTCTCTCCCTGTTGTATTTTCTAGTCTCCCTATTGCTGTTTCAAAACACTTTTTAGATGTCTACCTTACATGTCTTGTCAGTTTCTCACAATCTATCTCAATACATGTGGCCTATCCACTTTTTACAACAACTTGGTTCCCAGCTCATTATCAAGGCATTCTAACCCTCTGACACTAGAATCATTTACTTCCACCTAGACACACTCACTTGAATGATTCGAGATACTACCTAACACTATCAGGAAAACTTTGATGAAGTTGAGATGCATATACATGGTTAACACAAGACACAATAAGTACATGTCTAAAGGATCAAAATTACCTCCTAAATCACCACACTTTCAAGGAGAAACATCTCACAATTCCCTACTCGATCTAGACTCTCCATTAATGGATAGGTCCACTCGTGGATGGAGTGAAGCTTTTGACAAATATGACAATAGAAAAAATCAAAAGCATAAAGATATTGATGAAGAAGAAGAACCCACATTTGAGCATCCTCTATTTGAATCAGACAGTGAAGAAGACATCACTCAAGAAGAATACGATAAAATCAAATAGAGCAAGAGATTCCACAAGATGATTGACGAAGATAAAGAGAAATACTTTCTCCATCTAGCATCCACTAGCATAAAGTTACCTGAGGATTATGATGTGGAACAACTAAAGGAAAAGGAGATACACACTCCTATTTCTATTCTCGCCAAACAACTTACCTTAATGCAAATAGAGCTTGTCACTCTCAAGAAAGAGAAGGCTAAACCCAAAGAAAAATACTCTGTAGACTCCATTTGTCCATTTCCTTTCGACAAGAGTATCACTATGGTTCCATTCCTTCCCAACATGGCATGACCAAAATATGACAAGTATACGAGAGAGACCGATCCACATGACCATGTTAGAGAATTTTGTGCTCTTAGCATAGAGTACATGCATGAACCTACTTACCTCATGAGGATTTTTCCTGGAAGTCTAGGACGCAACACCATGGAATGGTTCTCGAAACTTACACCCAAGGTCAAAACTTTTGAGGAGTTAATTCAACAGCTTATCCGACACTAATCCTATAATATCCAGCATGAAGTGACTATGATGGATCTGTGCAACACTAAACAAAAGACTGGCGAATCCTTTACCCACTTTCTACAAAGGTGGAGAAACATCTTTGCACGGTATTCAAGAGCTATTCCTGAATGTGAGAAAATGGAAATATTTGTCAATAACTTGGTACCTAAGTTGAACTACACATTGAAAATGCAAGACTCCCCTAGCTTTGACAGGATGATCAAGAACACCCTCCGTATTGAAGAAGTTATGGTCAAAAAGGGGAAGATCACTCTTCAAAATGAGAACAAACCTAACAAATCCAACTCCAAACCTAAATGGAGGAAGAAAAACAAAAATGTTGTCAAGGATGGTGTATTAGATGCATCCAATGTTTTTCCTAAACCTGAGGTGTTCAATCTAACTAACAGCATGCAAGCAAGAAAAGATACCAAGGTAACGATCCCCATACCCAAAGCAAATAATGATAATAACAAAGGTCGGCCATGGACTTCAAAACCTGAAATAACATTCACTCCTTTGGGAGAACCTCTCAAGACTATTTTGAAGACACTATTAGAAAACAAAGTTCTCACAATCCCAAATTCCAAACCATGGGAACTAGCGGTCAAACCCAGGTGGTGGGATGAGAAGTCTTACTATGTCTTTCATAAGAACAAAGGACACAAGACTAACAACTGTCTTAAGCTTAAACATATTAACCAAGACCTTATCAAAGGAGGTAAGATCAAAGTGGATAGATACACTACCAATGAAGATCATACAACATTTAACAAACCATTCCCTAACTATGAGAAAGGGGAAGCATCTAAAGGAAAAGGTAATAAAGTAAACTACACATATTCCAATAATGATAACATGATCAATATAATAGACATTAAAACTAAATCAATTAATGTGGTCACAATCAAAGGTGTTTCTTTCCAATCGAATGCGGTGACTCAGAGCCAAGCATAAGTCAGGATCAAAGGACCCAATTCTTCCCCAAAACCAACATCAACCTCCAAGGTTCCTATTGTTACTATCCCTAAACCAGCAGCAAAATACATGGTTACTATTCCTACAGCAAAGTATGACTTATTGGACCAATTGCAATGAACCTCTGCTAAAATTTTGATTTTTGAGTTGCTTAAAAGATCCATAGTACATAGGGAAATCCTAGAACAAGCCCTACATGCCACAAATATACCAAAGTATCTTGATATAGACAAATTCCAAGCGATGGGCAATCACATCTCAACACCACATTACCTCTCCTTTTCTAAAGAGGATGATAAATCATTGACCCATCCATATAATCAACCCCTCCATATTGAAGTCCTTATTTGTAAATCTCGTGTTAGACACGTATTGATAGATGGAGGTGCAGGATTGAATATTTGTACCATTAATCTGATCAAGAAATTGGGTCTCTCAGAACATACCATTGACTCTAGAAGAAAAATAACTATCAAAGCTTATGATGAGGAAGAAAGATCCTCTAAAGGTCTTAATTTTCTACCCATCAGAGTCAGGATGATTCAAAGAAATGTCATCTATCAGGCTCTGGATCTACCCCTGGCTTACAACATCCTGTTATGGAGACCATGGATTCACAAAATGTAAGTTGTGACATCTACTTACCACCAGTGTATCGAGTTCCCACATAACAGGGTGGAAGCGATAATTCCTATAGAAGTCAATTACACTTGCAACAATATCCAAGCAGGTAGTATGAATCCGCATAAAAAGGAGGCTACATATGAGATTGCACCTAAGACTACCAAGGACATGGTGATGAAAATATTTGGGAAAACCTTAAAAATTGAAGAAATAGGTATGGGAGAATACAAGCTGGACATGACTCCTGTTAGTAATAACTAAAGGGGGGTGAATCACTGGCCTTAAAAATGAATCCTTAAATCAACCCTTCAAAACTTATAACCATAAATGATTTCTCAAGTTATCTTCTATCCTACAAGATGAATGCCTTGAATAACTTATATCTATTTACTACTTGTCAGATTGCTCTGTTAAACCTTCTTCTTTATGTTTACTAATAAGCAATCATCTATTTACCAAAATACAGTAAATATGCAGAGTATACCGATACATCCAGAATGAATTATGTAAGATAAAAAATAGTAAATAAATGAATCATACACACATAACACATGGATTTTAACATGGAAACCCTATTCAGGGAAAAAACCACTGGGACCGGTATCCCAAATTTTCACTCTTTTGAAGTGAGGCCTATTAAGAGCCAACCATGTTAAAGGTTACAAACACACTATTAGGTGTGACCTTGTAAGAGGATTTTATACATAGAGGTTATCACTTAGTATTGGGCATCTAATGATGCCATCCTTGAATCAGCCTCTTTCTTAGACTGTCGATAGGCATCAGGCATATCCAATGCTACTTTCATGAATCAACCTTTTTGGCACTCCTTGAGATGTACCTCAATATATAGAAGATTGTTAACTCCTACTCGGTTAGGATACTTGATGCTTCAATGGTTAAACTGAAACATTATGAGCTGTTCCTATTGCAAATTAAATTGCAGATATTTAGATCTATTTAATTTCATTGCCTCTCTAACGAATGTATCAATTCAATCCTTGTGCTCCATACGTTGTGCTCTGTGATGCTATGCTCACTGTTCATCGATTGTCTGTAGAATTCCTTAGCTCTCCTTCAGCTTGTTTGATCAGCACTACCTAAATTTGTTCTTCATCAGTTTATTTTTAGCATCCTCTTTCTATTCAATCCCCTTAATCCCTTTTTTTTAAAAATGAATTAAGCTCATCTCTTATATAGACATAATATTCATTGTTTCTTGATTCTTGATTCTTGGAATGATAAACAATCTAGCCAATTTTATTTAAATTATAACTACTAATTTGTCTCGCAGATATCTTCTTGCCAACTATACAAATCATCTTTAAGTCAATTACTTATCTCTGGCTTTATCTGGATGAATAAAATAATGATAAGTATCCGTTAACTCTATCCTTAGCTTCTTGCCAGCTATGCATTTTGTCATTTTCTAAATTCTCTGTTCTGTCAGTTAATACTTCAGTTAGTCATCGGTGATAACTAACTATTCCATTGGTGTGACTTCATTTGTCATTGGGATCTCCATCCTTGTCTTTTCCGTCGGGCAACATAAAAATTCTTTCCGTTGGGTTACTCTGTGTTTTTCTCGTCGGGCAACATTGTAACTCTGCTCGTTAGTAATTCTATGTATTTCTTCGTCGGGCAACACTATGACTTTGTTCTTTTACTCTGATCATCAGGTGCACTTCATCGGTGTATTCATTCACTTAGTGAATACTAGAATTTTATGCATTACTGATTAGCATATCCTGGATTCATGAGTTCTTTGAGGTCTTTGGCAGTATCTCCATGACCATACAAATTATATTAAGTTGACATCAATGACAATACAATACATTAACTGATTTAATGCCTTGCATGATCATAAACTTAACATCTTCAAAAATTTAATTAGTTACATGTCATTAATCTCTCCCTTTGGCATTGATGGAAACATACTATATTATCATCTATACTATTTCTAATACAATATGAAATATACAATTTCATCAAGCTTTCCTAATGTAACTATTACAAATGTCTAGTTTTTGGTAAGCTCTAGTAGCTTTGATTTGATTCTTGCAGGATTTTTATCTGTCTTCAATCCCTTCATTGGATGGATGTAGAATCTTTCTTTCTCTGATTTGATGTGTTCTCCTTATGTGTCAAACTCTCTCCCTTTGACTATTTTCCTTTCTTTTAATGTTTTCTATTTCACTTGTTAGCAACTCTCCCTCTGTATAATATTTCCATACAATCTCTCTCCCTAAGAATATAATCTCTCCCTGTTGGAGTAATGTGATAATGGATAATATCTCTCCCTTTACAGAAGGATGTGATAATATGGATAATATTTCTCCCTTTTACAACAATTCCAAACAAATATCTCACAAATATCTGACATTAATGTCAAGCATACTTTTCTCTCCATCCATAATATATTCCTTGAATTTTCCTTATCCATCGGGAATACAACAATATTCTCTGGTGCTTGGTGATGATATATACCTATTTGTATATAGATGTAGCTTTGAATTTCATCTCTTTGCTTGCATCAATAATGAATGATATTCTGATAATATGTAGGCTGATATAGCCTTCTAGTCATCTTACTGACTAGTAGACAAGGGTTTGACCCCTAGTCTCTTTCTCAAGTACTCAAATGCATCCTTGGGCGGTGGTTTGGTAAAGATATTGGCTAGTTGTTCCTTTGACTATACATAATCAAGTATCACCTCCTTTGCCTGAACTTGTTCTCTCAAATAATGATACTTGATGGCAATATGCTTTGTTTTAGCATGCATGACTGGATTTTTAGAAATGTTAATTGCACTTGTATTATCATATTAGATAATTACTAGTTCTAAAATTTGCATATGCATACCATCCAATAACTATTTGATCCATGCAATATTTGAGCAGTTTGCAGCAGCAGCAACATACTCTACTTATGTAGTAGATTGTGAGATGCATCCTTATTTCTTGTTGATGCATGTGAAAAGTCTATCACCCATGAAGAATGCTCCTCTAGTTGTGCTCTTCCGATCATCAATATTTCCAGCCCAATCAGCGCCAGTAAAGACATGAAGTTCAAATTTTCCTTCTCTTCTATACCATAAGCCATATTCCTCAGTATTCTTTACATATCTTAGGATTCTTTTCACAACATTCATATGTGAATCTCTAGGATTAGCATAAAATCTAGCAACTATTCCTACTGCATGTGCAATATCTAGTCTAGTATGTACAACATACACGAGTTTTCCAATCATTGATCTATACAAATTTTGATTTACCTCTGATGACTTGTCTTCCTTTGTCATTTTGCATCCAGTTTCCATTGATGTTCCAACTAGTTTGGATTCTTCCATCTTGAATATTTTTGGTACTTCTTTGATGTACTTGGATTTGTATGCACCCTAAAATGGTCGCCTAGACTTTGGGCCCCATTTCTCAATTTATCAAATCCCTGAATCAATATTTTCAAATATCAACAATATCAATTATATCAATTTCCTTGATCAAATCAT
>MU228546.1:2863514-2881453 GCA_018584345.1 Thuja plicata
GAGAAGTATTACCCTTTTGAAATATCTCTAAATTTGTTTTAGGTTGCATGTACATTCCATAACACCTTTGAAGTGATAATTTTTCTTGTAAAACTATCTCTAAGGTTGAACATAAGATTGGAATGATAGTGACTCTATTGCCCATGGTTGATTAAGGCACTGGTCTTTCTTGCTTATTTGTATTATAGTTATTTAGCTCATTGTTTATAGTTTTGTGATATCTTATCTATCTGTTCATTTCAAATTACATACACATTTACTAAAAATTCTTTCAATTATTTAAAGTATTTCAATTTATAGTTCATGATATATTTCTTTCAGTTAGATTTCTTTCAAGTGCCTTGCCATACTTGAGAGAGAAGGTTGAAGTGTGACTTATTTTCTATTAAAAGCCTTGTAACTTGAAGGATAATTCAAGGTATAGGCCTACCAACCTTGGTTTTGCAGAGCCAGAATTGTAGAAGTTCCAACCTTGCCTTGGTTGTGACTTGTTAGTTGGCCGAATCACTTGGGTTTCCAAGCATTGGATTGGCAAGTCCATAGGAAATCCAATCTATTGATTTGAGCACGAACAAATTGGTAACTCTGCTGGGGAGTTGTTCAAAATAACATTTTTTGATTTTACCTAGAAGCTCTGGTGATATATTTAAGACTCTACTGGGAGAAAAGAACTCAAAAGACAGTAAGTATTTTCCTTCTGATAGGAAGCTAGCAACTCTATTGAACAAAGAATTTCAGTTAGTGACTCTACTGAGGTAGAAGACTCAGAAGGAGATGGTGGATTGTTTTTTCAAATGTATCCATCATTTCAAAGAAAGAATTTTATTCCAGATGGTATCAGGCCATTGGATCATAGGAGATTTCAATGCATCCCAAATAACTTATCCCCTAAAATTTCACAACTTCTACCAAAGTTCCATAGAGAAAGGGATGAATCGACACTACAACACTTGGATGCATTTTATACATTCATAGAAGATTATGAGGTTTCTACAGAGGATCAGGTGATGAGGCTATTTGGTAGGATGTTAAAAGATAATGCTAGACAAGTATATGAATCACTACCCACACAATCCATCTCATCATGGAGATAGTTTGAGCAGTGTTTTCTTGATTTGTTTCATGATGCTAGTGGTGAAGAATAAAACACGTGTTATGAACAAGACATGTCCTATGGACAGGAAAGAGATCCAAATTATATTTTGGAGGAAGAATCTTACATGTCCCCTTTGGATACAATCTTTATTTTGGAAAGATATAAAGGTGAACCTGCACTACATTTGTTCATGAGAATGATAAAGATCTATCAGGAAATACCTTTGGATATTAGGCCTCTGGGAAGGGAATTAATGGATAAACTTTGAGTTAGGAATATGCCATGATTCTCAACTACTAGATTTTCTTTAGAAAATATGTGAAGTATTGAGGGAAGAAAAGAATGATGACATAGAGGAAGAAAATTTAGATCGGATTGAAGTAGAATCTGTACATAGTGAGATTTGCATGGAAATGGGTATCAATGACCATGATGATGAGGAAGAAGATCTTCTCAGTACAGAAGAAATCTCATATTTACTAGACATGGAATATCAAAAGCATGTTGAGAAGAGTGGTTAATTTTTTTTCTCAATGCACCATGATAAGAAAGTTGATGGATTAGTACATACTCAGGGGGTACTAGATGAAGAAGATGATAAATTTCAAGAATCAAATAATGGAGATGAAATAGAACAACATAAAACATATGAACATGAAGAAGTTTTAGATGAAAGATCTCATGGAGATATGCCCAAGTTCTCTATATCCTTGAATCCATTATTTGAAGAATATTTTATATGAAAACAAGACCATCAACATCATGATAAAGACAGTGAGCCTAGTGATCATTTTGAAGATGATGAAACTCAAAATATGTATGGGGAAGTGTATTCAGAAAGTGAGACATGCATTATTGCATCCTATGAGTAGAATTTGTATCATACATGTGAAGATGAGATGGAATCAAATAGACATGATGAGGAGAATGTGTTGAAGATTAGTTCTGAAAATTATTCGAGTATCCTATCTGATCAAATTCTTGATAAGAAGGAAGTTCTTGAATGTGAGTTATCTCCAAATCCTTTTTGTGAAAGGAAACAACCTCTTGAGTATAGGGAAGATTGTGTATGTAAAGGCATCCAAACAAAAGAGCTTAATCTAGTTACATGTAGGCTTGATCAAATGCATGGGGATCTTCTATTTAGCAAGGACTACAGTGCACCTACTAACTTTTCTAAAGGAAAACAAAAGTCAAAGCATGTTAATACATAAATGGATGTTGTCCATGAGAGTGGTGGCATCGTATTTGGGAGATCCAAAGTACTACATGATCAAAATTATGTGTTTGATAGAGGAAAGAAGCAATGTTCATTTTTTGGGGGCCTTGGGCCACCTAATTGAATATTCCTATGAAAGTTATTCATGATTGTATTGGTATAAAGATAAATATTAAAGGTGAGAACCAAATCAATTTGCATCAGATTAAGTGTGGATACTTGGTCTGCTTCTCTAGAGATAGCTGGAATCTCACTTTGCTCACAGGGAGCATACATCCCGAGAAAGAGCTAATCGTGGTATACTAAATTTTGATAATTCAAAAGTCCCAATCCATTACAAAGAAGCATGTTTCTCCATACTAAAAAGATCAAAGGAAGGAATCTTTATGATACAAATAAATAGAACTAACTAATTGAAGCCTTTAGAAAATGTTGGAATTCAGACCTGCTACAAAGATGATTTTGACAGAGGATAAATATGGTCAAATTTTAAAAATCTAAAAATGACCCAGTTTGGGAAATCAAATTTCTTATCTCCAAAATATATAATAGATTTTCATGAGGTTTTTTGGATTTTAAACTAAAGCCAAATCTGAAAGTTAGGTAGTTATTTTTTAGTTAGTTTATTGTTTTTTCAAAATAATTTGTAATAAGAGTTGTGCCTTTTCACCTTAAAGAGGTGTGAAATCCACTCAAACACATATATATACATAATGTAAAATGTAAATAAAATACAATATAATACAATTTCACATATTTGGATGGTTTTGGATCAACAACTATAACATGGACCTAGATGTACTATTTCTTTAAAAACAATAAAGATAAGTCCTTTTTTCTTTCACATGTGTAATAGTTTCATTATCATTTTACAATTAGTCCCTTGGATAAACCAATAGTAATTCTTCAAAATGATAGTTTGATGTGCATGCTTCCTGATTTGATTCATATTCTATAGTTTCAATTGGTTTTCTCATTTTGCATGGTCAAATTCTATTGATTGAGGCCTTAGTCAATTGGTCTATCATCTGAGAAGTATTACCCTTTTGAAATATCTCTGAATTTGTTTTAGGTTGCATGTACATTCCATAACACCTTTGAAGTGATAAGTTTTCTTGTAAAACTATCTCTGAGGTTGAACATAAGATTGGAATGATAGTGACTCTATTGCCCATGGTTGATTAAGGAAGTGGTCTTTCTTGCTTATTTGGATTATAGTTATTTAGTTCATTGTTTATAGTTTTGTGATATCTTATCTATCTATTCATTTAAAATTGCATACACATTTACTAAATATTATTTCAATTACTCAAAGTATTTCAATTTATAGTTCATGATATATTGCTTTCAGTTAGATTTATTTCAAGTGCCTTGCCATACTTGAGAGAGAAGTTTGAAGTGTTACTTATCTGCTATTAAAAGCCTTGTAACTTAAAGGATAATTCAAGGTATAGGCCTACTAGCCTTGGTTTTGCAGAGCCAAAATTGTAGAAGTTCCAACCTTGCCTTGGTTGTCACTTGCTAGTTGGCCAAATCACTTGGGTTTCCAATAATTGGATTGGCAAGTCCATAGGAAATCCAATCTTTTGATTTGAGCACCAACAGGGTGCACTTTGTTGGTGTATTCAATCACTTAGTGAATACTAGACTTGTATGCATTACTTATGAGCTTATCTTTGATTCATGAGTTCTTTGAAGTCTTTGGTAGTATCTCCATGACCATACATATTATATTAAGTTGACATCAATGAAAATACAATAAATTAACTAATTTAATGCCTTTCATGATCATCAACTTAACATCTTCAAACATTTAGTCAGTTACATGTCATCAGACTCTGTCACTGACAGAATTACCAATATCACCAAGATCTTATGGAAGACCCTCTTCGTCTTTCACACCTGCCGCATCTAAGGAACTAGAAATCCACACAGCAAATGGTATGGTTAAGGCATCCACATCTTCTTTAGATAACTTAGAAGAACATGCAGTCTTGGAATGGATTTACAAGGGAGAACTGACGGAATCTAAGGTCAAACATGTGGAAATATCCCCAGAACAATATGGTAAAGGATACGACCTCCTCAAGAAAATGTTATACAAAGGGAAAGGACCTCTAAGAAACATAGGAAGAGGACTTATTGAACCTGTATACATGGAGTTCAAGAAAACCAGAGACAAAATTGGACTAGATTTTAATACTGAATCTGACAGACCTACTTCAAAACATAGTCCAATCTTTGAAAAAGGGAGTGATGAAATAGAAGAGATAGAACTAGAACAATGGTCCTATGAAATATTATTACATGTTGTCACAGAGAATCCTAAATATCAAGGAGAGTTATATATACCAAGCTTTGAGGTACCACAAGATCTTCACATCCCTTTGTTACCATAGTTTCCTATTCAAGAGGTAGGAAGCACAATAACAGATGATCCAGAGATACCATTGATAGCAATAGTTACTAAAGACACACCTTGACAATAGGATTTACATCTTAACTGTGAGCAGTTAGTCACCATCACACATGTCCTTGATTTACCAGACTTTGATCCACACATGGCTAATCGAGTGCATCAAATAACTATTGTAGAATTCTTAAATAGGTCTGATGATGAAATAACAAACTCTCATGATTATAAATGGGATGAGCTATCTATCGCTATAGAGGAATTTAAAATAGATGTAATCCATATGTTTGCAGCTCCATCAACACCCAACAAACATTATAACACTACTCCCAACAATAGTGATGTTCTTGAAGTAGAGGAAGTTTTCCTTCCTCCAATCATTGATGGAGAGACTGGTATTCTCATAAGTCTAGAAGAACTTCAGAGGCGACAAGAAAGAAGCCTCCTTTTACAAAGAGATGATGATGAAATTTCTACTGATGAGTCACTAGAGTTTGGTCTACATATAACTAACAATGACCCTTTTAAGGATGACCTAGCTCTTATTGATCTTAACATCAAATAAATTAACTTAACAGGACATGTCATGTTAGTTAATAGTCTTAACGCTAATGCGATGTTATCCTTCCCATAGTCTGACTCCTTTTCCTTGATAAATCTAGACTTGATTGATTGGACTAGTACAGATCCTACTCCTACTCTCAACTTTCCCAATGACTACACCTTGGATTTCTATCTAAACACTTGTGAACCTTACCCTTCTTCCACCATTGCAAGGAGTGTGAACATGTCACAAGAGGATATCAAGTTTCTCAGTCAAAAATTGAAAAATAAAAATAAAAAGGGAACTGATGGTGAAAACCACGTTGTGGCAGTGTCAGATCCTAAAATAGTAAAAAAAAAAGACATATCCAATGGTGAAAACCTCTTAGAGGCTCCAAAGGATGAGATTCTTGATATCATCCCTAAGCACTTTCAAGAAAGGTCTTCAGTTTTGATAGAATCAACACAACCAGTTAATTTGGGCACAGCTGAAGTTCCTCAAATAGTCCACCTAGCACAATCTTTGTCAGAAGAGGAGAAGAAAAAGTTCACTGAGTTCCTGAAAGAGAAGAAGATCAACTTTATATGGTCTTATATAGATATGCCTGGACTGAATCCTAAATTGATAATGCACCACTTGTCTATAGCTCCCAGGATCAAACCCATGAAAAAAAAACTCAAAACGATGCATCCTCATGTTGCATTGCTAGTAAAAGCGGAGCTCAAGAAATTGTTGAAAGTTGGATTCATCAGAGTCATTGCTTACATAGGATGGATCTCCAATTTGGTCCTAGTGTCTAAATCTGATAAATCTATCAGGATATGTATAAACTTTAAAGACTTAAACAAGGCATGTCCTAAGGATGAATTCCCCCTACCTAATATTGATATGATCATAGACCTCATAGCAGGTTACCAAATGTATTCATTAATGGATGGTTTCTCAGGCTATAATCAAATAATAATTGCCACTGGGGATCAAGAGAAAACTACATTTATATATGCATGGGGAACCTTTTACTAGAACATCATGCCATTTGGGTTAAAGAATGTCGGTTCTATATATAAAAGAGAAATGAATACTATATTCCATGATATGATGCATAAAAACATGGAGGATTATGTGGATGACACCTTAGCTAAATCTAAAGAAAGAAGCACTCATATTGATGAATTAAGGAAGATATTGGATCGAATGGAGCAATTTCAACTCAAGCTCAATCCAAACAAGTGTGCCTTTGGGGTCCAATCAAGAAATATCTTAGGGTTTATTGCTTCAGTGAAGGGAATTGAGGTAGATCCTACAAAGGTCAAGGCTATACTAGAGATGAATCCACGTGACATTATTCAAATGAGAACATTAAGAGGGAGACTTAAATCAATCAAGAGGTTCATGTCAAAACTCACCGACAGAGCACAACACTTTACCAAATTACTACATAAATGGGTCACCTTTCAGTGGGATGAATATTGTGAAGCCAACTTCAGAGAATTAAAAGAGTACCTAGCTACTCCTCCTATTGTTATGGCACCCATTCATGGAAGGCCATTACTCCTATATATTTTAGCTACAGCTACATCACTAGGAGTATTTCGAGCACAAGAGGATGGAATGAAGAAAGAAAGAGTGGTCTACTACATCAGTAGAACACTAGTCTCCTATGAGCTCAATTACAACATTATTGAGAAAAAATTCTTAGCATTTGTCTTCGCATCATAGAAATTAAGACACTACATGATATCACATATACTAAGGCTCATTACAAAGATTGATCCTTTAAAGTATCTTTTAAGAAAAATGACATTAATAGGACATCTGGCAAAATGGGTCCTCATTCTAAGTGAATTTTACATTGAGTATGTAGACAAGAGGGCTATTAAAGGACAGGTCCTCGCAGATCAACTAGATAATTCACCAATTGAAGATGATAAACCTTTAAGAATTGAGTTCCCTAATGAAATAATTATGCATCTAACAGAGTACCCATGGAAGATGTACTTCAATGGCTCTTTTGTTGGAGATTTACTTCTGGCAGCTAGTTGATTGTATGTTTGTCATTGATGACAACATATAATATACAACAGTGTTTTGTATGTACTTATCAAAATGATTTTATCAAGCCTTGCATGGTTATATTGATTTTTAAGACATGTTTTTTATGTTTTGTTCATACACGCAAACTCAGATATGAAGTTTCAGTTGTGTTGTGTAATTTTTTTAATGGCAGTTACAGTTTCTAGAGTTTGTCTGTAAAGAGCCAACATATTATTATATTGGTTCTTGAGTTGCGCCTATCTTCCAGATATGCATGTGTGTATTCAAGTTTAGTTATGAGTTGAAGATATTTATCTAAAGGCACCAAATGTGTTTCAACAAGATTGCAATGTTAGAGTTAATTTGGTGAGGCAACTTAGTGAAGCATCGTGTCTATTCAGTTTATATTGTGATTGTAATTATGCTTGCATGGTTAGTTAAGCTGACAAGGATGTTATGAAGAGTTTCCTAACAGGTCCCATGATCTCATACTTTGAGGAAGAGACTTATAGTAGTTCATTTGTGGAAAGCTAAGTGTGAATGAGAAGATAAGAGACATAAAATGTACAGAGAAAAATATCAGTTGTGTTTCATTCATCAAGGATCTATGTGAAGAAGAAGGGAAATATTACAATACATTGGGGCTGATCAAGACAGTAGGTCTACTCTATATTTCATCATTAGATATAGTGCATATCTATTCTATAGAAGGTTGTATCCTTCACCATTGAAGCAGTGAGCTTTTGAACAGTGAGTCCTCACCTTTAACATGGTTATTTGTAAAAGACTCCTAATAGGGTTAGAGCCTTAACCAGGTTAGTATACTTATTGCATTGTAAAGAAAAAATCCTAACAGGGTTGCAAGATCTTCTAATAGGGATTATTATAAACAATTATAGTTCATTATGGGTGTTAATTCCCACCGGGGTTTTTACCATTTGGTTTCCCCGTAACCAAATTATGGTGTTGTCTATTGTGTTATCTAAATGTGCATTTACTTTATTGTATTCTGGAGTTAATAAAGAAAAAGAATTAAATTAGCTAATAACTAATTCACCCCCTCTCCCTCTTAGTTATCCTTTGGGACTATTCTAACAATTGGTATCAGACCCAAGTGCCTTGAAGAGAAAGCCTAATAGCTTAAGGTAGATCAGATGGCATACTTCAGAAAAGAGAGTCCTAAGTTTGATGGAGAGAATTATCTGGATTGGAAGAACAAAATGATAACACATCTACAGTGTGTTGGTTTTTAAATCTTTGAGATAGCCACACAAGAAGTTGTTATTCCCTCTCTAAAAGACCTCTCAAGAGATGATGCTACTAGTAAACAAAAGGATACATTCACAGCTAATGGATTTGCCAAAGAAGCCCTTATAAATACACTATCTAATAGTGAATTCTTTGAGATCAAGAAAGAAGACAAGGCATACACTATATGGAAGTATTTAAAAGACATGTTTGAAGGAGATATACAAGAAAAGAATGTGCGTAGGAAGACATGGAAAAATAAATACAACAACCTTGAGATGTTACCTAAAGAGAACATTAGAGCCTACAATCAAAGGATAAATGAAGCAGTTTATGGAATCAGAAACAACGGTGGAGAAATATCAGAAGAAGACATAAAGGACAAGTTGATGACTACTTTAACAGCAGACTATGAGAACAAGATCAATATTATAGATGAAACCATGCAATTTTCACAAAAATTCAAGAGAGAGACTTAGATATGTAAAATCTCTACATTTGAGATATTAATATTGAAGACTGAACCCAAAAGTGAAACAGCCTTCAAAGCCTTAGTTCATGGTAAGAAATCTTTACACATCTCTAGCAATACTGAGAAAGAAGAAGTTGATGAAGAACTAGAAGAAATCATTGCCATGATTGCTAAAAGAGAAAATAAAGGCAAAGGAAAGTATGAAGGACAATTGCCATTCAAATGTTTTTCATGCAACAAGATTGGCCACTTTGCATCCAAGTGTCCCACAACAGTAAATAAATTCAGATCTGATTATAAACCAAAATATAGAAAGGAATGATATCATCTTGAAGAAGGTGTAACTGATGAATATTTAGGATAAGATGAAATTGGATTTGTTTCCCTTAAAGACATGGAAAAATTTCTTGAGGAAATGGAAATTGAAGATGAAAAGGAAGCACAGGAGTTAGCCCTAATTTCAAAAGTAGACATCAGAACTGATTGGATCATTGACAGTGGATGCTCTCACCACATGATAGGTGATAAAGATAGATTTTTCCATCTAGACAAGTTCAAAGGTGGTATGGTTAGATTTGGAGATAACACTCCCAAACCTATCATAGGTAGAGGATCTATCACCCTGGATAGAAAGAAAAAGACAGATGATGTTCTGTATGTTGATGGACTATATCATAATTTACTAAGTGTTGGACAACTACTTGAAAAAGGTTATCATTTGGAATTCAAAGACAACAAATGAATTATTAGCAACAAAGAAGGAGACATGATTGCATCAGGATCAAAGACAAAAGGTAAATTTTTTCAGCTCAATTCAGATGTAAGTTGTTTTATTGCAAAAGTGGATGACAGTTGGTTATGGCACAAGAGACTATGTCATATTAATTTTGACAATATAGTAAAGATAAACAATGTCAACATAGTTAGAGACCTTCCAAGTATTGCAAGACTAGTTGACACAATGTGCAGGGAATGTGTTATGGGAAAGCATGTAAGGAGATCTTTTAGAAGCAAGTAGAACTTAGCTGAAAACAAGTTAGACCTAGTGCATACATATTTATGTGGTCTTACTCAAACATGATCATACTGCGGAGAAAGGTATTTCATTTTGTTTGTTGATAATTTTTCAAGGATGGTGTGGGTTGCATTTTTAAAGGAGAAGTCTGAAGCCTTTGAGAAATTCAAAATATTCAAAGCTAAGGTAGAGAATGAATCTAGAGTAAAACTAAAATGTTTGAGATCAGATAGAGGAGGAGAATTCACCTCTGACCAGTTTTATGACTACTGTGAAGAACATGGAATAAAAAGATAGTTGAGTGCACCCAGAACCCCTTAGCAGAATGGGATTGCAGAAAGAAGGAACAGGGTCATACTTGATACAGTGTGCACTATGATGATTGAAGGAAAAGTTGCGCACACCTATTGGAGAGATGTAGTTAATACAACAGTCTATACTATCAACAGAACATAACTAAGACCAGGGGTAGATAAGAAACCTTATGAACTTTGGTTTAGTAACGTACCTACAGTAAAATAATTTAGAATCTTTGGCAGCAAGTGCTACATCAAAAGATATGATGGTGTTGGTAAGTTTGATGCTAGAAGCGATGAAGGTATTTTCCTTGGTTATTCAACTAAAATAAAAGCATACAAATGTTTCAATTTAAAATTAAATAAGATAATTGAAATTACTCATGTAAAGATTGATGAGAAGTTCATGGTTCAAGAGAGGTACTATGAATATGCACCTATGATTGAGGATGAACCCAGGCCTAACAGTAAAGACACTATTATTGAAGAAATATTCAATTGCATTGATGTTTCATGTAATGAACCTTAATCAAGCAAATAAGTATCATAGATTACAGATGAGGATGTCACACCAAAAGTTATAAAATTCACATCTAGGTATCATTCAAAAGATGATATCATTGGAGATTAGAGCAGCAATTTTTTGACTAGATCTAAATAAAAACGTTTAACAGTGGATGAAGAGGTATGTTTACTTTCACAAATTGAACCTTTAAATGTTGAAGATGCTTGCAAGGATTCTGATTGGCAGAAAGCAATGGAAGGAGAATTAGATCAAATAATAAAAAATGACACATGGGAATTTGTTCCTAGACCTAGTGACAAAACTATAATTGGAAAAAAATGGGCATTCAGGAACAAGATGAATGAAGATGGTACAATGGTCAGAAACAAAGCAAGACTAGTGTGTAAAGGATATGCATAGAAGGAAGGGATAGATTACACTGACACATTTGCCCTTGTGAGAAGATTAGAAGCCATTAAGTTATTCTTGGCCTATGCAAAATTCAAAGACTTCAAAGTATATCAAATGGATGTCAAATCAGCCTTTCTAAATGGTGACTTGAAGGAAGAAGTCTACATAGAACAGCCTGAAGGATTTAATCTATCAGATAAACCAGACATGGTATGCAGATTGAAGAAAGAACTCTATAGAATTAAACAGGCCCCAAGAGTTTGGTATGAGAGACTAGATGGTTATCTTACCAAGATTGGATTTAAGAAAGGAGCAGCAGATTGTAACCTATTCATAAGAGAAACACTTGATAGATTATTACTTGTTGCCATATTTGTTGATGACATTATCTTTGAAGGTAATGACAATCTTAGTGCAGAATTCGCAAAAGAAATGCAGAATGAATTTGAAATGAGCATGATTGGTCCTATAAAATACTTTTTTGGATTAAATGTAAAGCAGACAGATAAAGGGATATTTATAAATCAGTCCAAATATGTGAAGGAAATATTGAAGACTTTCAAGATGGAAGACCGTAAGCCACTATGCACTCCTATGATAACAGGAAGAAAGCTTTCTAAAGAAGATGATTTCGCAGTAGTTGACAAGACATTGTATAAGTCTATGATTGGAAAACATATATATCTTACTCAATCTAGAACATACATATCTAATGCAATTGGCATTGTTGGTAGATTTTCAGCTAAACCAAAATAGAATCACCTAATGGAAATAAAGAGAATATTCAAATATCTAAAGGGAACTATAGACTATGGTTTATGGTATCATAAATCAGAGACTGTACAAATTCATGTGTATATAGATGCAGATTGGGTAGGTTGTATTGATGATAGGAAGAGTACTTCTAGAGGAGCAGTATTTCTTGGAGATAGGTTGGTTTCTTGGGTAAACAAAAAGAAGAATTATATCTCTTAGTCGACAGTAGAAGATGAATATGTTGCAATAGCATTGAATTGTTCAACAATGGTTTGGATCAAGTAGATCGTTAAATATTTTGGTATACAGGTTGATTATCCTATTTTTATTCACTGTGATAACACCAATACTATCAACATGTCCAAGAACCCTGTGATGCACGCAAAGACAAAGCACATTGAGATTAAATACCATTTTCTTAGAGAAAAAGTTGCAAATAATGAAGTAAAATTGGACTATGTGAGCACCAAAGAACAGTTGGCAAATATTTTCACAAATCCTTTATCAAAAGATACTTTTGATTATCTCAGGGAGAAGTTGGGATTAATTCCCTCTCCTGAGTCTGATTAGATAAAGTAGCAAGAACATCAGTCCATAGTGACTAATGAATGGTTGACTACTCTACTTCTGGAGTAGTATCTATGCCTAATTGTTTATGGTGCCCTTTTCCATTGATGTCAAAGGGGGAGTATATAGTAAGGGGGAGCATATACTCTAGGGGAGTATAAACATAGACATAGGAGTATATAGTAAGGGGGAGCATATACTCTGGGGGAATATAAACACAGACAGAGGAGCTGCAATAGTGTAGACGAATCTTTGATGAAGATATTGAGAAGATTGTAAAAATTAAGAAGACACCATGTGTTGAAGATTTTTTTAATATCATATGTTTCCATCAATGTCAAAGGGGGAGATTGTTGGAGATTTACTTCTGGTAGCTAGTTGATTGTATGTTTGTCACTGATGACAACATATAATATACAACAGTCTTCTATATGTACTTATAAGAATGATCTTATCAAGCCTTGCATGGTTATATTCATGTTGAGGACATGTTTTTTATGTTTTGTTCATACACACAGACTCAGATATGAAGTTTCAGTTGTGTTGTGTAATTCTGTTAACGACAGTTACAGTTTCTGGATTTTCTCTATACAAAGCTGATGTATTGCATTAGTTCTTGAGTTGTACCTATCTTATAGATATGTGTGTGTATATTCAAGTTTAGTTATGAGTTGAAGATAATTATCTAAAGGTGCCAAATGTGTTTCAACAAGATTGCAATGTTAGAGTTAATTTGGTGAGGCCAACTTAGTGAAGCGTCATGTCTATTCAGTTTATATTGTGTGGTTGTAATTATGCTTGCATGGTTAGTTAAGCATACAAGGATGTTATGAAGAGTTTCCTAATAGTTCCCATGATCTCATACTTTGAGGAAGATACTTATAGTAGTTCATTTATGGAATGCTAAGTGTGAATGAGAAGATAAGAGACATAAAATGTATAGAGAAGAATATCAGTTGTGTTTCATTCATCAAGGATCTATGTGAAGAAGAAGTGAAAGATTACAATACATTGGAACTGATCAAGATAGTAGGTATACTCTATAGTTCATCATCAGATATAGTGCATATCTATTCTACGGAAGGTTGTATCCTTCACCATTGAAGCAGTGAGCTTATGGATAGTGAGTCCTCACCCTTAATAGGGTAATTTGTAAAAGACTCCTAACAGGGTCAGACCCTTAACCAAGTCACTATACTTATTGCATTGTAAAGAACAACTCCTAACAGGGTTGCAAGATCTTCTAACAGGGATTATTATAAACAAGTATAGTTCATTGTGGGTGTTAATTCCCACCGGGGTTTTTACCATTTGGTTTCCCCGTAACCAAATTGTGGTGTTGTCTATTGTGTTATCTGAATGTGCATTTACTTTATTATATTTTGGAGTTAATAAAGAAAAAGAATTAAATTAACTGATAACTGATTCACCCCCCCCCCCTCTCAGTTATCCTTTAGGACTATTCTAACATCTTTCACGCAACAAGGCTCTGGAGCGGGGGTTCTATTCATAACTCCTCAAGGCTACAAGATACCCAAGTCCTACAAATTGATGTTTCCATGCACAAATAACATTTTTGAATATGAGGCACTGGTAAATGGTCTTAAGCTTGCCATGGAATGGAAGATTGTAGAGTTACACGTGTATGGTGACTCCCAGCTCATTATCAATCAAGTCAATGGAGATTATCAGACAAAAGATGAGAAGTTGACACCCTACAAACAACTGGTTGATGAATTTAAGAAATACTTTGTCTTTGTCACATTCCAACAAGTACCCAGAACAGAGAACAAAGTTGTGGATGTTATGGTTGCATTGGCATCCATGTTACAACTAGAGGAACATCAATTCTGCTATGAATTCTTGGTGGAATAATTATCCTATCATGCCTTTGATACCCTTGAATATCAAGTAATCTGTGCTTTGAACACCCCAGATCAATCTCGGTATGCTAATATCATTGCTTACCTCACTGACTAAACCATTCCCAACAATCTATTAAGAAATGAAAAAAGAGCCCTAATTAGGACAAAATCATGTTATGTCCTCATGACTAATAACTTATATCGACAAGGTCTTGATGGTATGCTTCTTATATGTTTAGAACTTGAAGAGTCAGATCACACGTTAAAAGAAGTCCACAAAGGTGTATGTGGATCACATTCAAACAGTGTTTTACTGGCCAAGAAACTACTCAGAGTAGGATATTATTGGCCTACAATGGAAAAGGATGCATTTCAATTTTCAAAAATATGTTATAAATGCCAGACACATGGAAATCTCATCCATCCTCCTTCCAGAGAACTTATACCTTTCATTACACATTGGCCATTTTAGCAATGGGCCTTTGACTTGGTTGGACAAAAATATCCCAATTCTTTAAATGGACACAAGTTCATCATTACGGCCACTAAGTATTTCACAAAGTGGGTCGAGTTCGTGCTGCTAATCAAAGCCACTGGAAAATAGGTGGCTATGTTCATATTGAACTACATTATCTGTAGATATGGGATACCCTCATCAATTGTAACAGACAATGGGGGACAATTTAAAAATCAAGACATTGATGAACTTTGCGAACAATTCCACATCACTCAACAGTACTCCTCAATCTATTACCCTCAAGGTAATGGATATTCAGAGGCATCTAATAAAACTATTCTCAAGATCCTACATAGAACTGTAAGTAATTCTAGCAGAGACTAGCATCTACAACTGAATCTGGCACTGTGGCCCTATAGAACAAGCATCACGACACCAATAGGAGCCACACCATCTACGCTATTCTATGGGGTTGAGGAAGTACTACCTATTGAGGTTGAAATCCCATCTTTGCAGATATCTTTACATGGTCTTGTTACTGATAAGAAATACCACGTCGATAGGGTGAATTCTTTAGACCTACTTGATGAGCGCAGGCAACAGGCATTCGATCATCTGAAGGTGTACCAAGCACAAATGTCCAAAGGGTACAATAAAAAACTTAAACCATGCCAATTTTAAGTGGGGGATCTCATCCTAAAGGAGAATCCTAAAAATTAGTCTAACAAAGAGCAAAAAGGAAAGTTTGAACCGAATTGGATCTAACCTTATGTTATCACTACTAATTTTGGGACTGGAACCTATCAGCTTGCTACACCTGAGGGAGATGTTCTTCTAAATCCTATCAATACTCTACATTTGAAGCGATTCTATGCTTGGTGTTCGGCTAGCAGAGCCTGTATGGTGAACACTTAGAAAATACCAAAAACATTCAGAAAATTGATCCTGAAGAAATCCAAAAATAGTAGAAAAAGTCCTAAAAAAAGGTATCCTTGGTGAAAACCTAGCAAAAAAGTGCCTTGATACTACAAAAATATTTTAAAAAAAAGCAAAAATAGCAATAAAATTGAAAAAGAGAAAAGTGCCTTGATGACAACCTGGTAAAATAGGCATCTTGGTAGAAAAAATAATGAATTTTTTTTTCCAAAAGGTGAAAACCTAGCAATCAGGTGTCACTTGTGTTCTTCCCTCATTCTATCAATGCATTGCTGATACTAAGCCTTCACAATTACACCTGTGCTAAGAGTTGACTTTGTTTCCTTATGAAATTCTTATCCTTTCTTGGGATTTATCTATATTTCTATCTTAGGGTCATGTCATTCTACACTAGGGGCACCTTTTCTAGCATGTTAGGTCACATATGCTAGGTCATCATAGGATGATTGGTCTCATGACACAATGCTTCTCGATACTTGCACCAAATTTTCACTTTCATGAAACAAGACTGGCACAAACATTGCACTAAACATAAATGGTGTTCCTAAGACCTACATTGGATTGCAAACATGAAACATGCACAGACAGGGAATGCATATTGCTTGAATTCCAAATTTTGATTGATAAATCTATACTGCACTTGAAAAATGAATCAATAGTATTCTCAATACTACCTAAACATAGTTTGATCTTGGTTTAATTATGTCTCTTTTATGTACCCATGATGTTTTCACTGGGCGCATCTAAGCAGTTATGAGTTTTCTTTGATTGATTCACAATTGATAGTTTTTATGTCTTCTGAGTTACTCCATGATGTTTGCGCAAAGACAAAGAGTCACAAGGATACGGGGCTTCATGTTTTCTTGGTTTTCTGCGTATGGTGATTGTTCCGAATGATCTTATAAATTTCACCTAACTTTGATGTTTATGGTAAGAGCTACCACCATGAGTGGATAGCCGCATATATCTTGATCTTTGTTATGTGCAAACTACAGTGAGGTTGAAACAGTTTCCTTTTCTATTTTCTAAACTCAGATTCTCACTAAGGTATATGAAGCATAATGTACCCAAGGATGTGAATTTTCAAGGTCATTGCAGGTCCAATATCTTGCCTTACACAAAATCTAGTATAATAAAAGGAAGGTGACTATTTTTTTTTATACTGGCTTCTATGCCTTGATTGCTAAGTCTATTCTGACATTCTAAATAAACATAGTATTCATACTTTCATAATATCAGTGGGTATTAGTGATTTGTTCCAAAAAGCACCCAATGATGATAAAAATGTCCAAAATCTGCCAATCAATGACAAGTCCTAAGAGTTTACATATAGCTGCATTTAGAGATTGCATGATGCATTTGTGAAAGAAGAAAAAGCATAAGGATTTGAGCTCAAAATCCTTTCTATTTTTAATTCATTCAAAATCTAAGTTCATTACATAATCAATGATTCCCAAAATCTTTGATCTATCAGGAACAAAATCAAACTCACATTTTAAAAAGTGATTAACTTGGTAAAAGTTTGTTTACTCTTAAACACCCCCTCATTTCTTCACTTCTTCTAATCTATTCTTTCTTGCTCTACCTGTTGTTTCCTTTTCTTGCTGACACGAAAATATTCCTCAGAGGGTTCACTCTATTTATCCCTGACACTGACCAAGCATAGAGTAGAACAACAGAAACAAGGTTTTGAAACCTCCTACACTTTGAGCTCCACTAACTCGGGCGGGATTACCCTTTAAAACTTAGAATAATGAAACCACTAAATTATTCTAGTTTGTTATTGATGGAATTACAGGAACTAGTCACTGTAACTTTTACTAAAATAGACTAGACTGAAAGTAAAGATTGATTTTAATAATGATAGTCATTTGATTGAATGAAAAATAGACCAGTGCTCAATCATAGGGCATGGAGTCATCTATGAATAGTTTTAACGAGCATGATTAGGGACAAAACTTAAGTTAATTATAGGATGTGACACAAACATAGATATACCTTGTATATCTACCTCAGTACACTCAGCCAAATTAATCCATCAAATTCATTTTCTACCCTGAACTTTAATGAAATATCTCTAAGGTATTTTTATATTCTCTCCTTGA
>MU228546.1:2951035-2976509 GCA_018584345.1 Thuja plicata
CCGGTAATTCCAAACACCTCAGCTACTGATCTTCTATCTATGGAGACTAGGGTTTCTTTATTCTTTTTTCTAATTACCCTAGCCACTGGGCAGTAGTTTTTTGCTAACTCCTTAATGAGACCAATGTTAACATAGACGTCAGGCACAATTAATTTAGCCATATTTAAATCCCATGGATTGAAAATTGGGACTGGCTTGACCCTATTATTCCAAAAATAATGAAATAAAGTACTACCAGAGTAGTCTGGGGTTATCGGATTTCTGCATTGAGACCATTTGTCGCTCCATTCTTCCCAATCTGCATTGTTTGTATTCAGAGTCCCAGGCAGCAACTTGACAAATTCTTCTGTATATTTCTTTGGTGTGACTTCCTTCTTCTTTCCAGACCCTTGTGAGGTAGTAGGAATAATAGCTTGACTCAACATTCTTCTTTGAATTCTACTGTCTCAAACACAAAACTCCAAACCAATAATGCTTCTTGCTCTTCGCAGAAAAACTCAGAATGCAGAAATGAGAGCTGTACAGAATCAGACTCAATCATTTACACTTATAGCCATTAAGAACTGTGTCTTGTCAACTTGAAAGATAAATTCCTACACTTGAACTGTCATGAAGATTTCATTCTGTCATTAATGCTGCGATCAACTTGCACTATTTGATCCTAGCTGGAAGAGAGTGTATGCTTTTTTCCATCTGGCACTCATCAGCCTGAAATTATCCAACACGCTGCACTTTATTCACTTTAGGAAAGATCCTTGCGAGTGAGCGACGCACCCCTATTATTCAACCGATCACATACTCGCCATCCATCCTCACTCCACTTTTCACCTTATGCAAGTGAGCGATGACCTAGTTCTTGAACTTCATCTTGTTGTCTATCGCATACTCGCTATCTTTTATACTTTTCTTTTTGATTCAGGCGAGTGAGCGATGTTTCCTTCACCTTTAACCTATCACACCCTTGCTAGTTAACATTTCATGTCACCTGAGTCTTGGCGACTGAGCGAATATGCATCTTATCTTTCAGCTATTTCATAATCGCACATTCGCTGGCTATTTAAACTGTAACTTTTAGATCTGAGTGAGTGAGTGACGTTCATTTCTTTACCATATACTCTATCTGGTCAGTCACTCACACTACTTAATACCCCAGCTTTCACCTTCTGCATGAGTGGGCGATGGCATCTGTTTCTTTCTCAATCGCAAACTCGCTAGCTTGAAAATTTCACTTTATCACTGACTGCGAGTGCGCGACTGTGCACCTTTTTTCTTTGGTCGCCTACTCGTGAGCTCTTTTCCTTTCATCTTTGTTGATTGGAAAGTGAGCGATTTCTATCCTCTTTTAACTCATCACACACTCGCGGGTTTACTTTTGATCACCTCAAAGCATTAGTGAGTGAGCGAGGCGATGAATTGTCCCTCAGTCGCTGAGTCGCTGACTTTTAAGAATCTTGAAAAATGCTTCTGTGACTGAGTGATGAAGCTTCACATTGGTACTTCATACCCTTGCCGCACACTCGCACTGCAAAATACAAGTGAGTTAGAGCCTAAGAGAGTGGGCGACCTCTAGAACATAACCTCATCGCGCAGTCGCTGACTTGTGACATTTGACATAAAACTTGATCTGGTTATGTGACTGTTTAATTTTTTAACAAGACTCGCTCAGTCACGAAGCATGATATAGACAGCATAACTTTACAGTGATTGTGTGACATATAAACTTTTAACCCATCATTGACTCGCTGTTTCAATATTTCATTCAGTTAACTCTTAGGGAGTGAGCGATAAGTTTAACCATTTTTAGCCCGCTCAATCGCTAATCTATAACTCAACTTTCATAAGACATCGTGACTGCGTGATTTACATTTTAAAATATTGTACCCGCTCACTCGCACACAAATCAAAACTTGACATAAGCTCATCGCGATTGCGTGATTCTCTTTCACTGACAGCTCATCGCCCACTCGCACAACTTAGAGACACGTTAAAAAGACCGACGCGACAAAGTGACCAAACTTAAACAGGACTTCAAAAGGGATTTTGACTTCTTTTGCACGGCAAAGCACAGGAGTTTAAACCAAGAAAGCCCGGGAAAAAGCAAAGGCTAAGAAATTTCAAAGAAAACAATGCAGTGCTAACACTACCCATCCCATGAAATTGATACATCATTTCAATAGAGGGATTTTATTATTTTTCCTTTGATTTCATTCCTGAGAGGGCATGATCACACTATTATCAATCAAATTCTTGCTTGAAACAACATCAAAAATGACTTTGTTATCAAACAACTAGGGGCATGACAGTTTCCTTGACTAAGTCAGAACTATTGGATAGAAATATTTGGTTCTCATAAGCTGGATATCTTCTATTTCCTCATTTTAAAAGATTCTTACTAAGCTCCTGGCAGCTTCATACTGGCTTTTGAATGACAACCAAGTTCAGAATCAATATTATCATTTTTTGGATGACAACCAAGTTCAGAATTGGTATCTTTAAGATATTTTATTGACCTTTGGATGACAACCAAGTTCAAAGTCATTTCTATCAGTTTAGTTTGATCAAGTGTGAGAGTTATATCATCAGGCATTTCGTTGGATCATGAGAGAAATTCTCAATCTTTCTGAAGTCAAAATCAAAAACTTTCTTTGAATCAATGCGTTTCTCGCACATCAATTCAAAGAGGGGAAAATGTAACCACCTAGATTTGGTCTGCTTTGACCATAGACCCTATTTTCCCTAAGTGTGATCATACCCCCAATTATGTTCAGACAACTCTTCAATCGACTGACATAGTTCATTCCAATCAGATTTAATCTCCTAAGTGATGTAATAACTCAATTTTATTAATCACCTTAGGCAATCAAAATGATATCAATTTAATTTAAATCATTTTTAAATCAAACAGGGCTAAGGTAATTAATTTAAATGGAATTAAATAAATCCCTTTTATATCAAATCACTTGCAAATCCTATCTTGTAGCCTAAATTAATCTAATTAACTGGCTATAGTCCTAATTAATTATCTAAAGCAATAAAATGTTTAAATACTTAATATTCCTATTTTTGAATGAATTATTTACATAAATCATTTCATTAATATTCCCCTAAACCCCTAACCTAACCTACCTCAACCACCTTGACCCTGGGTTCAAACCCATCCCAACCTATTCAACCCATGCTAAGGCTAATCCTAATCCTAATCCCACTCCAACCCACCTCCTAATGATGTCACATTCCTAAATATGTGATTAAGAACTCAACCCACTTGAGAAAGTCAACTTTCTCAAGCTTGACTCTACATCCTCTCCATGCCTCTTAAATGCTTGTATTTAATGCATATTCCTCAAGCCCGTGCCTCTTGAATGCCTTTGGCATTTATTCCTCTTACACCCCATTAATGATTTTTGCAACTCCATTAATGAATTTTCCAACTCCATTAATGAACCTTTTCCCCCCTCTCTCTCCTCGTTTCTTCTATAAATAGTAGTTTTTGAGCACAGATAATCCTTCATTTTAGATTGAAAATGCATTGTTATACTGTTTTGATTTATATAGATTAATGTAACATTTAGTATAACTGGGCAAGATGGAGGTCTTGGAAGCAAAATTGAAGGGATACCTAGTTGAGATCCCTCTGTTCTCCTTCCAAGACATCCCTCAAACCCATCCTACCTTTGAGGTAAACCTATTTAATTCCTGCCTATAGGTGCAAGGTGCAAAAAGGTGACAACAAGAAAACACTGTTCTAATAAGGCGAAGGTCTAGATATATCAACTAAAGAAGGTTTCAAATAAATCCAATACATTCTACGGTGACAACTCACAAAGAGGAGGAGATAAATGAGCAGTCCATAACTATTATCTATCATTAAATTATCCTTTCATTATTCACATCATATAAGAAGCCATTGTATCAAAAATAGTCATAAAAGGTTTCTCTTGATCACAAAACTATAGCAAACAGTAAAACAAACACATCAAACATAGAATATGCATGAAACATGATTCTCTTTCTGGGTAGAGCCTACCTAGAGTCCTATGGAGAAACCTTTGAAAGCAATTCCAATTCCACTCTAGCCAAGCATAATCTCCTCAAGCCTTCCAATCACAAAGATATCTTCCAAATGCTTCCTCTAACCTTTCTAATAGATTCAAATATATATTGTTTCATACATATTATCTCTGTTTTCTTCCTAAATTTTTACTTTCCAAATCTCCTTTCATAAATATGTTGTAGGATTGGTTGCACCAGAAGTTTCAACCATCCACAACCATCTTTTGGTTATTAGTTTGGATTTTAATAATTCTTAGATAAATTTATTAGGTAGATTGTTTCCTATGAATCCTTTTAGTTTATTTACCGCCTTAGTTACTTTTGTTTAATTCCATGCTTTAAGTAAATTCTTTTATTTTATTCTTACTTTCACTTTAGATAAAGATTAGTTTCTATTCTCTCTTAAAAGAATAATTAGTAATTACTTTTATTTTATCCAAGGATGAAGTGGATCTAATTACACACAATAGTTAATCCCTTCATTATAATTACAAGGGCATATAAATAAATAAATACATAAACACTCATATTAAAACATTTATATAAACATATTAATATAAACATATATATAGACATATGCATATGTGAGCACCCATATGCCTATGTGTATATATTCATGTAAATATTATTATAAACCATGCGTTAATGAAAACCTTAGAAAATATTATTATCATGTATCTAATTCTATAGTACAATCGTATTATTATTAACAGATAGTCCTTCCCCAAAAGGATATTCACCTAGTCATCGGGACAACAAAGAATATCCATAATAATCAACTTTAAAATACCAAGCAAACATAATTGAACATTCATCCACAAACAAAGGATAAATTCAAAAAGACCCAACCCAAGAACAAGGGTCAGGATAGGCATAATCTTGTGGGACCTGGTACTGTCTCCGTAACAATAACAATGATCAAGGATTTTGGGGCACACCCAGACCTGTGAAGCCAAGTGAAGTCAATGCCTAGGACCTGCAAGCCTACATCACTAAGAATAAATGCATGTGCATTGATGTACATATTAAAGAAGACATTATAGATAGATGATCAGGATCAACACATCATGTGAACCTCATCTATGTGAGTACCTACAACTTCATCCCAAATTATGAAAAAACATCATGTATATAGGCATACACACACACACACACAAGGAATGTAACATGAGGGTTAGAATCTCAAGAATTGGGTTAGTCAATAATCTATACTAATAATAAATCACCATAATCACAATAAATATCCTAAATCTTTCAGTGACATACAAGATTCATCAAAAGTAACCTTAATACAATAATATATCTCTATCCATCCAACACATATCACATAACATCCTAATTGTGTTCAGAAAGGTATTGAAGGTCTTTTATACATACATGGAGACAAACACATACATAAATGATACCTTCAGACAATATGTCTGATATTAGAATTCTCGGGTACAAGCTGATGAAATCATTATAAACAAATTACAGGAAAACAAGTATTAAGCTATAAGGAAACATATAAAGATCTTAATTCCTTCAAAAAATTGTATAAGGGAAAGAGGGGTATTACATCAGCCCTCCCTTAGATTCAACTTACTCCTGGAAGTTAGAAGAGATGAAATGAACTATACACGTAAGCTGTAAACTGTTATCAAATAGAATTGCAATATTACTACTCTAGTACCTACTTTTAATGACTATATGCATACTTCTCCAATTAAGATTGTTGATAAATCTTATTATAATTATAGTTTAGATTAACTCAGTTCTAATGGTAAGAGACTTTCAAAAGAATTACCTATTTGATTCTTTTAATTTATGTAGTAAGTTTGTCAACATATACTAAGATTGGAGTATTACTTCAAAATTACTTTTATCAACTTGAAAATCCAAAGTATTCTTGTTTTATTAACATTAGTGTATTAGACAAATGCGTGTTCTACCAATCAAAATTTTCACTTCCTTACACAATATAAAATTTTCCTATCTATGGTAGCCAACATAAAAGGAGTAATTTCTAATAACTTTTCTATTTTTGAGACACAATCTAATCCTACACAATACAACAAATGAAACTTTTTTTCAAATAGGGTTCTAAAAATTGTGTTCCTTACCAACTATGCATGTCAAACATAGAGGGTTAAATAACATTTATACTTATTATGTTCATGAAGGTAATACATCAAACAATTGTTACTTATCTTTATAATCATGAAACTAAAACAATCCATACACTTACCTTTTGTGATAAAGCACAATTTTATGAGAGATATTTTGGAAGACATAAAACAATCTCTTTTAGCAAGTAAACAATATTCTTTTTCATCAAGATGTAACTATAATTTCAATACTTAGGACACATACACATTTATAATACATATTTTCTTTTTCATCTTTCATAATAATTGTAGGGTTAGATTTCCAAAATGCATTCACACCCCTAGAGGGGATCTAATCAATTTCCCAAATTTTCATGTCAGCCAGTTCCATATAGCATTTAATTAATTTCAAACAACAATGTACAAGAGTTTGTTCAAGTTCCCTATTTCATAATGATTATAGATCCATCAAGAGAGAAAGAAACACATGATTCCTACTATTATCTTCATAACCACAACATTTAAATCAGTAACATTAACTAATGTACATAAATTTAATTTCTACCCTTTAATCTTTTTGAGATAATCTCATTTTGAGTAACATACATAACAATATTCTTATAGAATTTATTTGCCACAGTAACTTCTTATTCATAGTCAATCAATCACTTAGTGTTGTTAATTACTACTAAGGTGTTGATCACAATGTATATAAAACTTGAATTTGTTTACATAATACTCCTCTAGGATCCTAACCAGTCACTAGGCATCTAGAAATACATATAATTATTAAAAACAACTTCCATCATTAGCATAGATAGTTCATTGTCATACATACTCTTTTCTAAACTTTTTTGACTGTGTTAGCTTAACTCATTTTCTGTGCAAATTAACATGGCATGCATAAATAACATAGCTTCTTACCAAAACAAGGATAAAAATTATTCTTCCAAAATGCAAAAGTAAATTATAGCCTATGGTAAAAGCTTGGGGATATACATCCTTCACCCAGGGGTCTCTTAATTGACTATTTACAAATTTTACTGATATATTATTTCCTTGTCTAAACAATTTTAGTCCTTCAAAACTTATGTCTTAAGAGAGAAGAGAGAGACATAGAGAAATGCATATAAATATAAGTTATTGGTTCCTTACATTTCAAGTTCCTACTTCAAGAAGTGACAAGAGAGGGGAAAGAGAGAGATCATTCAAATTGTTATTATATAGAAAACTATCTATTACAACCTTATTCACTCATGTGTCCTAGTTTCTCCTTTCACACAATGATCTATGCTACCACTCTCTTTCATCTTTTTCCAAGAATAAGAGAAAAATTCATTTTCAAATTTTAAACCAAGACACGACACTAAATTTTACTCATATTTCCTAGGTACAAATTATTAGCCATGAACTTTAATTATTACCATTCCAGTCCTATAAGAATAAAATCAAGTACTACCACAATCATTTCTTTCTTTGCATTAAAGGTGCAAAGGCAATTCATTTCTAAGAAGGAAGTCAATTGGGCATTTTTAAGAAGATAGAGTGCACAAAATTTCTAATAAAATATATTATAGGTAGGGTCGGGAGATAATATTACCTACCACCAAAATTCAAAACATCAACTATCTTTTTACTTTTTGTTTTCCTAGAGATAACAATGTCATTTATCAACAAGAAGATCACACACACAAGTGTTAGAATAGTCCCAAAGGATAACTGAGAGGGAGGGGGGTGAATCATTTATCAGTAACTTTAATTATTTTTACTTCTTTAAATTCAAAATACTATAAAGTAAATGCATATTCAGATAACACAGTACACAACACACAATTTGATTATGGGGAAACAAAATGGTAAAAACCCCGGTGGGAATTAGCACCCACAATGAACTAGACTTTTTTAATGTAATCCCTGTTAGAAGATATTGCAACCTTGTTAGGATTTGTTCTTTACAAAGAAATAAGTATAGTGACCTGGTTAATCGTCTGACCCTGTTAGGAGTCTTTCAAAAATAACCCTGTTAGGGGTGAGGACTCACTGTCCAAAAGCCCACTGCTTTAATGGTGAAGGCTACAACCTTCTATAGACTAGATATGCACTATATCTGATGATGAACTATAGAGTAGACCTACTATCTTGATCAGTTCCAATGTATTGTAATCTTCTACTTCTTCTTCACATAGACTCTTGATGAATGAACCACAACTGATATTCTGCTCTATACATTTTCTGTCTCTTTTCGTATCATTCACACTTAGCGTATCACAAATGACTTGCTATAAGTATCTTCCTCAAAGTATGAGATCATGGGACCTATAAGAAAACTCTTCATAACTTCCTTGTTGACTTTACTAATCACACATGCATAATTACAACCACGCAAATATAAACTGAATAGACACGACGCTTCACTAAGTCGGCTTCACCAAATCAACTCTAACTTTGCAATCTTCTTGAAACACGTTAGGAACCTTTAGATAACTATCATAAAATCATAACTAATAATGAATATACACACACATATCCTAAAGATAGGCACAATTGAAGAAACATGTTAAATACATCGGCTCTGAACAGATACTCTTCGAGAACTGTAATTGCCAATAACAGAATTACACAACTTGACTAAAACATCATATCTGGATCTATGTGTATGGAAATAACATACTAAACATGTCTACAACATGTATCTAACCATGCAAGCCTTGATAACATCATTTTGATAAGTACATACAAAATCACTACTGTGTATTATATGTTTTCATCAATGACAAACATACAATCAATCAACTGCACAAAAAAAAATCTCCAACAATCTCCCCCTTTGACATTGATGGCAACATATGATATTAAAAGCATCCTCTATTCATGGTTTCCTCTTTCTTTTACAATCTTCTCAATATCCTCATCAAATATTTCTCTACATTGCTACAGTTCCTCTGAGTGTGTTTGTGTTCCATATATATAGTCCCCCAGAGTATATGCTCCCCTTTCATACATACTCCCTCTTTGAAATCAATGGAAAAGGGTGCCATAAAACATTAGGCATAGGTACTACTCCAAAAGTAGAGTATTCAACCATTTATTAGTCACAAAGGACTGATGTTCTTCCTATATTTTCTAATCAAACTTAGGAGAGGGAATTACTCCCAACTTCTCTCTGAGATACTCAAAAGAATCTTTTGTTAAAGGTTTTGTCAAAATGTCTGCCAACTATTCTTTGGTGCTCACATAGTCCAATTTCACTTCTTTGTCTACAACCTTTTCTCTTTGAAAGTGGTACTTGATCTCTATGTGTTTTGTCTTTGTCTGCATCACAAGGTTCTTAGACATGTTAATAGTTCTAGTGTTATCACAGTGAATAACAATAGGATAATCAACCTGAATACCAAAGTCTTTAACCATCTTCTTGATCCAAACCATGGTTGAATAATTCTTTGCTGCTGCAACATATTCAACTTCTGTTGTTGACTAAGAAATACAATTCTGCTTCTTGCTTATCCAAGAAACCAACCTATCTCCAATAAATACTATTCCTCCTAAAGTACTCTTCCTATCATCAATACATGCTCCCCAATTTGCATATGTATACACATGAAGTTGTACATTTTCTAATTTAGGATACCATAAACCATAGTCTATAGTTCCCTTTAGATATCTGAATATCCTCTTGATTTCCATTAGGTGGTTTTGCTTGGGTTCAGTTGCAAATATTCCAACAATGCCAACTGCATTAGATATGTTAGGTCTAGATTGAGTTAGATAAATGAGTTTTCCAATCATAGATTTGTACAATGTCTTATCAACTATTGTGGAATCATCATCTTTTGAAAGCTTTCTTCCTTTAATCATAGGAGTTCATACTGGCTTATAGTCTTCCATCTTGAAGGTCTTCAATATTTCCTTCACATATTTTGACTGATTAATGAATATACCTTTATCTATCTGCTTTACATTTAGTCCCAAAAAGTATTTTATAGGACCAATCATGCTCATTTCAAATTCATTCTGCATTTCTTTTTCAAATTTTGTACTAAGCTTGTCATTACCTCCAAAGATAATGTCATCAACAAATATGGCAACTAGTAGTAATCCATCAGGTGTCTCTCTAGTGAATAGGTTACAATCTCCTGCACCTTTCTTGAATCCAATCTTGGTAAGATAACCATCAAGTCTATCATACCAAGCCCTTGGGGCCTGTTTAAGACCATAGAGTGCTTTCTTCAATCTGCATACCATGTCTGGTTTATCTGAAAGATTAAATCCTTCAGGATATTCTATGTAGACTTATTCCTTCAAGTCACCATTCAGAAAAGCTGACTTTACATCCATTTGATAAACTTTAAAGTCTTTGAATGTTGCATAGGCCAAGAACAATTTTATGGCTTCTATTCAGCTCAGAGGGGAAAATGTATCAGTGTAGTTTATTCCTTCTCTCTACGCATATGCTTTATATACCAATATTTCTTTGTTTCTTACTACTGTACCATCTTCATTCATCTTGTTTCTGAATATCCACTTTGTTCCAATCACATTTTTGTCACTGGGTCTAGGGACCAATTCCCATGTCTCATTCTTAATTATCTGATCTAATTCTTCTTTCATTGCATTCTTCCAATAAAAATCATTACAAGCATATTCAACACTTAAAGGTTCAATCTATGAAAGTAAACATACCTCTTCATCCATTGTTAGACTTTTTTCTTTCGATCTGGTCAAAACACTGCTGCTCTAATCTCCAATGATATTATCTTTAGAGTGGTATCTAGATGTGAATTTAGGAACCTTAGGTGTTACTTCTTCTTCTGTAATCTATGATTCTTCTCTGCTTGATTCAGGTTCATTGCATGAGACATCAATGTAATCAAACATTTCTTCAATAATAGTATCTTTCCTGCTAGGCTTGGGTTCATCTTCAATCATAGGTGCATATTCATAGTATCTCTCTTGAACCATAAACTTCTCATCAATTTTTACATGAGTACTTTCAATTACCTTTTTCAATCTCAAATTGAAACATCTGTATGCTTTGATTTTTGTAGAGTAACCAAGGAAAATACCTTCATCACTCTTGGCATCAAAATTACGAACACCATCATCTCTCTTGATGTAGCACTTGCTGCCAAAAATTCTGAAATACTTTACTATAGGTACATTACCAAACCAAAGTTCATAGGGTGTCTTATCTGTGCCAGGCCTCAATTGAGTTCTGTTGATAATATAGACTATTGTATTCATTGCATCTCTCCAATATGTGTATGCAACTTTTCCTTCAATCATCATAGTGCACACTATGTCAAGTATAATCTTGTTCCTCCTTTCTGTAATCCCATTCTGTTGAGGGGTTCTAGGAGCACTCAATTATCTTTTTATTCCATGTTATTCACAATAATCATAAAACTGATCAGAGGTGAACTCTCCTCCTCTATCTGATCTCATACATTTCAGTTTTAATCTAGATTCATTCTCAACCTTAGCTTTGAATATTTTGAACTTCTCAAAGGCTTCAGACTTTTCTTTGAAGAACGCAACCCACATCATCCTTGAAAATTCATCAACAAACAATTTTAAATACCTTTCTCTGTAGTATGATCTTGTTTGGGTAGGACCACATAAATCTGTATGCACTAGGTCCAATTTGTTTTCAGTTGAGTTCTTCTTGCTTCTGAAAGAACTCCTTACATGCTTTCCCATAACACATTCCCTGCACATTGTGTCAACTAGTCTTGCAATACTTGGAAGTTATCTGATTGCTTTGACATTACTTATCTTTACTATGTTAACAAAATTAATATGATAGAGTCTCTTGTGCCATAACCAACTATCATCCACTTTTGCAAAAAAAAAACTTACATCTGAATTGAACTGAAAAATATTACCTTTTTTTTTTGGAGCCTGATGCAATCATGTCTCCATCCTTGTTTTTAACTATGCACTTGTTGTCTTTGAACTCCAAATGATAACCTTTGTCAAGTAGCTGTCCAACACTTAGCAATTTATGATGTAATCCATCAACATATAGAACATCATCTATCTTGTTCTTTCCATCCAAAGTGATAGAACCTCTGCCTATGATATTTTTAGGAGTGTTATCTCCAAATCTAACCATACCACCTTTGCATTTGTCCAAATTAAAAAATCTATCTTTGTCACCTATCATATGGTGAGAGCATCCACTATCAATGATCCAATCAGTTCTGAGGTCTGCTTTGGATATTAGGGCCAACTCTTGTTCTTCCTTTTCATCTGTAATGTCCATTTCCTCGAGAAAATTTTCCATGTCTCTAAGGGAAACGAATCCAATTTCATCCTCTCCTAAATCTTCATCAGTTACACCTTCTTCAGGATGGTAACATTCCTTCTTGTATTTAGGTTTGTAATCAGATATGAACTTCTTGACTCTTGTGGGACACTTAGATGCAAAGTGACCAATCTTGTTGCATGAAAAACATTTGAATGGAAGTTGTCCTTCATATTTTCCTTTTCCTTTCTTTTCTCTTTTAGAAATCATAGCAATGATATCTTCTAGTTCTTCATCAACTTCTTCTTTCTTATTATGGCTAGAGATGTGTAAGGATTTCTTACCATGGACTGAGGCTTTGAAAGTTGTTTCACTTTTAGGTTCTGTCTTCAATATTGATATCTCAAATGTAGATATTTTTCTAATTAAAGTATCTCTCTTGAAGTATTGTGAGAATTGCATGGTTTCCTCTAGAATACTTATCTTGTTTTCATAGTTTGATGTTAAGGTAGTTAACAACTTGTCTATTATATCTTCTTTTGATATTTCTCCACCATTGTTTCTGATTCCAGAGAGTGCTTCATTTATCCTTTGATTGTAAGCTCTAATGTTCTATTCAGGTAACATCTCAAGACTATTGTATTTCTTTTTCCATGTCTTCCTACATGCATTCTTTGATTAAATATCTCCTTCAAACATATCTTCTAAATACTTCCATATGGTGTATGCTCCGTCAATTTTCTTGATCTCAGAAAATTCACTGTTGGATAGGGCACTGATTAGGGCTTCTTTAGCCATTGCATTATTGGTAAATGTATCCTTTTGTATACTAGTAGCATAATCCTTTGCAAGGTATTTCAGAGATGAAATAACAAATTATTGTGTAGCTATCTCAAAGATCTCAAAGCCAACACACTGTAGATGTGTTATCATTTTGTTTTTCCAATCCAGATAATTTTCTCCATCAAACTTAGGGCTCTCTTTTCAGAAGTAAGACATCTAATCTACCTTAAGCTGTTAGGATTCTACTCCAAGGCACTTGGCTCTAATACCAATTGTTAGAATATCCCCAAAGGATAACTGAGAGGGGGGGTGGATCAATTATCAGTAACTTTAATTGTTTTTACTTCTTTAATTTCAAAATACAATAAACTAAATGCACATTCAGATAACATAGTACACAACACACAATTTGATTATGGGGAAACCAAATGGTAAAAACCCCAGCGGGAATTAGCACCCATAATGAACTATACTTGTTTATAGTAATCCCTATTAGAATAGTTTGCAACCCTGTTAGGAGTTTTTCTTTACAAAGAAATAATTATAGTGACCTGGTTAAGGGTCTGACCCTGTTAGGAGTCTTTTACAAATAACCCTGTTAGGGGTGAGGACTCGCTACCCAAAAGTTCACTTCTTTAATGGTGAAGGCTACAACCTTCTATAGAAAATATATGCACTATGTCTGATGATGAACTGTAGAGTAGACCTGCTGTCTTGATCAGTTCCAATGTATTGTAATCTTCTACTTCTTCTTCACATAGACTCTTGATGAATGAACCACAACTGATATTCTGCTCTGTACATTTTCTGTCTCTTTTCATATCAGTCACACTTAGTGTATCACAAATGACTTTCTATAAGTATCTTCCTAAAAGTATGAGATCATGGGACCTGTAAGACAACTCTTCATAACATCCTTGTCATCTTTACTAATCACACAAGCATAATTACAACCGCGCAAATATAAATTGAATAGATGTGATGCTTCACTAAGTCGGCTTCACCAAATCAACTCTAACTTTGTAATCTTCTTGAAACATGTTAGGCACCTTTAGATAACTATCATCAACTCATAAATAATCATGAATATACACACACATATCTTGAAGATAGGTGCAACTCAAGAAACACGTTAAATATGTTAGCTTTGAATAGATACTCTTCCATAACTATAACTGCCAATAACAAAATTACACAACTTCACTGAAACATCATATATGGATCTGCGTGTATGAAAATAACATACTAAACATATCTAAAACATGTATCTAACCATAGAAGGCTTGATAACATCATTCTGATAAGTACATACAAAATTACTACTGTGTATTATATGTTGTCATCAATGACAAACATACAATCAATTAACTGCACAGAAACAAATCTCCAACAAGTATAAGGAATTCCTTAAAATTATATTTATAGAAAGCGTCCATTTAACATATCATTGATCTCAGAATGCAAAAACCATAATTTATAATATAACTCAATCCTAGAGGAATAGGTGTACCCTTATAAGGCAATGTAACAAAAATACAAGAAACAAAGCCTTCTTTTCCTAAGATTTAGATTTTGCTGGCATATAGATGAAAACAAAGGAGATAGAGATAAAATATTTGATGTTATGCAAAGGTGAGATATGAGTCCTAGATTTCCCAGTGTAGAACCTAGGGCTCTAATACCAAGATGACACGCCCCACAAAGGAACCCAGGAGGACAAGCCAACTAACTACTAGGAGATGTGAATATTTTTTTTCTCAATGAAATATGAAAATCAAGTATTCTACAAGTTTACCATATGAAATTCAAGTATTCTCCAAGTTCAAACATGTGGCAAATAAATTCTATAAGAATATTTTTATGTATGTTACTCAATGTGGGATTATCTCAAAAATATTAAAGAGTATATAGGGCATTGCATATCCATCGAATGTTTATCTTTCACCTGAATGCTTAATGAATAGTGTAAATAATGAGATAAGTTTAGTAAAGGATAACTCACATGGATGCATGTTCAAATATTAGGATTGATGGTGAGATTATACATGTAACTTAATGTTAAGAGTAAAGGAATGAATTTCAAACATATATTAATCAATCAATGCCTTAATGGGTAAATGAATAGATTAGATTATGTTTCTTTGATAGCGGTGTTAGGGAACCTGTGAGGACTTAGATTAGTTCTTATATTTCATTGAATAAATTATATATATATATATATATATATATATATATTCACATCTATTAGTAGTTAGTTGGCTTCTCCTCTTGGGTTCCTTAGTACATTTCAAAGGATCCATGGGAAACAATCTACCTAATAAATTTATTTAAGAACTATTAAAGTCCAAACTAATAACTAAAAGATGGTTGTGGATGGTTACATTGGTTGAAACTTCCCGTGAAACCAATCCTAAAACATATTTATGAAAGGATATTTCAAAAGTAAAAATTTAGGAGGAGGACAGAGATATTATATACAAAAAACTCTAAATCTGAATCTATTAGAAAGGTTAGTGGAAGCATTTGGAAGATATCTCTGTGATTGGAAGGCTTGAGGAGATTAGAATTGGCTGGAGTGGAATTGGAATTGATTTCAAAGGTTTCTTTGCAGGACTCTAGGTAGGCTCTACTCGAAAAGAGAATCATGTTTCATGTGTATGCTATGTTTGTTTCTCTGTTTCTCTGTTTACTGTAGTTTTGTGATAAAAGGAAAACTTTCATGGTTATTTTGATGCAATGCCTTCTTATATGAATTGAACAATGAATGAATATTTTTATGATAGATAATGGTTATAGACAGTCATTTATCTATTCTCTTTATGAGTTGTCACCTTAGAATATATTGGCTTTTATTTAGAACCTTCTTCAATTGATGTTACAGACTTTTGCTTTGTTAGAATAGTGTTTTCTTGTGGTCATCTTTCTACACCTTGCACCTATGGGAAGGAACTAAATAGGTTTACCTAAAAGTAATAATGGGTTTGTGGGATTTTTTGGAATGAGAACTAAGAAATCTCAACTGGGTATCCCTCCAATTCTTCTTTCCAGACCTTCATCTCACCCAGTTTTACCCGAAAGGTCAAATCTAGAGGTTTTTGTCCTTAGTGCACATAGTCCTGACCACCTGCGCAGAACTGGGCAACACCTTCATAGGATGCATGACCATCTATGTAGAAACCCCACCTGCATAGTTTTTAACCACTTTCTTAGCTTGGGCAACCACCTACGCGGCTTGAGGTACCATCTGCGCAGGACTCTTCCAAACTGGTTTTTAGGGTTTCCATAAGGGCTTAAGGTGTCTTATTGACCTGGGGTTGACCCTAGGGGGTGTGTAAACTTATAGGATACTTATTTTTCATATGGTATTATGTTTAAGATCTTTTGAAACCCTCTCAAGAGTTTTGGGACCCTAATTAGGTTTAGGGTGGTATCAGTCTGATTTCAGCCTTAGGGCGAAACATAAAATGTAACATTTAAGTATAAGATACATGCTCTTAATTCCTTATACTTTAAGTTACATTTTATGTAATACCTTCCAGGATGTTTGAGAGTGGTTTCATCCTCCTAGGAGTTCAAATAATTATTCTATATTTTGAAGGTTTTAGGAAATTTCAGACTTAGCCAAATTCCAGGAATCAGCATGTTTTCTGCAATATGATCTTGTTATGATGTTTTGTGGTTTGATTTGGTACCAAAAGGCACTAGTAATATGGTTTTGTATAATACTTGATGTTGGTTCATTTTTATGTCTTCTTATGTGTTATTTACCATCTTGAATTCCAAATTAGGGTTTAGGACTGTCTAGTGGACTAGGGTCAATCAGTGATCCCCTAAACCCAATCCTAGGTTACTATGATGTTATAATTTATGTTTTTATGAGCTTCATGATGTTATTATGTTGTTGGGATGTGAGACCTACATTAGACTGTTATAGTTTTACTATTTTTCTCTCATGCTTTCAATAGTTTATGCTTTGACATACTTTGACTATCAGAGAGACTTTTTATACATTTGAGGATCGGTGGAATCCTGTGTTATATATTCAGCACCTGATTTTGTAATCAGGGTACTTTTGAGATATTTATGTTCTGATTTAGTTTCAGCTTATGTTGATGTCTTATATGGATCTAAATATATGAATGTAATATGATGAAAATGGTTTAGGAAACTGATGTTAGGATATTTCAGTTCTAAATGCAATGTGGTTTATATGCTTACATATATTATTGATGTTATATTATGATATTTTGGATCTACTGATGTGTGCAATGAGTGTGCAGGAGAAGTTGACCATGGATCTAAATCGGGGACCCAGTACTAGAACCTATGTAAATACCCGTGCTTTCCAAGGTCCTGTCTATATAAAGACACATGGACCTTGTTGTTATGTGTTTATTTCATGAACATCGTTTGCATGTGTTTTATTAAATTAGTAAATGTTCATGTTATTAAGTCATGTCTAATGTTTTAATTTATTGTGCCAAATTTGGCAAGTGTTGTAATTTAATTATTGACATGGCTAGCAAAGGGGAACCAAGGTAAGTCAAGGGTTAACTAAGGTCATCTAGGAGTAGTACCCAGGCTTACCCTAGGGTTAGAAGTTTCTAGAATTTCTTTGACTTAGAATTTCGTAGGTTAACTTCAGGGTGATTTTTAGAGGGTCTTTTGGACTCCTAGGGGGTAACCAGGGTCAGTTTTAGTCACCCAACTTGGTACCCCATGGGGTAGGGGTCATTTTCTATCATTAATGAGCCTCAAAACTCATTTATTACTCCCTTTAAGTGTCATTTTCATCTTTGAGCGAATTTGGAAGAGGAGTGTGACTTTGGTTAACTACACTCTCTCTTCTACCCATGTTTCTTTTGACTTCACCCTTGGAGGGTTAGGAAGTGGTTTAGTTTAGGATTGGTTAGAGTTACCTTACCCTTGGGTTAATCCTTGCTCATGTTGGAGGTTTTCCTATTTAGGGGAGATTTTAGGATGAGTTAAGTGTTCACCCACTCTCTACCCTTAGAGACAGAATTCAGTTTGAAGGAGATTTTAGAGAAGGAGCTTAGGAAGGATAGCTCAACACCATTCCTCTTAACACCATAGCTTGGATCAAGGTTGGAATCCTTTTAAGTTAATTTCTTGTGTTTTATGTGTTCTTGAGCTCAAGGACTCCATTAATGGAGTCTTATGGTTTTCTTGAAGCTTTTATTTATTTATTTTCTTGTTGGAAATTTCTTTATTTGTTTCTCAATGTCTTTACTATGTGTTTGATTTCAAATGGGCCTTCAAGGTACACTCACCCTTTGGGAGGGTAGCGTAGCCTTGGAGGGGTAGTGGAAATGATTCCTGTTAAGTGTAGAGTATCCCATGTGAGGAGGGATAAAATTGGGGTAGCATGATACCGATGAAGCCAAGATGGGCCTGAGGGCATTTAGGAGGTATAAGGGGTCATTCAGGACAGCATCTTGTAAAGATGGTCCTTAGCAAGTCCATTTGAGGCTTGTGTATTCTATGTGTATTCTTGGATTTTCTCCTTCAGTGAGGTCTACCACTACCCCTATTTCTGGAATGTCTCTTGGAGATGCTTCCTCTTGTTCATCCTTATGTTGGGAAGCCTTCTTGTGTTGGAGTCTCTATTTCATTTTCTGATTGTGGAATGTGTCTATTCGTAACCTATTCTAGATTGGATATCCAAGCTCAAGGGTGGCCTTGTAAAGGCCTAGGTTGGGAGGTGATCCTCCATGGTCAACCTCAATGTTATCAAGTTCTTGAAGGGATAGAAAAGAAGAATAATACCTATATTTGAGAGATGGGTATGACTGGAAAAAGATCATTTGTATCATTGATGTTTAAGAATTTTCATTGTTGCAAAGTTGTATTATGGCCATTAAGAAGAATTGTAATCTTTCATTATTTTTTTGTAACCCATGCTTGTAATGCAAAGATTTAGGTGGTTTACGAAATCTTACCTTGTCAAAATAATATGTGGACAGTAGATTGGATCAATGATGGAACAATCACAAGTTGAATAATTTGTATAACCTTGTGCTTATCCAAATAAGTCATTGTTATGCTAACTAAATTTTAGAATTTTATTCTTTCTATGAAGATCTTATGTTAAATTTATTTATTATGATCTTAAGCATTGGATTTGTTATTTTCTTCACTTAGTAAATTCAGATTTTTCTTTAAAAAAAAAAAAATGAAAATGTCTAAAATAAAATTTCCTTCCACTAGAACGTGGAGATTAAATTATGGATTGCTTTGCCCAAATAAAAATTCAAAATTTTTTTTCCTATATAGTCGTTGTTTCGAAAAATACAGTCCATAATTACACCAGTATATTATTTTTATTTATTCATTTTTTTTATATACTATTACTTCTTATGATTAACTAATATATTCTAACTCTATTTATTTTTATGAAATTATTAATACACTGTTAAAAAAAAAAAAAGAGGATTAAAATCACGTTTTACCGCCGAAGGCGGAATTGAAATTTTTATCAAAAAAAAATTAAGTTGTTATGGGTGGGAGGGCCAAAGCCCTACCCAACCCGCGGCCTGCACTTTAGCAGGTGGCTTGGCAGGGAGGGCCGAACCCTATCCTGCTACCCCTCTGTGTAAAGAGAGGGGCAGGGAGGGTTGACCACCCCCGCCGGCCGCCGCTCTGCGCCGCTCACCTCCCCTTTAACCTCGCCACCACCGTGGTGGGTGGTGCCGCCGCCACTACGGCCACCAACCCACTCGCCTCCCCTTTCCACCGCCGCCCTCTGCATTATTCCTTCCCCCTCCTCAGCGATTTAGTTTAGGTTTTTATATTTTTGGGTATGGTTTTTGATATTAGATTAGAATATTTTATATTAATATAAATTAAATTTAGGTTTGTTTTTAGATTAATATTTAAGATTTTAATTATAAATATTGACTTAATAATTGATTAGATTTATAATTGAGATAGACTAGGTTGTCTTTCTTCCATGTATGTTTTTATATTGGAGAATCATATATGTTTTATTTTAAGTTTAAAGATTAAATTGGGGAGATAATACATTTTTCTCAAAATAATTTGTTATTTTTAGATTAGTTCTTTTAAAAGATTTATGCAACTATTTAATTAGGATGTTAAAGAGCGTATGAAGTCTAAAATTTAGAATTTAGATTTGATTATGTTATCTTATTAGATTTTTGGAATGTTTTGATGGATCAGATGAATTTTCCTTTTAGATTAAGAGGTTCACTTAATATGTTAGTTAAAAATAGTGATTAGGCTTTTAATTGATGAACTAAATGGGTAATTATAAGAATTAGAACGTTAATTATCTAACCAAATTATTCATTTTAAAACTAAAATTATTATAACCTAGATAGTGCTTTATTATGTTGGGGATCATTGCAAACCCCTTACCTGCGCAATTTATCCTGTTAAGGGTAATATCGTACCCTTTGACCTGCGTCGTGCATGATTGACTTTTGGTCAACCATGGTCAAACCCCTCTCCGATCAACTCTATTTTTGCACCAAGTGATCCCTGTACTCTCTGGAACCTTAGATTTCAGTATCATGCTTTTTGGAGATAGTTGACTTTTTGGTCAACATGGGTTGACTTTTTGGTCAACTACCTCAATTTGTGCATCTATGACTTCTTAGTGCCTAGTAGACCCTAGTGGCCCTTTTTCATGTATTTCAAGGAATGGTTGACTTTTGGTCAACCCTAGTTGACTTTTAGTCATACCACCTTGAATTGCATGTATGAGTCTTCTTTAGGGTCTAGCGAACCCTACCTTGAACCACTCACTTATTTCTGAGTATAGTTGGCTATTGGTCAACTCTAGTTGACTTTTGGTCAATTGCCTCAGTTTGCATGCAGATCCTTTGTGGAGCTTTAGGCATCCTTTAGGATAGCTCTGAAAGCTAATCCTCTCCTTGTGACCTTTTTAGTTTTGCTTATCCCTTGCATCGTTTTACATGCACATGTTACCCTTGTGTTCTTATTGATATCCTGTGTTAATGTGTTTTTTTAAAAATTTTGTTCGTGTGTTTTTTCTCAACTTTTGGGCATGACATTTTGGTATCAGAGCCATGTTTAGAAACATTGGGAACCTAACCCACTATGTTATCACTAAATTTGTCTTGCATGTGTAGGATGCCACCTGTCGCTCGTCAAGCTCGTCAGCAAGGGCATGATCGGTGACGTATCCCCGCAACACACGTGGAGGTACAACCCAAGGTAGAGGATTGTAGGAGGGATCAGAGTCCACCTCCTGAACCCCTTCCCGATCCTAATGCAGCGCTTTTGTTGGCCTTTCAGAACTTGGTTGGACTCATACTTGACCGCATAGCACCTGTTAATCAGGAGAGAGAGAGAGAAGTAGGATCCCACCTCCTAGAGCAGGGAGAAATCAGATAGATCAGGAGGATGAGTCCATCATAGTACCAGGTGGTGTTCCTAGGGGAGGTGCATAGAGACTCGATAGGGCACCCCCCAACATCGATAATCAAATTACAAAATTGATGAGGCTTAAACCGCCTCCCTTCACAGGAGAAGCAGATGGGGCAGGAGCTAAGGCTTGGCTTTTGAGCCTAGAGAGGTGCTTTGGGTTGCAGAACTATGGTAGCAACCTTAAGTCACGGTTCGCTATCCTTTTTCTCAGAGACGGGGCCTCCACTTGGTGGAGGCATGAGGAGACCAAGGGTCTCATTGACATCAATACCCTCTCTTGGGGAGCTTTCCTCAAGCTCTTCAAAGAGTGGTATATTTCCAAGCAGTTTAGACAGCACTGTATAGACGAGTTTCATGACCTCCAGCAATGAGCTCTTATAGTAGCCTAGTATGAGGGCAATTTTGTCGATCTCCTACCCTATGTTGAATACATGGGAGACCAGAAGCTACAGGTGAACAAGTTCATCAAGGGATTAAATCCCACGATTTTAGATAGGGTACACATGGTACCTTCAGGGAACTTAAGCTTCACAGTAGACAGGGCCTTAGTGGCCAAAGAGATAGTCTGGGGCCCACCGAACTATAGGGATGGGTCACAGAACCACAATACCTCATCTCAAGCCTCTGGATATCAGAAGAACTCATGGAAAGGGAATCAAAGGAACTCTTTTGGGACATATAGGGCCCCACACCAGCAGCTGCAGCAATAAAAACAACCACAATAGTCACAGCAGAACCAGCGACAGAGGGCACCTCAGGTTCAGCAGGGCTCCAAGTCCAAGCAGTGGTAGTCTCAGGGTCCTAAGAAGGACCAAAGATCTCAGGCACCTATTACCCCTCCACCATGGACTCAGCATTCCTCTAAGGGAGGTTATAGCAGTTCATCTAGGGCTATAGAATCACAGTATTCTAGGCCTCCTAGTGTCCAGGTTCAGTCACGGGGGCCATGTTACACATGTGGTGCCATGGGGCACTTAGCTAGAGAGTTCCCATAGGGTGGTAGTCAGCGTATGGCAGTTTCAAAACCCACAGTAGGGGATAGGGGGAAATCCCACATGGTTTTTACTGTAGTGGACAATCATCAAGCAGAGCACCAGGCGACTGTTATTGAGGCCTCAGGTAAGATTAGAGGTAGTGATGTTACTATTCTTTTTGATACAGGAGCCATTGACTCCTTTATTTCTCCATCAGTTGTGAAACATTGCAGGCTAGTGGCAGCTAGACAGGAGGTTAGTTGGGAAGTAGAGTTAGCTTCAAGAGCTAGAGTTTCTGTAACCTCGATGGTTAGTGATTTCCCAATTCAAATTGGTGGGATGACCACCATAGCTAATCTCAGAGTTACTCCCCTTGGATCTTATGGTCTAGTCCTTGGCATGGATTGGCTAAGTGCCCACAGGGCCAAGCTAGATTGTTGTAAGAAGAGGATCGAATGTTTGGATGATGATGGTATAGATATAGTTATTACTGGGGTTCATAGGCATGTATCCCTCCATGTGATATCCACCATGTAGCTTAAGCGATGCATGCGGAAGGGATGCCAGTTGTATGCCATCACCATCAGTGATAGGGAAGAAGAGACAGAGAAGGAAACTTTTCTTGATGACTTCCCCATTCTTCTAGAGTTTGTAGATGTGTTCCCATCAGAGCTACCTAGTATGCCTCCTCGTAGGGTAGTAGACTTTCACATTGATCTCATACTAGGAGCTGAGCCAGTTTCCAGAGCACCTTATAGGATGACCACTAATGAGCTTAATGAGCTCAAGTTACAGCTTGAGGAACTGTTAGAGAAAGGACACATTCATCCTAGTGTTTCTCCTTGGGGTGCACCAATTATCTTTGTGAAGAAGAAAGATGGCTCTCTTAGGTTGTGCATGGATTACCGACAGTTGAACAAGGTAACCATCAAGAATCGGTATCCACTTCCTAGGATCGATGACTTATTCGATCAGTTGCATGGTGCCTGAGTCTTTTCTAAGATAGACCTCAAATCCGATTACCATCAATTGAGGATCATGGATAGTGATATTCACAAGACCGCATTCTGCACTAGATATGGCCACTATGAATTCACTGTGATTCCATTCGGTCTTACGAATGCTCCAGCTGTGTTCATGAGTCTTCTAAAATGAGTATTTCAAACCTTCCTTGACAATTTTGTAGTTGTGTTTCTCGATGACATCTTGATATATTCCAAGAATGAGAAAGAGAACAAGGAACACTTGAGGCAAGTTTTGCAGTGTCTTAGAGACAATCAGTTGTATGGCAGCTTGTCAAAGTGTGCTTTCTTCAGAACAGAGGTTAAGTACCTTGGCCATGTTATTTCAGGTGATGGGATCTCAGTAGACCCATCAAAGATTGATGCCATCATGGATTGGCCAGCACCTACCACTATAACTGAAGTTAGGAGTTTCATGGGTTTAGCCAGTTACTACAGATGGTTTGTTAATGGCTTCTCTCGAGTAGCACACCCCATTACTTCTCTTCAGTGAAAGGGAAAGAAGTTCGAGTGGACTGAAAAGTGTGATAAGGCTTTTCAAGAACTCAAGAGAGCACTCACTAGTGCACCCATTTTAGCTGTACTAGAACCTTCAACAGAATTTATGGTATGCATAGACACTTCCTTGGATGGTTTGGGAGCGGTTCTTATGCAAGGTGGGCGAGCTATAGCCTACAAGTCTAGGAAACTAAAGACTCACGAGCTCAACTACCCTACCCATGACCTTGAGCTCACAGTAGTGGTGTATGCTTTAGTTAGATGCTGACATTTTCTCTTAGGACATCGGTTCGAACTTCATTCAGACCATCAGAGTCTTTAGTACATCTTCACTCAGCCGAACCTTAATTCTAGGTAGAGGAGATGGATGGAGTTCTTATGTGAATATGATTTTGATGTCCATTACATCAAAGGGAAAGAGAATGTGGTCACAGATGCCTTGAGTAGGAGATGGCATGAGCTTTCTTCTATGTCTTCTAGCATAGATTTGAGAGATCGCATCCTCCCTCACTTGCAAGAGGATGATTTGTACATAGAGGTTTGTGAGTTGATTCGATCTCAGAGACCCCTTGAAGGGAAGTTTTCAGGCTATGCCTTGGATTCTGATGAACTATTGCATCATAGAGGACGTATCTATATACCTTCTTCTAGTGGATTGCGTGAGTTTGTGATGCTTGAGGCTCATAGGGCCCCTTATGCAGTGCATCTTAGGGTTAAGAAGATACATGCCGACTTGAGGCAACTATATCATTGGCTAGGCATGAGGTTGCAGATTGCAGAGATGGTAGCTAGAAGCCTAGAGTGCCAGAGGGTGAAGGCGGAACACCGTCATCTAGGTGGTCTTCTTCAACCTCATGAGGTACCAGTGTGGAAATGGGACACCATATCTATGGATTTCAAAGTAGGTCTTCCTATGTCTTCTCGTCATCATGATGCCATCATGGTGACAGTCGACAAGTTGACTAAGGTGGCTCACTTTTCACCCGTATGTACTACCTTTACTGCACCAACAGTGGCACAAGTGTTCTTGCGAGATATAGTCAGACTTCATGATGTACCTCGTAAGATCATTTTAGATAGATATTCTCTCTTCAATTCATCCTTTTGGAGAGAGCTTCAGGTAGCTATGGGCACTAGACTCAACTTCTGTACAGCTTATCATCCTGAGACAGATGGTCAGACCGAAAGGGTCAATCAAGTGTTAGAGGACATGCTTCGCATGTATGTCATGGACCATCAGACCTGGTGGGAATAATACCTACACCTAGTGGATTTTTCCTATAACAACGGGCACCAAACTTCCTTGGGTATGCCTCCCTACCAGGCTCTTTATGGTAGACCATGTAGGACCCCACTCAGTTGGGATAGGATCGAGGATAG
>MU228546.1:3002954-3015927 GCA_018584345.1 Thuja plicata
AGGCAACAGGTCGAATCACGCAGACAGTCAGGATGAATAACTCATATTCAGTCTTGGCTGTACCTGGTGAAGAAGGACTATGTTGAAGTGTGTGGTTGATTTAGAAGGCCAAAATTAAATCATACAAGTTGATTAAGAATAGAACATGTGTAGAGCCCAAATATAAGATATGCTTGTAGATCACATCAAAACCTGATGAAACTAGAGCCTTTTCAAAATTTCCACCTAGGTTTTGCGCATAGAAGACATTAGGTCTTCTATTCACTGCAACATTGTAGAGTTAGGTGATATGGAGATGGATGAAGCTTATAAGAAGATTTGGGATGCAGAAGGAAACCTAAAGGAAGAACACAAACATTTGGAAGTCAAAGGATTAACTAATTCCCTACATTTCTTGAGGGACTTCAAGACCGGCTAGATTAGGTTGGTACTTAGCAGATTGCATGACCAGAAGTTGTGGTTGGATGAACCCAAAAAACTCACCAAGGATGTCCTTCACACTTTCACTGGTTATCCAATAACCGACAATCCTAGGGAACACAAGCATCCCTCCAGGAAAGAAGTTGAAAAACTCACAAAAGCTGAATGGGACAACAGAGGTCTAAAAGTAAACACCATCACCGACGAAGAACTAAAATTTGGTGAATGTGTAATTGGGTATAAGATTTTTCAAGAAAGAAGATTGAACAACATATCTACAACATCAATAAGCACAACTTACAAGATAGTGACCAAAGGAATTTAGATGGATTTGCATGAGATCCTATTAAAACAACTTGATGAGAACATGATCACAATCAGGTCTATAAAGACCAACACATGTAAGTTTGGCTCACTTATCATGTGTATCTTTTTCTATTTTCAAGAATACTTTCCTTCAGTAGGAAAAATAAAATGGGACACTACCAAACTGGTAACACAATAGATTACTGAACTGATTAAGTCACTAGGGGACAATTTTGGATCTGTTATGTCTGCATACTTCTTTGAATTCAAGGAAAAGATGATGGAAAGGACTAGGATTCCTGAACAACCTATTGAAAAAAATAAGGATGAAATATGCTTTATGGTGGACATTGATTTCACTCATATCAAACTTGTTGTACCAAGATCAGCTTGGTTAGCACCACTAGATTATGAAATCAATATAGATCAAGCAACCAATGCTATTGATGCATTGATCAATGAGCCTATTGGAAGCAAACAACCTAGGTTTGGAACCTATGAAGAGGCCAGATCAAAGATAAAATGAGGCCTAGAAATAAAGAAACTTGTCAATAAGAAAGATAAGATGAATACAAATCTCAAGAAGATTCTATCGGTCACCGAGGAGGAACAAGAACAACCAGAGGAAACTGATGAACAGGGCACCATCAATGAGGGACAAGAAGAAGAAAAATCAAATTCTGACGAGACTAAATCTGATACACTTCCACCTCCAAAAAATAAGCAGAGGATAAGAATTCAAACTGCTAAAACCAACACTACCCTTCTTAAGAAAGGTCAAGTAAGGGCCTATAAGAGGAAGCAGCCAACAAAGAAAACCAAGCAACAAACTGTGAAAACAAAACCTCCAAAGAAGAGGAAAAGGTTGGTGATGGGGAGCTCCTCTCCTATAGCCTTCTAGCTCTCACCAAGACCTTCACTTGGTCTTTCTTAGGGTCTCTTTCTCTACCCCAACTAGAGGATTCTTTCCTAATCCCCTAACTCCCTAGGAAATTCCCACCAACTTCAAACTCCTCTCTATTCTCTCTTCCATAAATTTCTTGTATCCATGGCTTCTCTAGCATCCAGCCACTCAAATGGTGTCAAATTCTTAGGGATTGATTTCCCAACTCCCCTTAGGTCTAATCCAACCTTTTTGGATTCAATTTTTTGAACCCTTCATCCATTTTCCAATCGAGTTCCAAAATCAAGTCTACTGGGCATTGTAGCCTTTTTAGGCCTATTAGCCCTCCTAATAACTGAAAATGTGATTTTCCTACCAAAACCCCTTTAAAAACATAGAAAAAAATACATATTCTTTGTGGGTTTTTCCTCCCCTTTATGATTTTCTAGGTCTCTAGGCTCAACTCTGTCCATACATTGGACTTCTACCAAACCCCTAAAAATAAGGGTTTCCAGGGCATGAAGAATGATCTAGTTTCTTGATCTTCTTCCACTAATATAATGAGATCCCCTGAACTCCTCCTTCCATCAAAATGTCTGCACCTCATGCCCCTACACTCCTCTATCACTTATTGGCAAATACCAATCAACTTTCAACCTCCATTGTTGTTGCACTGCTTAGTCACCCTAGCTAGAATTTCTAGTACTCACCTACGACCTGATTATTTTAAAGATTCCCCTATACACACACACTCCACAAGCCATATGTACAAACTATATACAAGTCTCTAATGTATTCCAAGTGGTCATGGATTTTAAACCATGGGAACACCAAAGAAACCCATTCTTTACATAATTGGAGCAAAACTGGCTAGTGAACTTGCAAAATACAATAATTTAAACATAACCTAACCAGAAAGTACAATCTACTAAAATAATGGCACAAATATCTTAGGAATTAAATTTTAGATGCTATCTATTCATTCATTCAATCCATTCAATCCAATAAAGTGGTGGATGATGGTTCTGTAACATAATTACACTCTAAATTATTCCTTCACAAACACCAATACGTACAATGTCCAATTTAACTATTAGATTAGGGTTGAAATCAACTTATATACTCGTATCCCTCCTATCTAGACCATCTAGTTGGAATTTGGGCACCATAAGAGCCGATTCCTAAAAATTAGGAAATGTTGTCATGACAACTTTGACAACTTTTGTCAAAATGACAATTTTCCCACTTTGAGGGTTCTAATTGGTTCCAAACCTTACCATTTTACCCCACATGAATTAAAAACATTAAAAACATAAAAATATTCCCACTTTGGGACTTTGGTCAACACTTTGACTTCTGAGTTGACTTCGAGGTTCTAGACCCCTAGAATCAACTAGACCCAACAACATACAAACCCTAACATTTCCTAACACTATTCAAACCTCAAAACACACTAGGGACTTTATAGATTAGTCCTTATTCATGTATGGTTTTAAAAACCAACCTACAAGCCAAAATGTCTCAAGATCTTACTAAAGACCTTAGGGTGCTCCTGCACCATCCTCCCACTGCAACAACAAAGTTAAGGTACCTATGTTATCAGGTCACTGATTCCATGCTTCTTGAAGTCACTATCAGCTATCCAAGTGCCTTTTGACTCTGGTTGATGTCTCCACTTCACTAGATGCTCCATATAGACTTTTTTCCTTTTTTTCTTCTTCACCCTTGAATCCAATATCTTCTCCACTTGGGGCTTGACTTGTTCCAGAGTCTTAAACTCTCCCATGTCCTTATACACCTTTGTACTATACTAAAACTCATCCCTCTTTGGCCCCTTATACTTGATCAAATCTTTCACATTAAATATTGGAGAAATTGACATCTCCTTGGGCAACTCCACCTTATAAGCATTAGGCTCATACTTAGCCAATATCTTGCAAGGTCCAATTGTTTTCATCTATAGTTTACTAGGTATCCCCTTTTGTAGTCTTTCCTTATTTAGGAACACCATTACTGACTCTCCCACTTCAAACTGCAAATCTCTTCTTCCCTCATCTCTTTTTGCCTTCAAATTTTGATTGGCCTCCATTAAGGTCTTTTTCACTTGTTCATGAACTTCCTTCATTGATTGTGCGAAATCATCAACATGCCCACTAACTCCCTCATATCCTTTGAGTTCTCTGAGCTCCATCACACCCCTTGGATGTGCCCCATGCACAATCTTAAATGGAATTTTGTCTGTATTCCAATTTGTGCTATCATTATAGGCAAATTCTTCCTATGGAATAACTTACTCCCATCCTTGTCCATATTCCTTTGCCAGACATCTAAGAAATTTCCCAAGAACTCTATTGATTACTTCAGTCTTCCCATCCATTTGAGGATGATAGGTAGAACCATGAGACAAGTTTGTACCTAATCTCTTCCATAGGGTCTTCCAAAAATGGCCCATGAACTTCACATCCCTATCTGCAATAATGCTCATTGGTAGGCCATGAATCCTTACTATTTCTTTGAAGAACAAGTAGGCAATATGGTTGATATCATGTTTTTTTTTGCATGGTATGAAGTGGCTCATCTTAATAAACCTATCTACCACTACAAATACACTGCCTAAATCAGTTGGTGTCCTAGGTAACCCCACTATGAAGTCCATACTTATGCACTCCCAAGGTCTACTCGCGATGGGTAATGGCTGGTAAATTCCTGCATTTGATGAAGTGCCTTTATCCATCTGACATATACCACATAGCTCCACATATCTTCTCACTTCCTTCTGCATCTTTGGCTGCCAATAGAACCTTTCCACTAGGTCCAATGTCTTATTTGGTCCAAAATGTCCACTTAGGCTCCCATTATGTTTCTCCTGAATGAGGTTCTCTCTCATTTAGCCTTTTGGAACACAAAGTTTCTTGCCTTTGAATAGCAACCCATTCTGCAATGTATACTCTGCAAACTCACTATGAAAGTGATTCTCCAAATTCTGACACACTTTGTATATCTCTAATAAATCTGTATCTCCCTCATATAGGTCCTTAAAACCTTCAAATATTTTACATTGCAACTGAATCTCTTGAATATTAAGTAGCATCCTACTAAGGGCATCTACCACTTTGTTTTTCACCCCCTTCTTATGTTTTATGGTAAAAGTGTAAGACTGTAGGAATTCCATCCACTTGATTTGTCTCAAGCTAAGCTTGTCTTGAGTGTTTATGTAACTTACTACTTGGTTGTCTGTTAAGACAACAAAATATTTAGGAAATAGATAATGTCTCCACTTCTTTAAGGCTTTTACAAGATAATATAGCTCCAAGTCATAGGAAGAGTACCTAGACTTAGCCTCATTTAGTCTTTCACTGAAAAAGGCCACAGGCCTACCTTCTTGGCTTAGGATAGCTCCTACTGCAATGTTTCTTGCATCACACTCAATAATGAATGGTTTGTCAAGGCTAGGTAACAATATTATGGGCTGAGTAGCCACTTCCTTCTTCAACCTCTCAAAACCCTCATTAGTTTCCTTGGTCCACACAAACTTTGTTTTCAATCCTCCTTTTATAGTCTCTAGGACTGGAGCACAAATCTCATTGAATCTTGTAATGAACTTCCTATAGAATTGGGCTAACCCATGGAAGCTCCTAACTTCTATCCTTGTCTTAGGAGTAGGCCAGTCAAGATAGCATCTACTTTCTCTTTATCCATTTTCAAGTCACCCTTGGAAACTACAAAGCCAAGGTAAACTAACTCTTCCTTCATGAACACACTCTTCATAAGGTTTATGGTGAGTTTCTCCTCTTGCAACTTCTTCAACATTAAATCCAAGTATTTCATATGATCCTCTTTAGTTTTACTGAATATGAGGATGTCATATAAATAGACAACTACAAAAACTCCTATATAGTCCTTCAAGATTTCATTCATCACCCTCATAAACATGCTTGGTGCATTGGTAAGCCCAAAGGGCATAACTAACCATTCATACAACCCCTCTGTATTCTTAAATGCAGACTTCCACTCATCACCCTTTTTCATCCTAATTTGATAGTACCCACTCTTTAAATCAATTTTAGAGAAGTACTTAGCACCCCCCAAGAAATCCATCAAGTCTTCTATTCTAGGAATTGGAAATCTATACCTGATAGTTATCCTATTTATTGCACTAGAATCTGTACACATCCTCCACTTACCTCCCTTCTTAGGATCCAACACCACTAGGACAACACAATGGCTAATGCTTTTCCTAATTAATCCTTGATCCAACAAATCTTGCACCTACCTGGCTATCTCCTTGTTTTTCTCTGGTGTCATCTTGTATGCAGCATTGTTTGGCAAGGATGCTCCTAGTATGAAGTCAATCTGATGACTTATATCCCTCTTTGGTGGCAGTGAAGCTGGTGTACCCTCACAAATTATGTCTTTGAACTGATCCAACAATTCTCTCACCTCTTTTGGCATAGGTTCTTGCTTATGAGTCTCCTCCTCCTTTGGCTTTAAACAAGATTGCATAGACAACTTATTCATCCTTCATATCCCTCAAGAATTCCTTTTTATTCATCAACATGGCACTAGATTCTGCCTTCTCCACTATGTCCTCTTCTATCAAAGACTGGATTTTTGAAATTACCACATTTTTCTTGAAGGAATACTTGTTATCCTTCCCATTATGGACAACTTCTCTGTCATACTACCATCATCTGCCAAGCAACAGATGGAAAGCATCCATTGGAAACACATTACATAGTATCCTATCTTGATACTTCCCAATGGCGAGTTCTATCCACACTTGTTCATTCACCAATATGTTTTGACCCTTATTCAACCATGTAACTTTATAGGGACACAAATGTGGGATTTTGGTGAGTTTCAACTTCTCTATTGCCTCCTCAGATATGAAATTATTTGTTGACCCTGAATCAATGATCACCTTGCATACTTTCCCCAATATCTTGCACTTTACTCTGAAAAGAGCTCTTATCTTCTTGTGTTCATCTTTGGTGGGTGTCTTGATTAGGATCCTTCTCAACCTGAGGTATTCTCCTTTCTCTAAATCTAGACTCACCTTTGATTGTTTAGACAAATATTCTTCTTGGACATAAGCTATCTTCTACTCTCCTTGTGAGGATGTTGGTTTATCTGGACACCTATACATAGGATGCCCCATCTATCCACAATTGTAACATTTCATGGAAGAAAAGTGAGAGATTCTCCCAAAACCTCCTAATCTTCCTCTTCCACTATTGTAAGAACTTCTTCATCTGTAATTGTATCCACCCCTACTGCTTGTTTCTTGTCCTTTCTCTGAGTATCTGGAGTCACCTTTTCCTCTACTATCACTACCTCTTCCACTTGAACCTCCTCTATGGCCACCTCTGTTGTCTATACCCCTTCCTCTATTTCTAGAACTAGAATCCTATTTCTTTTTCAGTTTCTCTTCCACTTTCAAATCCATTTGAAAATAGCTATGAATGGAAGTCAGGGTAAAGAGACGAAGTTCTTCTGGAATGTTCCACCTTAATCCATTAAGGTATCTTTCAACTTTGATTCTCTTTATCTCCTAGATTCTTGATCTAAGACAAAGTTTTTGAAACTCCTCGGTATAGGCTGGTACATCTAGGTCTTTTTACGCATTTGAATAGCATAGTCTTTTGGAAGGTAATTATCCTTTAACTTTGCAACCATTTTCTTCCAATTTGATATGGGCTTCTTGCCCTCTTTCTCTCTTTCTTCCTGCAAGAACTTTCACCATGTAAGTGCTTGCCCTCTTAGCCTTGATTTGGCTATCTTCACCTTTTGTTCTTCTATAATCCCATCACACTCAAAGTGATTCTCCACCCCTTCAAGCCATTCCATAACCATTTTAGTGTCCATTTTACTAGAGAATATTGGTATACCTTCTAGAGCCTTCCCACACAATGCCTTGAGTGCTTTGAGGAATGTTTCCTTAGGTAGAAGAGGATCAGGCTCTGGTTCTACTTCCTCTTCTATTGGTTCCTTTCCTTTATCTATTCCTTCATACATTTCTTATCTCAACTTGTTGGTTGTCTCTACAACCTCTACAATATTAATCTTCATTTCCTCCATTGCTTCTTCAAGAAGCCTATTCTTGATTTTTTTCTCTAACAAATCCTTGGCCAACTCTGCATTGGTCACCATGATGTTCTCGCCTATGGATTCACTCCACTCTATCATGCACTAATTCCACTCCCAAGCCTTTCAATGGCTCTGATACCAATTTTATTGGGAGCTCCTCTCCTAGAGCCTTCTATCTCTCACCAAGACCTTCACTTGGTCTTTCTTTGGGTCTCTTTCTCTACCCCAACTAGAGGATTCTTTCCTAATCCCCGAACTCCCTAGGAACTTCCCACCAACTTCAAACTCCTCTGTATTCTCTCCTCCATACCTTTCTTGCATCCATGGCTTCTCTTGCCTCTTGCAACTCAAATGGTGTCAACTTCTTAGGGATTGATTTCCCAATGCCCCTTAGGTCTAATACAACCTTTGTGTATTCAATTTTGTGAACCCTTCATCCATTTTCCAATCGAGTTCCAAAATCAAGTCTACTAGGCCTTGTAGCCTTTTTAGGCCTATTAGCCCTCCTAATCACTAAAAATGTGATTTTATTACCAAAACCCCTTAACAACCCTAGAAAAAAAATACATATTATTTGTGGGTTTTTCCTCCCCTTCAGGATTTTCTAGGTCTCTAGGCTCAACTATGTCTGTACATTGGACTTCTACCAAACCCCTAAAAATAAGGGTTTCTAGGGCATGAAGACTGGTCTAGTTTCTTGATATTCTTCCACTAATATAATGAGCTCCCTTGAACTCCTCCTTCCATCAAAAGGTCTGCACTTCATGCCCCTACACTCCTTTATCATTAATTGGCATATACCAATCAATTTGCAACCTCCATTTTTGTTGCGCTGCTATGCCACCCTAGCCAGAATAGCTAGTACTCGCCTAGGGCCTAATTTTATTCAAGATTCCCTTGCACACACACACTCCACAAGCCATATCTAAAAATTATATACAAGGCTCTAATGTATTCCAAGTGGTCATGGAGTTTGAACCACGAGAACACCAAAGAAACCCATTCTTTACATAACTGGACCAAAACTGGCCAGTAAACTTGCAAAATACAATAATTTAAACAAAACCTAACCATAAAGTACAATCTACTAAAATAATGCCATAGAGATCTTAGGAATTACATTTCTGACACTATCCATTCATTCATTCAATCCATTCAATCCAATAAAGTTGTGGATGATGGTTTTGTAACTTAATTACACTATAAATTGTTCCTTCACAAACACCAGTTTGTACAATATCCAATCTAATAGGAAGATTAGGGTTGAAATAAACTTATATACTCCTATCCCACCTATCTAGACCCTCAGGTCAAGATTTGGGCACCACGAGAGCCGATTCCTAAAAATTAGGAAATGTTGTCATAACAACTTTGACAACTTTTGTCAAAATGACAATTTTCCCACTTTGAGGGTCCTAATTGGTTCCAAACCTTACCAGTTGACCCCAGGTGACTTAAAACATTAAAAACTAAAAAATCTTCCCACTTTTGGACTTTGGGCAACCCTTTGACTTTTTATTTGACTTCTAGGTTCTAGACCCCTAGAATCAACTAGACCCAACAACATACAAACCCTAGCCTTTCCTAACTCTATTCACACCTCAAAACACACTAGGGACTTTATAGATTAGTCCTTATTCATGGATGGTTTTCTAAACCAACCTACAAGCCAAAATGTCACAAGATCTTACTAAAGACCTTAGGGTGCTCCTACACTAGTTGGTTAGGACAAAGGCTGACATAGAGGATACTAAAGATGATGAGCCTGATGTAGTAAAGAAGAATTACAGGAATCAAACTATTGATGAAGATGCTGAAAATATTTTTGCACCTGGCACAATTCATGACAAAAGAATCTGACAATGGGATACACTGAAACTAGAGGACCAAAACAAAATACAAGATGCAATCATAATGTCAATGATCAAGCACAAATATGTACCAGCTGAATTTGTAAATCAAATACCCAAGGAGCTTGGTAAAAAAGTATCCCAACAATGGTCATATGCTCTACAGACTAATAGAGAAGCAAGGGAGAGCATACTTGTAAAACTAATGCCTCCCGAATCTAAAATTGAAGAAATTAAAGAAATATTAAAGAAGAATTTAGGTAAATATTTAGCCAAGATAAGGGCATACAAAGTACTAGAAGACAAGTTCATAGAGATGGAAATAATGACTAAAACAAAATAGAGACAACTCCTAGATCTACCGGCAGAGTCAACCAGTGGTGAGAATCAATTAATTCTCACCAACACACCTCATAGAGAGGAGGAGAAAGACAAAGAAAGCTCTTAGAAAATTTCCTTGGACAACATAGAAGACATGGAACCAATAGATTTGGACAATGTCATGGATAGTCTTGACATTCAAGACATCACAAATTATGACTCTGATAATGATCAACAGAAGAAAGATGATGTAATATTCATTACACTCAAATATCAACAGCAACAAGATTTGAAGAATTCAGATGATAAAGATATGAATATTGTTGATGAGACATGGAAGGACACATCAATCATGGATGTAATAGAACCAGATCCTGCAGAGGAGATACAAAAAGATGCAGATGTCACTTCTCAAAAAGATCAAAGCGATGAGAAATACACCACTCAAGATATAGCCCAAGCTACCACTCAAAGCAACATACCTATATTAATGAAAGAAATCAATGTATTGTAGGGTAATACTATAGAGGACACAAGCACACCCGAGGACAAGGGTGATGGAGAACAAAAAGACACCACAAATAATACAAAGGATACAATCGTAGAGAAGGCTGCAACCAATGATCAAACATATAAGTCTACTGATCAAAATAAAGAGGAAACACAAAAGGAAGAAGGGGACACACAGACAAAAAAAGGTGAAGAAGCAAATCAAGATGAGAAGGAGAAGAAATCAGAAGAAAAATCTATAGAGACACCCAAGGTTGATGTAGAGATGTCTTCACAAAAATGACAGATGCAACCTGAGCAAAAAGCATAAGAAGCATCTTCCACAAAGCCTTCACCAAGAACTTCAGAGAGAACAAATGAACTAGCTATGGTAGTTCATACATCTGCATCCCCGAAAGTCTCAAAGAAGAAGAAGAGAAAGCATAAGAATCCAGTAACACTGGATGAAATCATTGAGATTCTAGTTTGTGATCCAAGGACATTGGATCCAACTGAATTGACCAAATATGCAAGACTCTGTGAGAGAAAGGCCATTCAAGAAAAACTAAAGAAAGAAACAAAAGAGGCCAAGGTACTGGAAGTAGCAAGAGGAATACTTCAAAAAATAGTACATGATGTAGAAATTTATCAGACCACCCCAATGCTCGATTAATTGGTGGTACTCACAGATGCAATAACATCTCATAACATAGATGCTAAGAAGGTCATGGAAGAGAGACTTGAAAAAAAAGTATGAGTTCAAGCTAGCCGAGAAGATAAGCTAGGAAGTGGCATTGAAAAAGGTAAAGCTTTCTGAATTGGTGAGCACAATTGGTCCAATCATCTTAGAAGCTATTACTTTGATACAAAAATTGTGCACACTTGATCAACTCACACAGGAGTATACTGACAAGATAGCACAAATTGATGTTGAACTTAAAATGAGTGCACAAAGTCTCACAAATAATGAAGAAGCAATAAAATTGCACAATAAGAAAATCAAACAGGCTCAGAAACTAAGACAGGACATACAGATTGTAGAGACAAAGTACAAAGATGAGGTAAATGAGCTCCAAGCTCAGCTCTTACTGAGACTTTTACTCCTGCAACAACATATGACAAAGAAAAATACATCAATTGTCACCCCTGAAATGTCTGTCCTAGACAAAATTTATGATATGCATGCAAGGCTAGAGATACAACACATGACACTAGAACAACTTAAAGAAAAACGGGAGAAAATGCTCGAAGATATCAAGACAACCCATTCCCATATACTTGACACATTGTAAGTTGCACATTTTTGTCACAATTTTGGCATATTATAAGTTGTACATTTTTGTCATAAGTATCAAAGAAAGGGGGAAATGATATGTTCCAATCACCTCAGTTAAAAGGGGGAAATAATATGTATAGTAAAAGAAAGGGGAAATAAAAGGAGGAAATAATATGTACATACAGAGAAAAGAAAAGAGAATATATAATATACATGTACATATACTTATACTATATCAATGTATACAGTTAGGGGGAGTCATGTGATGACAAGGATATAGACATGGTGTACATACTAAACACTTTAGTATTATGCACATATCCATTTTTGATACTAATGTCAAAGGGGGAGATTGAAGGCATTAAATTTTTCCATTAGTATACACAAGGAAAAACATGATATGCACCATCAGTTGTCACTACATTGACAGACGGGGCATAGCACTACCTGACGTCAAGGTTACCCGAAAAACACTGTTCAGTGTTATCTGATGAAAAAAATGTAAATGGAACCTGACAAGTAACAACAGTGCAACCCAACAAAATAGAAAAGTGAGGAACCCGACAGACAAAGGGAACTGATGCAGGAGCATCCTGGGTGTAAGGGCAATCTTGCATCACCCAAAAATATTTCTATTTTCTTTTCAATAAGGGCTATTTTGTACAAGTTGCTATTTTTGGAAACTTACTATTTTTAGTAAGTTGGTCATTTGAACTTAGAATGTTCTAATTTTCCAGGTGAAGATTCATCTTAGTCATATAAGAATGCCAGTTGAATTTCATTACCAGATCATCTATATTGGAAAAGTTATTAAGGATTTACTATTGAGATTTTAGGGTGCAAAACCTTTGAGCTAAATTTTTAGGACCTTAGGGGCTCTAGATCGGGGTCGAACCCCCGGCTGATTGGTGCTTCGCGAGTCAAACACTGTAGATCGTGATCTCCCCTTTCTGAAAAGTGGTTATAATAGCCAATCAGAGCTACGGTTCAAAAGTTATGGTTTCCAGACATTGGGCTACCTAATCTCATGTTTTGTAAATATTTAAAGCCAACCCTTTTGTAATAAAAGTGAAAAAAAAATTAAATGCTAAGGGTAGTCGGCCTTAATGGCTAGATTTCTGGAACCTTCTCAGGCGGTGGAAATTGCCTATATAAAGAAGGCCTATAGTGTTGTCTAGGGTAGTTGTGGGTGGTTATTTGAGGCCTTGTCCTATAGATTATTATAAGGGATGCCCATGTGGCTTTTGATATTGTAATTCTGAAGTTTGTAATTCCACATTTGTGGAGCCAATAAGAAGCCAATTTTCTGTTCTTGCAAATTTTTGTTGTTTCTCTTTGTTT
>MU228546.1:3022112-3040215 GCA_018584345.1 Thuja plicata
CCGGGATGCCGGATATCGCCTGTCTACTGGGGCGATGAAATTGGTTAGTAGTTATGGGCACTACTATATCCAATTCCAGCAGCACACATACATTAGGGTCACCGACTTCTCCGAAAAACCCTACTTGTTGCCCAAGCATTGTGGGGACAAGATCGTGCTACTGGAATATTGCCGGCAGATGATGGAGCTACATGCCTTCTTGGCCCTCAAGAAGGTCCCCAATATTTTGTTCCCAATCTCCTGTGGGAACTACACCTGTAGTATGGCCATCACGAAGGAGGCAGACAATGAACTAAAATATTATAACTTGCAGGAATTCTATCTAGCGCGGAGAAATTTTAATCCGCATGGCAGAATTGCAACGACACTACCCCGGGCTTCGGAGCCCCACCACACACATGGAAGACTTTTGGGTGGATTGGCAGGATGACATGGATGTGCGCAGCCAACATTATGATAGAATGATGGCCAGAATGATGTAGGAGCTAAAGCTTCAGAGGATCCCGGCGGGCTTCTCAGACGATGCCCCCACTACAGACCCCCAGTACAAAGAAAAGGGGATTGACAAAATGCCACTACTGGCAATGAATTGGGCCCTCCAGGAGGACCACACGATCGAGGAATTCACTCAGGAAGTAGTTGAGCAAAGTCACACCTATTTTAATAAGGCATGCCCTGGGAGTATGCACCTAGCCTCCAGGCCAGTACCAAAAGCAGCAGAACCACCGGTACCAAAGTTGACTCCGGGGGCCGGGACTTCTGCACAAGGCGCAGACAAAGGAAAGGGGATAGAAACAACCTCCTTCGTGCAAGAAGTCCCCATTTAGGAAAAGATTAAGCAATGTATAGCAGCCTCCCAAAAAATAAGGGAGCAGTTGATCAAAAGGTTCGCCACTCCCCCGCTAATGGCCGGACCAATTTGTCCTCCTTCCTCCCCGTCACTAGCAGCTTTGATGATTAAGGCGACGGGGGTGGATCCCACGGAGGCAATATAAATTGCCGATGTAGGGCCACCTCTAATCACCCAGAGGAAGAGAAAGCATATTGTACAGCCGAAGGCAGAACCAGCGCCAAGGGCTTCCCTCCCAAAAGAAGTGGAAATCCTTTCCTCCAGTTTCCCAGAACCAGAGAAGGAAACAGAAAAGGCAGACATCCTAGACAATCCCCCTCTGGAGGAGGAGTTTGACATGTTTGTAGCTGATGAGTTTGGAAATTTGCAAGGGGACAATACACAAGCGGGGATGGAGGTCCCAGAGAAAGAGGCTATGGATCCAGAAGACTTGGAAGTAGAAGCTGCGGAATAAGAAGAGCAGAAAACAAAAGAAAAGAGGCCAGAACTGGATATTATCTCTGGGGACCCAGGAACAGAAGGTCCGGGAGTGGACCAACAGCCGCCAAGTGAACAGAAGGCATATGCTGGGGAACCCAGACCCAAAACTTGGCGACCAACCATAACGCCAGCCGCTGTGTTCCCAAGGCCACTCCCGGGGGCAACCTTCGGGCAGGTAATCACAGTGGCCCAAACTCTGAATCTTGGCCTGATACCGCCCCTACTACCGACAGATGAAGAAGAAGAAGAAGAGAAACATGAAGAAGAGATCCCCGAAGAAGCCGACCAGGGTCTAGACACATCAATTGACATCCGGGACCAGGTTGAGGAGATAGAAATTGAAGATGTTGCTGAAGAAGAGGTTCCGGCAGGGAGAGAAATAGACAAAGTACATGTTGAAAAGGAGCAGCCGCCACCGGGCACCAGGAGAGAATCTAAAGAAAAAACTCTGGCAGGAAGGCCACCTCTCCCACCTCCATGGCTGGCAGAAAGCAGAAAAAGAAAAGCCCAATCCGCTCCAACAGTCCCTCTCTCCCTGGCCGAAATGATGGCCCTAGCCCAGGCCCCGCCAAAAACAAAGAAGGCCCGGACAGTTCATACCCTTCGAACCGGGCCGAGCGGAGAAACAGTTGCGGTAGTGGCAATGCCTCCCCTAGATGCCGATGAAGCAACTGCGGACCCCGTAGATTATAACATCGCAGAGGTATCTTTGGGAAAAAGAGGAAAGCAGGGCGAAGTAGACCTGCTGAAGGAGGCAGCAAGGGCAGTGGAGGCCCGATATGAAAAAGAGGCCCAGAGGCTCAAGGCAGAAAAGGAGAAGAATGCAAACCTTATGGGGTTGCTTGCAGAGCTATCCTGACCCCTCAACGCCGCCCCTCCATAGACCTTCACGTCAGAGGAATTACCACAGAGTGACATAGACTCCCTGCGAGTAATGAAGAAGAAGGCCCAGGCAGTAGACGAATGGGTCGCTCTACAGATAGGAAACACCTGGCGTTTCCTAGCGGCCACTCTCCCAGATTTATATATGGCCTGGCAGATTATTTTACAGGCGGAAGCACTGATTGAGTAGTGGGAGAGTGACGCCGAGAATTACCAGGCGTGGAAGGTAGAGTTCGAAGAGCTCCTCACCCTGGGGGAAGACATAATTTCTGAATCTAAAATTCTGGGTGAGGAATCATTTGATTTCGTAAGGGCTCAGTACTCCAGACTGGACCTCACATTGGAGGTAACCAAGCAACTGGTAGAGTCCTTATAGGAAAAGGTAAACGCTATGAAGTATTCTTCCAATTTGTACAAGTCATTTGTAATAAAAGCTTCCGGGGTTGATCCCCTTGGTACAAATACTTATACCCCTGAGGAATCAGTTTTGGGGAATTTTGATGAAATGATGGCATCTCAGTATCAATCCCTAGAGGGGATGGATGGGGCCCGAATGGCAAAACTGACCAAAATGGTGCTTAAGGGTATGATGCCGCAAAGATGGCAGATAAGTTCAAAAATAATGTTCCAGACCTGGCGGAACAAGTTGAAGTGGCCAGGCACCGAAGGGCCAGCCTAAGGAAGATTGATGAAGATGGTATTTTCCGTATCTTTCAGGCCTTCAACGATAATAAACAACCTTGAGAGTTCTCTAGGAACCAGGGAAACTAGAGCATGAAACATTCTTTATTCTTTTGGGGACGTAAGTTTCCAAATCCTGGAGTCTCGGATCCAAAAATTTTTATTCTTTAAAGTGATCCATGTCCTGGTCACTTTCAGAGGCGGTTAATAAAGACTGTTAGTGGGTAGTTGGGCGCATCAAGAGGCATTGGCTTGGCAGTTGGTTTCTGACAGGGTGGTCTTCTCAAGGCGCCATTCAAAGGTACACCTGGCACATTGGAGACAGGGCGTCGCATTTCCCATTTATGAGGCATGTAGCCTCGATCCCTGGGGGACCTTCTTTCTTCTTTCTTCTCTCTGGCTCTCTTCTCGAGGCCAATTCTTCCGATGTATATTCTTGTCTTCTTCTTCTGACATGGCAGACCTATTCCATCTCCAGGTCTTTTTTAGGGTGGCGTAGGTAGTACCGGCCCCCAGATATTGTATTTTACTAAAGCACAGTAAAATAGGGTTAGGGTTAGAGAGTTGTATAAATAGGCAAATCAACCCATTTCCAAGGGTTGGCGAAATTGATGATATTGCTATCCATAAGAAATAGCAAAGTGATTTTCTGGTTTTAGTTGCAGAGCTTAATGCTCCATTATTCTATTCTTGGTAGTTGAATGCTCCCTTGGAGCCACTATTGTATCACGCACCAGTGCTTGCTAGACTAAATATTAATGAAAAAGGAAGGATTCTTGGCAATGAAGTTGTTAACGTCCCTGCTTCTGAGTTAATGGTATTTCATGTTTTAATTTTTTGTATGTCCTTTACTCTGATATGTTAAAGTAGATTAACGACCTATTTATTCCGCTACTAATGAAATGATAACTGATGGTTGTGTATCTCTTCGGTATTTAGTGTAGTCTTTCAGAGTATTGTTGATGTTCCAGACTTTTCAGCATGACTGTAGTTAGATAAACATTTCTAACCTTGCAGGATCTTTTCTTGTTTTATTCGCTAAGTGTAGAATGCTCCGGGAAACCCTTACTATTCTGAATCTCTGGAGGAATGAGTTGAAGTAACCAGCTATCCCCCTCGAAAATAGTCACCTCTCCCAACCGAGCCCCGCACCGTCGTGACTCGACACCCAGGTGCTTGAAGGCCCGGAGGATTTATTTCCCCTGGACAACCTTTGCAGGCGAAGTTGGCCGATTTCTCTGGAACCCGCTGACAACTTATGACTATTGGTAGACCCGGTCAGCAAAACCCCGTCAACAGAAACTGACGCTAGAAGGAGGGCATGAACTCATCCCCCTCCCAGGATTCCAATTTTACACCTCCCGAGGGTTCCCCAAGTTGTAGTTTTAGGAGACAAGCCTTTAGTGGGATTGGGTCCTTTTCCCCTGCTAAATTTGAAAGAGTCCTTAGGTCTACCCTGAACCCCAGAAGGTTTGTCGAACTCGAGCCTCTTGCTCAAAAGAAGCGGACATCAAAATTCCTACCAGCCACTGTTGTCTGGGGATCTACCATACCCTTGAATACCCATACTCCCCAGATGGTCCCGGGAACCAATACCCAAACTACCCAAAATATAGTTCCCCCAATGGCTGCATACTTTGGAAACACTGGGTCCCCAATGGGCACTTTTCCGGGCACAATCAATGATTTACCCTCTCACCTGGAGAAGATTTGCCTGCGATATGAGCACTTAGGCTCACGGACTACAGAGGAACACCTGCAGGCATACAAAGATGCCATGAACTAACATCGGATCTAGCATGAAGATGTTGTGACCCGCATGTTCCCTTTGTCCTTAGGACAAAGCGAGTTGAACTGGTACCTGAACCTTCCTGCCAACTCCATCAACACTTGGCAGGATATGGAGGACGCCTTCTTGGCTGTCTTTCATGTGCATGTGGACCTAGCCTGGTCCCATAGCCAGTTCATCTCCATCAGAAAGGAACCCAATGAACCTCTTGTAGCATTCAACCATAGGTTCTAGCGTGCCTTGAAGAGGTGCACGGGCCCTTTTGTCCCATCGACAGACGTTACCATATAGACATATCTTAATGCGATGGACCCTTTTGTTTCCACCCTCCTCTGGAGAACAACCGCCCCGGGTGACCGGGATACTTTGGCAAAAGTCTACAACCTAGCCTTAGAGTTGTCTCGCAGTCTCAATAAATCCCTGGGCGGGATTTGATAGAACACGCCTTTCAATATGATCCCCGATGGAACTGCATATGCCAGGGGTTACAATCCCAATCTGGCAATAGGTGCCCCCTCGATGGTGCTGAATCCCCCACCACCTTTGATAGACCAACAGGAGCGATATGTTTACCCCTCCTAGACCCAGATGACACCGGGTCTGGAAGTCTTCCCTTGGAATCAGCCGCAGCAGACACAACAAACTCATACACAACCGTCCAGAGTGCCATTCTTCCAGTCGTCCGCGGCTGGAGGATTGCCGCCCTCAACTCTGGCTAATCCTGCTGCCTTCCCGGGAAGCCAAAAATCGCCATAACCATCCCATTGTGATGCTAACACTCAGTTGACCACCGAGGTTGAGTCCCTCCGGCGAATGCTGTCCACTTTGACTATGGACATGGGTCAACTGAAAGCTGGGTCCTACGCGCCCTAAAATTCAAATTCCCAGAGGGGAAACATCTTCTCCGGCCAACGAAGCAATAATGCCGGGGGAAGAAACTTCAACAACGGGCCTAGGCCAAACCAACAATAATGGAATAATAATGCTAACACTGGAGGCCCACCTCCGAACCAAAACACCAACCAAAATGGTGCTGGACCATCCCATTTTATGCCAGTCACAGACTTCCAGCCCATGACTAACTGGTGTAGACTACATGACACAGGTTCCTACAATGAAGTGAATTGTGCCACTTTGGAGAAAGTCATAATGATCTCACAGCTGGACAAATAGAAATCACATGATACCGCTCCCCCGGAGCCCCCTGTCCAAGAGCAAACCCATAGTGCCTTCACCTGTGATACCATATTCTTCGAAACTTCTGGGGAAGATGAGGAAGAATCTGAACTACAGGGATTCTTTGATGAATCCATCCCGCCCTTTGAGGCCAATGCCTTTACCAACCCACGGGCTCCATACAACACCCGGAGCCAGGTGGGTAAAGGACCAGTTTACATGCCTATATCTCCTGCCAAAGATACTCATCCTCCCCGGAGTAATGCAACTAATCGACCTGTCCCTCCAAAAGGTCCTAGCTCTAACCAAGCAAAAGATCTCACAGAGGAAAATCACCAGTTCCCGAGAGGAAGATTCAACATCACGAAGGTGTTAGAGCAGACCACCACCTCCATGACCTTGATGGATTTTTGTTAAATTGTCCCGACCAGAAGAAGTCCCTTCTGAAGCTCTTAGGAAACCCAAAAATAGTCAGCTGCCCACCCAAGACTGTCTCGTTCGAAGATGCTAATGCAGCTGTCTTCCAAGGAAATAATGAGGATCCTCCCTTCCTACTAGGCCTGAACATCTATGACAAAAATATACATAACTGCCTAGTAGACTCCAGAGCTTCGGGTAACATCATGCCCTTATCCATTTGTCAAAATCTCAGACTCCACCCCACCCCGTCTTATGGCGCAGTGATCCAACTGGATAAGACTGTTGTAAAAATGGTGGGAGAACTAAAGAATGTCCGGATACATCTCATCCAGGACCCCAAGATAGCCAGCATCATTGACATCCAAGTGGTGGACATCCCAGAGACTTACGGGATGTTACTAAGTCAGAATTGGTCTAAGTCCTTAAATGGATATTTTTCGACCGACTTCACCAACTTATGGCTTCCGTGGGAAGGAGAATCCAATAAGATCCGGGTCGAAAGCGAACCCCAGATGAAACAGGCCCTTACCAAAGTTGGGAGGGTCAATGAGGTCCTTTTATTTGAGTCTTCTCTAGGGGTGTACCGACCCCTTGAAATCTTAACATTTGATTTCATCCCCGGGGAGGATCCTGTAGTATTGCAAAGAGCACAAGACTTGGAAGAAAAGGTGAGGGTTGAAGTTAACTCTCAGGGTTCAACAGCGACCCTTGCCACACTCCTATCTAGCACTTGGTGTCGAGTGCATTACCAAAAACATTCAGAGCACGAGTGTGAGCCATGTCTATCGATCGCTACCCGGCAACTTAATACCTTTCGGAGTGAACATACAACCGATCCCCCGGGACCCAGTACTACGGGATGCACTCATTTGGTGCCATCCCCCTGAGAATCACAAATCGAAATGCCTCCAGGGATAAATTCCACTTTCACGTCGATAGCCCGGGAGCAAATCCCTAAATCTTCCAGTGACAATCCAAAGAAAACTCCCCGTCCCCAGCCCCAAATTACAAACAATGACTTATGGACCCTAAAGTTCGACGGGTCCTGATCCAAACAGGGCTGCGGGGCCGGGGTAGAATTAATCAACCCACGGGGGAAATCCTTCCTCGCATCCTACAGGCTACAGTTTAACTATACAAACAATGTCACAGAGTACGAGGCCTTGGTCCTTGGACTCCTATTTGCGCTAAGGAAAGGTATCACCCACCTCTGAGCTCTGGGTGATTCAGAGTTGGTTGTTAAACAAGTCCGGAGTCAATACACATGTCATGACAAAAGAATAGCCACGTACCACAACCGGGCTTGGAGCCTTATTGAAGATTTTGATGCCTTTGGCATTGACCTTATTCCCCGGCGACCGAACTATGTCCCGGATGCCCTAGCTATTTCTGCCAGCACACTTGAGCCTATGGCTGGCTCATGACTCCGAAGATTTTCAGTTGAGATGGTCCCCACCCCCTCCATTCCAGACAATGTTACTCACTTTCAGGTTTTTGAGGACGATCAGCATATCCTGGCCTTCATGGCCAATGTTGGTGTTTTTAAGGATCAGATAGTGGAGGAACGAGACCATGACGATACTGGGCAGGGTGACGAAGACGATGGGATCATGGACTTGCCCACCAACACTATCCCTAAGGGGATGGTTGTATTAGAGTGAATCTTTGATTCGGACCCTCGGGCCCGTGAGAAGGTATCATCCTCCCCTGAGGGAGGAAAGTTTGAAAAAGTTAACATCGGCCAGCCTGGTGAAGAGAAAATCATCCACATAGGTACCTCCTGTTCCCCTGAGGAAAAGGAGAAGATTCTCACAGTTCTTCGAGAATACATTGATGTAATTGCCTAGAGGTATGAAGACTTAAAGACATATGACACATCCATCATGACCCATACCATCCCCCTGAAACCAGATGCTAAGCCCTTTCAGAAAAAGAAAAGACCAGTCAACCCCCTGATAGAGCCTCTGATTCGTCAGGAGGTAGAAAAACTACTGTCAGCTCAGATTATCTTTCCAATCTGGCATACTATATGGGTTGCCAACCTGGTCCCAGTCAGGAAGAAGAATGGTGAGATCCGCCTTTGCGTGGATTTCTGAAATTTGAACAAGGCCTCCAAGAAAGATAATCACCCTCTCCCCTCGTTGGATGAGGTGTTGCAGATAGTGAACGGATCTCAGATGATGTCTTTCTTGGATGGATATTCGGGATATAACCAGGTCATGGTCAAATATGAAGATAGAGAGAAAACAATGTTTACCACCAAGTGGGGAACATTTTCGTATAGAATAATGCCCTTCGGTTTGATCAACGTAGGGGCTACTTTTCAGAAGGCCATGGACATTGCGTTCGAGGGCCTTGTAAATTGATGCATAATCATCTACATGGATGATTTGACCGTCTTCTCCCGGGACAGGCGTGATTATGCCGCCCACCTCGCTCAGATCTGCGAGAGATGTCACCGGTATGGAATATCCCTCAACCCTAAGAAGTGCATATTCAGGGTCACCAAGGGGAAGTTGCTCAGGCATATCATCTCTGAGAAGGGTATGTCCATAGACCCTGATAGAGTCGAAGCATTACTAAACTTACAGATGCCTAGTAGCAAGAAAGAAATGCGATCCTTCTTTGGAAAAATGAACTTTGTGCGCCGATTCATCACAGGATTCACAGAAATAGTTAAGCCACTCAACGAAATGATGAAAAAGGATACCAAAATTGAGTGGAATCCTGAAGCAAAGCGGGCGTTCGCCCAGATCAAACAGACCATAACGGAGGCACCTGTCCTGGCTAGTCCGGACTATTCCCTCCCATTTTACATATACTCGTTTGCTTCACCGCATTCTTCCACGGTAGTACTAACCCAAAAGGTTAAAGGAGAGGAACGACCAATTAATTTCATGAGTTCCCCCTTTAAGAACGCTGAAGTCTGGTATTCATCATTGGAAAAATAGGCCTTTACTTTGGTTCGCGCCATGAAGAAATTTCAGCATAATATTCTCCGGAGCAAAGTGCATGCTATCATCCCAGACCAGGCTATCAAATCTCTACTGATGTAGAGTGAATTGGGCTAGAGACGGGGGAAATGGATGGCCATCCTCCAGGAATACGATTTAGAGATGCAGCCCATGAAAATAGTCTGAGGCCAGGGACTAAGTCAAACAATAGCAGAAGAGATTCCCCACGTAGAATGCCACACTTATACGGTGGAGTCCATTACCCAGGATCTGTGGTATACCGATCTGGTGTACTTGCTACTAAACAAAAAATTCCCGGAGGAATTACCTCTCCACAAACGCCGTGCCCTACGGATGAAAAGTGCCCATTTAATAATCAAAAACTTTGCGCTTTACCGTCAGAACTACGAAGGAGTGTACCTCTGGTGCATCGACAGGGACCAAGCTGTAAAAATAATTGATGAATTCCATGGACAGTTTGGAACCGGGCATGGTTCAGCCAACGCCACTGCCCATCAGATCCTCTAGGCCGGATACTATTGGCCCTGTATCTTCAAGGATGTTTACGCTCATGTCAGGAAATGTCATACTTGCCAAACTGTAGCGCATCATGAGCGTAACCCAGCCATGCCTCTGCAACCATTCTACGAGGCTAGACCCTTCGCCCAGTGGGCATTTGACTTCATTGCAGAAATCAACCCAAACTCGTCTGCCAACCATCGATATATTCTTACTACGATTGATTACTGTACTCGGTGGTCTGAAGCTATACCTTAAAAAAATTACATGATAGACGTAGTTATCAAGTTCTTGGAAGAAAATATCGTCACAAGGTTTGGAATGCCCTTTGCTTTGGTATGTGACAATGGTACGATGTTTTCTTTCGCATAATTACTCGAATGGACCTACAACCGAAGGATCACACTGAAGTTCTCCAGCAACTATTATCCTCAGGGAAATGGCGTTGTTGAATCAAAAAACAAGAATCTACTTGAGGTGATCAAATGACTACTGGAACAAAACCCCCGGGATTGGCACAAAAAACCGAAATTCACCCTCTGGGAAGATCGCATTCGTATTAAAGCCGCCCTGGGGACATCCCCATTCCACCTGGTTTATGGTCAGAACCCTGTATTCCCAGTCAACTTACAGATCCTAGTTTTATAGTTTATGCAAGAATTCAACAACAGGGACAACATTGTGGAGGTTCGACTTTTGAATCTGGTGCAAATGGAAGAACAGCGAGACGCGGCCCTTGAACACTTTGCGCATCATCAAGAAGTAGTAAAATGATGGTTTGACAAAAGAGCCCAATACAAGGCTTTTCAGATCTCGGATTTGGTCCTGTTATGGGACAAGGCCCAAGAGAAGAAAGGAAAGCACACCAAGTTCCAACGGCTCTGGCTTGGACCATACTTAATCTCAGAAGTCTGCGGGGAAAATACTTACCGCCTTAACACCTTGACTGGAGAACCTGTCACATTGCCTGTTAATGGGCATTTTCTCAAGCATTACTTTGAGTAAGGGTGAGTTCGTCCAAAGTTGTATTATATGTAAATATCCCCTTGTAAATAGTTTTGTCGGTTGTCCTCCAGGGCAGTCTCCCCTTTTCTTTAGTTTTTGTTGTCTTTGTTTTCACTTTCAGCTTTCTTTTGGTCCCAACATTTTGTCCCATCCTATAGGAACTGGAATGCTTCGCATAAATTTGGCCTCTGGTGCAATGCCTCCGGCATGGTGAACTTTAGAATCTATCTTTATCACGGTGGAATCGACCTGGTCTCTGGGATTGTTTTGCAGGTTATGGCACATTTTCGAGCAACCTCCATTGGGTGTTATCTCCAGGAGTCTAGCAATCAGTGAACAATAATAATATAAGGAACAAGTAATCAGACACGCTGGGGGTAGATCAGCTGTACTGGTTGGTGGATCCACGTCTTAAAATCTAAAGAAACTCTTCCCGGGTCCGGAGTTTTATCCTCTTTGAATATCTAAATATAGGTGGATAGGTGAAAGAAGTACCGCCATTTGAATTTTAGCTAAGCTTAGGCTCAATGGTGAAAGAAGTACCGCCTTCCCCACCTGGAAATCAATAAAATAATAAGAGGAAAAGTGGGACGAAACTCCGGTCTCTGGGGGAAAGCAATCAAAATTGATGACTGGTTCGATGTAATTAGTATCGCTTCTCTATTCCTCCTAGAGGTCATCGGCTTGATTTCCTTCCAAAGCACACATGACACCACTGATGAAAGGCTACGGACTGACTCCTGTGTGGTCGGGTTCTCTCAGATATGCTGCTCTCTGCTTGTCAAACGCTTTGGGAGGACGATTTGTTCCAGTTGTGCTAACCAGAGATTCTATGGTTCTCAAATGTGCTAAGGCATTTGTCCCAGATAGTTGCCATTTGTTATGCCCTGCATCCCCGTCCCTACATTTTGTGTGCAAAATGTTGGGTCCCCCTTCTTTTTCTTTTTGCTTTTCTTTTTGCCATGGCTTTGCCTTGTCTTTCTTTTCTTTTTGTTTTCTTTCTCCGGAGTTTTCTTCCCCAGTGTGTGTTGTTTTCTTGGTTTGTTTTTTTTCCTCCGGGATCCCGGATCCCAAAGGTTTTCTTTTGGTTGGAAGCTGGATTCCGGACTCTGAGATTTTTTTTTTTGCGATGATGTCCCTAAGTCTTAAGAACATCATCGTAAGAAATCCTCAGGCCTAGAGTCTGGAGGTTTGGCCTAACCTGAAATCTCTGGAAGGAGGAGGATTACTTTTTACCGTGGATATAAATAGACTCGCCTGTCATTTTCACATTTACCACGATTAAAATCTTTGAGCACTTAGAGTGAAATAGAGCGATTAGCAGAGCAGCTACAGAGAGATTTGTTATAATCAAAGCTTAACACCTTCTACTATTCTCAGACATATGCTAGTGCTTTGTGGTAGTGATCTTGGCAGTTTAACGATTCAAAGTTGTTGCAGAGTTCTCCTGGTAATCTTTCCCTTCCTCCACCTTCCATTTTTCTAGGTTGGTTTCTCTGCTTCCCTCCTCTTCGCTTTGCTTTCATTTTCTGGTTTTCTTTGGGTTTGCCTATTTTTGTTTTCGTTGCTTTGTTTCTCTGTTGTTTCTTTGGTCTTCTGGTTTCGCTGCTTGCTGGCGGCTCAGCTCTGCCAGAAGGTTGTCCACCTTCTGTGCAGATGTAAATAGTCTATAAATAGTCTATAAATAGTCTGTAAATAGCCTGTAGATAGGGTGAACATAATGTAAGTAGCTGTATATTCTTGTTCCATCTTTGTCTGGTTTTCCCGCGGGAGTCATCCCGTGTGTATCTTCTTGTATATATGTGCATATTTGTGGATATCCCTTGTATATCTCCTCTGTTCCATGTATATACCCCTTGGCTCTTTCTATATCCTTTCGGGTGGCTCGACGAGCTGGTCAAGTCACCTTTGCTTCTGGTTTTTCACTTTCAAGCTTGCTTCAAGGCAGAAAACCACCTGTTTGAAACTTGATTCTCGGCCGGTTTTGAACAGGAAATTTTCTCTCTCCTCCATCAAGGCTGTCAGAGCCTCATTTATTTCCCATGCGTGCAATTATTTCTGGCCAAGTGGCTTTCCCTTTTTGCGTGTTCGAACAGTTGGCTCCGCCGCCAGTGCCATCACATCCATTCAATGCTAGCGCACGTGGCGTCCACGTGGACTTGCTTCCACATTCTTCTTTGCTAAGAGTCCTTTCTCCGAGCCTCAGACCTCTTTTCGCCATTCATCCTATGTCTTCATCAAATGTGATAAAACTTCCTAGGCTCGGAGATATGATAAAAATACTAAGTTTGTGTTCTGCTTCTCGGGTACTTATGCGTAAAACTAACTTTTCAGGAGGGGAAAAACATCACGGTGGTAAGATCTCTGGACCCCAGAGTTACTATGTTATTTTGATAAATATGTTCTGACGGTCGCTTTGTCTTGTAGGTCTAGACTTCACCTTACAACCATGTCTGAAGCATCTGCATCATCTCCTCCTGGAAGTCCAGAGTTTCCATCCACAACCGAGACCAGGGCAGCGGCAAAGTCAAAGATAGAGAAGGCTCTAGCAAAGCTGCCCCTCACCATGAAGTTTATGCAGGGTGAGGAGATTGTGGGCTCAAAGATTGAGTCCCAGGTAAAATTGATGATCGACCCCAGTGTCGGGACTTGGGTAGAAATGCAGGCCCTAGTAAAGATAATGCATATCCAGCGACAGGCTCGAGACAAAATTGCAACCAACATCGAAGGTTCTAGAATCCTCCGGGTAGCTTGTTTCCCATGCTCCGTGCAGTCTCTAGAGCTTGTTCTAACTTTGGCAGCCAACTACAACTCTTCTGTATGGGCCATTATGTTAGCAGCTACAGAACCTATGGGATTCCCCACTCCACTGGTGTCCCTTGACCCAGTTACTTTCCAAGCAGGCCTAGGAATCCTACAATTTGATAGGGCCACGGTGGTCACAAGGACCGAGGCCTTGAAACAATTCAACCAACTGAAGGATGCTGCCCGAATGTACATGAACACCAATTGGCTCAAGGTCCTGAAGAGGGATCCAAAAAGAATGAAGTTAGATATCCCCCGCGCCGAATTCAAGGAAAGCATCCAAATGGTGATGATAGCATTGGCCCGGGTATTTGGGCAGCCCTCCACCCAAGAATTTGCAAAATGGATGTACTATTTCCTACTGGGAATCTCCACTAAGGGAGAATTCTTCGACTGGGCGACCATAATTTCTAATCACGTCGACTCCCAGTTCCTGCAGCTGAACAAGAAGAAGAAGTTCTACATGACTTCTTATGTTTTCTGGGCTTTGGCCCAATAGAGGCCCCACTCCAATGGCCTACTTACAGATGGCATTCTCAGACTTGGCTGGGGATAGAAAGCACCATGGGACCATTTCCCACAGATTCAATGGGAAGCCAGCTTCCCCAGTTATTGTCGGGTAAATGACTCCTTCGTTTACTACCATTTGCTCACGCCCACCCGGGATGCCAGATATCGCCTGTCTACTAAGGTGATGAAATTGGTTAGTAGTCATGGGCACTACTATATCCAATTCCAGCAGCACATATACATTAGGGTCGCTGGCTTCTCTGGGAGTATGTGCCTAGCCTCCAGGCCGGTACCAAAAGCAGCACCACCACCGGTACCAAAGTTGACTCCGGGGGCTGGGACTTCTGCACAAGGCACAGATAAAGGAAAGGGGATAGAAACAACCTCCTCCATGCAAGAAGTCTCCATTCAGGAATAGATTAAGCAATCTGTAGCAGCCTCCCAACAAATGAGGGAGCAGTTGATCACAAGGCTCGCCACTCCTCCGCAAATGGCCGGACCAATTCGTCCTCCTTCCTCCCTGTCACTTGCGGCCTTGATGATTAAGGCGATGGGGGTGGATCCCACGGAGGCAGCAGCAATTGCTGATGCAGGGCCACCTCTAATCACCCGGAGGAAGAGAAAGCATATTGCACAGCCAAAGGCAGAACTAGAGCCAAGGGCTTCCCTCCCAAAAGAAGTGGAGATCCTTTCCTCCAGTTCCTCAGAACTGGAGAAGGAAACAGAACAGGCAGACATCCCAGCCAATCCCCCTCCGGAGGAGGATTTTGACATGTTTGCAGCCAATGAGTTTGGAAATCTGCAAGGGGATGATACACAAGTAGGGACGGAAGTCCCAGAGAAAGAGGCTGTGGATCCAGAAGACCTGGAAGTAGAAGCTGCGGAACAAGAAGAGCAGCAAACAAAAGAAAAGAGGCCAGTACCAGAGATTATCTTCAGGGCCCTAGGAACAGAAGGTCCAGGAGTGGACCAACAGCCACCAAGTGAATAGAAGGCATCCGCTAGGGAACCCAGACTTGGAACTTTGGGACCAACCGTAACCCCATCCGCCGTGTTCCCAAGGCCACTCCCGGGGGCAACCTTCGGGCAGGTAATCACAGCGGCCCAAACTCTGAATCTTGGCCCGATACCGTCCCTACTACCAACGAATGAAGAAGAAGAAGAGCAGCATGAAGAAGAGATCCCCAAAGAAGCCGACCAGGGTCTAGACACATCAATTAACATCTGGGACCAGGCTGAGGAGATAGAAATTGAAGATGTTGCTGAAGAAGAGGTTTCGGCAGGGAGAGAAACAGAGGAAGTACATGTTGAAAAGGAGCAGCCACCACCGGGCACTAGGAGAGAATCTGAAGAACAAACTTTGGCAGGAAGGCCACCTCTCCCACCTCCATGGCTGGCAGAAAGAAGAAAAAGAAAAGCCCAATCCACTCCAATAGTCCCTCTCTCCCTGGCTGAAATGATGGCCCTAGCCCAGGCCCCGCCAAAAACAAAGAAGGCCCGGACAGTTCATACCCTTCAAACCGGGCCGGGGGAAGAAATAGTTGTGGTAGTGGCAACGCCTCTCCCAGATGTCGATGAAGCAACCACGGACCTCACAGATTATAACATCGTAGAGGTATCTTTGGGAGAAAGAGGAAAGCAGGGCAAAGTAGACCTGCTGAAGGAGGCAGCAAGGGCAGTGGAGGCCCGATATGAAAAAGAGGCCCAGAGGCTCAAGGCAGAAAAGGAGAATAATGCAAACCTTATGGGGTTGCTTGCAGAGCTTTCCCGACCCCTCAACGCCGCCCCTCCATAGACCTCCACATTAGAGGAATTACCGCAAAGTGACATAGACTCCCTGTGAGTAATGAAGAAGAAGGCCCAGGCAGTAGACGAATGGGTCGCTCTACAGATAGGAAACACCCGGCGTTTCCTAGCGGCCACTCTCCCATATTTATATATGGCCTAGTAATTATTTTACAAGCGGAAGCATTGATTGAGCAGTGGGAGAGTGACGCCGAGAATTACCAGGCATGGAAGGTAGAGTTCGAAGAGCTCCTCACCCTGGGGGAAGACATAATTTTCGAGTCCAAAATTCTGGGTGAGGAATCATTTGATTTCGTAAGGGCTCAGCACTCCAGACTGGACCTCACATTGGAGGTAACCAAGCAACTGGTAGAGTCCTTACAGGAAAAGGTAAACACTATGAAGTATTCTTCCAATTTGTACAAGTCATTTGTAATAAAAGCTTCCAGGGTTGATCCCCTTGGTACAAATACTTATACCCCCCAGGAATCAGTTTTGAGCAATTTTGATGAAATGATGGCATCTCGGTATCAATCCTCGGAGGGGATGGATGGGGCCCGAATGGAAAAACTAACCAAAATGGTGCTTAAGGGTCATGATACTGAAAAGATGGTGGATAAGTTAAAAAATAATGTTCCGGACCTGGCGGAACAAGTTGAAGTGGCCAGGCACCGAAGGGCCAGCCTGAGGAAGATTGATGAAGATGACATTTTCCGCATCCTTCAGGCCTTCAATGATAATAAACAGCCTTGAGCGTTCTCCGGGAATCGGGGAAACTAGAGCATGAAGCATTCTTTATTCTTTTGGGGACGTAAGTTCCTGGATCCCAGAGTCTCGGATCCAAAATTTTGTATTCTTTAAAGTGATCCGTGTCCTGGTCCCCGAAGCTGACCGGTCACTTTCAGAGGTGGTTAATAAAGACTGTCAGAGGGTAGTTGGGCGCATCAAGAGGCATTGGCTTGGCAGTTGGTTTCTGACAGGGTGGTCTTCTCAAGGCGCCATTCAAAGGTACACCTGGCACATTGGAGACAGGGCACCACATTTTTCATTTATGAGGCATGTAGCCTCAGTCCCCGGGGGACGTTCTTTCTTCTTTTTTCTCTCTGGCTCTCTTCTCGAGGATGATTCTTCTGATGTATATTCTTGTCTTCTTCTTCTGACATGGCAGACCTATTCCGTCTCCAAGTCTTTTGTAGGGTGGTGCAGGTAGTACCGGCCCCCAGATATTGTATTTTATTAAAGTGCAGTAAAATAGGGTTAGGGTTAGAGAGTTGTATAAATAGGCAAATCGACCCATTTCCAAGGGTCAGAGAAATTGATGATTTTGTTGTCCATAAGAAATAGTAAAGTGATTTTCTAGTTTTAGTTACAGAGCTCAATTCTCCATTGTTCTATTCTTGGTAGTTGAATGCTCCCTTGGAGCCACTATTGTATCACACACCAGTGCTTGTTGGACTAAATATTAATGAAGAAGGAAGGATTCTTGGCAATGAAGTTGTTAACGTCCCTGCTTCTGAGTTAATGGTATTTCATGTTTTAATGTTTTATATGTCCTTTACTCTGATATGTTAAGGTAGATTAATGACCTATTTATTCTGCTACTAATGAAATGCTAACTGATGGTTGTGTATCTCTTCGGTATTTAGTTTAGTCTTTCAGAGTATTGTTGATGTTGCAGACTTTTCAGCATGACTGTAGTTAGATAAACGTTTCTAACCTTGCAGGATCTTTTCTTGTTTTATTCGCTAAGTGTAGAATGCTCCGGGAAACCCTTACTATTCTGAATCTCCGGAGGAATGAGTTGAAGTAACCAGCTATCCCCCTCAAAAATAGTCACCTCTCCCAACCGAGCCCTGCACCGTCGTGACCCGACACCCAGGTGCTTGAAGGCCCGGAGGATTTCTTTCCCCCGGACAACCTTTGCAGGCGAAGTTGGCTAATTTCTCCAGAACCCGGTGACAACTTATGACTATTGGAAGACCTGGTCAGTAAAACCCTGTCAATAGAAGTTTGTACAGAGTTGTAGAGTATGTCAAATGGAAAAAGGAGCAAAGCAGAATACAGGATTGTATCAACCATTACCTATACCAGAGAAGCCTTTGGAGGATATCAGTATGGATTTTGTTCTTGGTTTACCAAGGACTCAGTGGGGACATGATTCAATTTTTGTGGTGGTTGACAGGTTTTCAAAGATGGCACATTTCATTCCCTGTAAGAAGACAAATGATGCTATTCATGTGGCTGAAT
>MU228546.1:3058809-3070063 GCA_018584345.1 Thuja plicata
TATATTATATGAAACCAAAACATGATAAAAATTACATGACCATAATCTTGACTACGAGCTCTACAAAAGGGTATTTTTAGATTTTACAGAAAGGTAAATTTTGACAGAGAATTCAGGTCTAGAAGGGGGAACTTGAGAAAGCCACCCATTTTTTATGACTTGGCTGCCAAATAGGATTCCATGTGGGTCCGGCCGGAAGGGGTCCGGCCGCACTGGGTCCGGCCGAACCTATTTCGGCTGGACCTCATCTGGCTGGACCCTGTTCCTCACAATGACCCGCGCGGGCCCCTAAATGGCAATGATCCTTTTATGCCCCTTTGTTTTCTTATATAACTTTGGGGGATTCGGCCGAACCCCCCACTCCACATAGGCACCACTTGGTGCTTAAAGGGCGCCACGTGGGTCTGGCCGGACACCATCTGGCCGGACCCATTCCAGCCAGACCGTCTAAGAATGTCCTCTACTGCGACACAGTATTATACTTTTACCCATGTGCATGGTCTTTGTGTGGAGGAGGATGCTTCTAGGAATATCCTTGATGAAGATGAAGTGAGAACTAGGAGAGAGAGAATTTAGGAGTTACTGAATTTAGAGAAACAAACAAAAAGAAATGGATTATCATTTGGAGATTTTTACCCTGACCTGCCATATTTTGACAAAATTAAAGCTATGATCCTGAAAGTGAGGATGTTTCTCCTAATGAGGCTAGAAAGATGGTCTTGAATAGTGGAATCTTTCTTGTTGAAGGCTGGGATCTAGCCTCAGCATTTATTATAGATCAACTCAGAAAGAAACTAGATCTGAAGATGGCAAGTGAAATCCAAATGGGTGACATGATCAAAGGATTTGGATATAGTCCAAAAATCACAAGCATTTGCCATGTGGAATTTATTTCCAAAAGACCATAAGCCTCAACTTTTGAATATTCAGGAGAGCATGGTTAGAAAACAAATGGTGTGGATAGTACACAACACTAGAGATCTTTAGATCTCCCAAATCATGACACATTGGGCACACCTAAATGATGATAAGACAAAGTAGTTGTCTGAAAAGTGTGGTGTCTTAATTGAGGACGCTAGTGCCCTAACAAAATATAGGGAATTATGTCATATTAAGATACATCAACAGGATAAAGTAATTACTGAGATGACTAGGAAATTACGAGAAAAACCTGAAGTTATATATGTGCCCTCAGTACAACCTCTGTAGATAGAAGAGAAGGTTGAAACAAAGGAAGAGGTTAAAATAGAGGATGTGACCAAAAAGGAAAATGAGGTGGCCATAAATGCATTAAGGAGCATTCTTCAGCATAGGATTTATATATTAAAAGATAAAATAGACATCATCCTGAATGCATATAATAAATTGGCCATCTTGCATGCTGAAGTAACATGGTATATTTCTATTTTGAACCCTTAATTTTTCACATGGTCTCCTAGGGTACAATTGTTTGAGAAGCTAGCCTCTTTGTAGCAGCACAGGTTAGATTTACCAGAGATTGTGATAGAGGTGGAAGATGAAATAAAAAAGGTAAATGTATCTTTGTCTTTATTTAAGGGTAAACTAAATCAAATAGAGGCTAATATGAGCCTATTTTCACCAGATTTCAATAGGTTTGTTCCTCCTTTGAAAGGATAAGATGATCAGGTTAAGGCCTTGGAGGCCTAGATAAATGAGTTTGATAGTAGAATGCCTAGTAATGAGGCATTTATTATAGAATTTGATTTAGATTTAGATGGTTTTAATAAGATTTTGGGTGAAGCTTTCAAAGTAGAGACTGATAGCAATAAGTTTTTAGTTGATGTCAAGAGCATTACTGATATCATATGGGAAAGGTAGAAAGGACAATTGTAGAGTATTCAGAGTTTTAAATGGCCTGCAGAGGATGAGGTGACAGCTTGGGATTTGATGACAAGGCCAAAGAAAAAGAAGCCTGTGGAGATAGAGGAGGGGATTCTAGATGAGGAGTAAAAAGGAACACTTAGCGCCTGACCATTGAGCACAGGGAGGTTAGTTATTATCAAAGATAAGTGTAGGTTAGCCTGAAATGGTGGTCACTTGATCTTAGTATGAATATTAGATACTATCCTGAATATTGTTAGACAAAGGCACTATAATTCACATGAAGACAAAGAAGATCAGATTTCATCCCCTGTTCTTGTCTTCCCACCACTTGAACATTCTCATTTCTTGTCTTTTCTATACTTTTAGGGTTAGGTTCCTTAAACCATCCAAATCTTGTTGCATCCTAATTTTAAGGATTCGAAGATGGTTAAGGACCTATAAATAGATAAAACTGCAATAGTTTTTAGGAGATGAAATATATTGGAAAACCAGAGTTTCTAAATTTTAGTCTGTGTCTTTGAGCTATTTGAGCTTTTTATGTACTAAAGCAGAAATATATGAATGAAACTACAGTGCAACTTTACTCTATTTTGTTGTTGTTTCTTTACTTATTGTTTGTACTCTTTTATGTTTAATTTGTAAGGCATGTTAAATATATTGGCTATAAGGTAGTTATTTGATTAGTTTCAAGCTTCTTCTAAGGGGGGAATCAAACTTTGTGAGTACTTTCAGGGAGTATAGCAGTGATTGAGGATTTGATACAATATTGTAGAAGTGACAGGATAGTTTGCAGGGCATCTTATCTGAGTTTCATGTAGGTTGCAAGGCATCTTACAGTATTCTATTTTATATATCTCTGTGGATTTATATAGGCCCAAGGATAGGCACTGATCTAGGAACTTTTTTGGTAATCCATCATCATCCAAAATATTCAATATTATTCAAAATCAATTACTTTTAGAATGTGTAAAAAATCAGTTGTATTCACAGTGATTACAGTTGAAGTTTGTTGATTTCTTAAAGAGTAAACCAAATAGGTTATTCCTTCTAGATTCACAAGAATTGTAAAAGGAAAGAAAGATGAAATTCCCTATTATGTTGTTGTATGTTGTCATTAAGATAATGATTTGGATTGTCAAGATTTTCCTCATAATAGTCATAGTTATCTGCATTTTCATTTATATATCCATATAAAAATAGAGCATTTAGCACATAAGAAAAATCCACTCTAAAGATACTGTCAAGTCAGTAATCAGTTATAGGTAAGACCTGCCTGAGTCAGTGGATCTCAAAAAAGAAGGAGGTGGTGATAGTGATCCCCAGTGTTATCAAAATACCTCATCAATTAGTGTTTTCTCTTGCTTGATTTAGAGTATCAAAGGCATTGGGAGTCATAGAGTTATTTTAGCATTCAAGCATCTTTAGACGCCCTGCAAGAAAAAACCCTAACAAATTGGCGACTTCGCTAGGGAATTCAAATAATTATAAATCATACTAGTTTTAGTGGTTAAAATTGTCTTTTGATAAGTATTCATTCATTCCTAATTATTATTGGGTGGTGACTCTAAACAAAATCTCTGAGATTAGTGCAAATTTAGTAAATATCTCTCAGAATGAATACTAGGTAAAAAATGAGAAATGATCCTGAGAAGGTCTTATATGGTGGAATCCCATAATCCTCAAGGATTGAAATGTTCTGGAGGAAAAAGAGAAACCAAGTTAGCATGGATGAAACCCCTCCAAGAGGTAAAGAGGGTAACACTAGGAGAGACATGAATAGCAATCAGCCTTCTCATGATGGAAATACTTCAAAATATGAAGAAGCTATAGAAAGGGTATTAGAAACACCTACAATCACTTCTACTTCTAATGAAAGAGAAGAAACAAGTACATCTATTTCAGATTTTGAAGAAGCTCCCTCTGATGAGCTAGCAAATGAGGAAAAATTCATCATGAAACAGCTTGCCCTTGTTCAACAAATGAAAAGAGAGAGAGAAATGAGAAAGAAAAAACATGAGCATAAGGATGTTGATAAGAATAAAAGAAGATCTTCAAAACATAAAAATATGAAAGATACAGAGAGGTCTCAAAAGGACCAAGAAATACCACTCACTTATAAGGCTTCTAGTTCACATAAGGATAAAGGTAAGCAAAAAATGACTGAATATAGAAATCAAGAACCTAGGTTTCAGAAGCCTTTAATAGAGTAAATGTCCAAGTTGGATATTGATCTGGAGAAATTGAGAATTGAAAAAGAAACCATGGAGAAAATGTCAGAAAAGGCACAAATGGAAGCTAAAAAAATTGAAATGAAGAAGAAAATAGATTTTTTGCAGTCTTTAAAGTATTCTCATGCTGGACCAGAGAATATTACTGCTTCTAAAGCAAAAGCCACTACTATTAAAGAGAATGATAGTTCTCAAAGGAAACCATTGCATACTGAAAGGTATAAACAATTTAACTTTATTGGTATCCTTGGATATCCTAATTCTTTCCCTAAAGATGTGGGTAATATAGGAGAAAAGCTCCCAAAGTTTGCAGGTAACAATGTTATTCCTTGTGAAACACATTTAAGAAAGTTCATTGATTTTGTTGATCATTTAAATATCACTCATGAGGATGTGTTAATGAAATTATTTGTTCAGTCTTTAGTGGAAGATGCTAGAGAATGGTTTAGGAGCCTTTCTAATGGATCTTTTGTTTCTATGGATCAGTTGGTTGAATTATTTAAGGATCAGTACGGAGATTAAAAAAAAGGCTTTTTGTTGAATGAGTTCAACAATATCAAAAAGAATTACAATGAAGAGGTAACTGAGTTTAATACAAGATTTCAAAGAGCTATGCACAAGCTATTTCAGAAGATAAGGCTGGATTAAGAGGTATGTCTAGAAACTTATTTGAATGCCTTTGATTCTAAAATGGGATATGCTCTTAGGTATAATAACCCTAGAATGCTTACTGATGCTTATAAGATAGCTGTGAAAATTGAAATGAACAAAAGAGTGTCTGGTAAGTTGAATAGAAGAGATGACTCAAGGTTTAGTAGGAGAAATTTAACATAACCAGAGTATAAGGAATATAGGGCTCCTCAGAATAATAGATCTTCTTTCAATACTACATACAATCCTCAAAATAGAATGCAAAACCATCCTTATGGAACTCAGTTTAAGGATGCGAAGCCTGTTATTTTACCTAGAAAGGAGAAGATGGATAACAGAACTCCAGACCCTCTACACAAGAATGTTGTCCATTTTTGCAATGATGATCCTTGGTGTGAGGCTTGTGAAGCCCCTCATAACCCTGATTTTTGTATTATTTCCTTAGACTTGAGAATAAGTGAGGAGCATGGAAATGATGAGGGTGAATAGTGTGATCATAATATGAAAAATACTTATCCATGTCATGATATAGATTCAAAAAGTGAAAATGAAAATCATGATTCTTGTAGTTCACAAAGAAGGGTAGAAAATCATCATTTACAGATCTTATCTGATAGTGAAGCTGGGGAAACTGATGACCATATAAGATGTTATGCTCAAGACAATCAAGATGTTCCACTTATTAGAAAAGCTTCAGATGAAGAGAAAGCTAGGATTACTGCAGATTTAGTGAACAAGGCTAGAAGAAACTACCATTTAAGAAATAGGGTAGTGGGTAGTACTGGTAGTCAGCCATCAGGTGTCTTTATAAAAGAAAATAAGATAGACACTAAGTATGTGCAAAAAAAGGAAGGACTTGGTGAAAATATAAATAAACATAATGTCAAAATCATTACAAAATCCCTTGAACCTAAATGTTGTACAAGAAGGAGAATTGAAAAGGCAAGAAACAATTACTCCTGTTCAAAAGATGGAAAGAAAAAGGTTAAAAGAATCAGCTCTAAATGAACATATTGAGGAAAGTGACATCACTATTGATAAATCAAAATCTTCAGATGTGAAATATACTCCAATGGGCATGGGTCAATGTTTGTCCCAAATGACAGTTAAGGTGCCTTTTCTAGAGATGATGAGAATCAAAGAACATAAGGAAAAGGTGTTGTCATTATTAAACAATGTGCCCATCATAAAGGTCCAAAGTATAGAGAATGTTGGAAAGAAACTAATTAAAAAAGGGAAGGAAGTTGAAGTGTTAACATCTGAGATTCATCAAATTTTCTTAAATACAACTTCTTCCCCAAAAGTTGTCAACCCATTTTTTATTTCATTAATAATTAATGGAAAGATGCTAAAAATTTGTATGATTGATTCAAGAGCATTTGCTAGGCATCTTATCTGAGTTTCATGTAGTTTGCAAGGCATCTTACAGTATTCTCTTTTATATATCTCTATGGATTTATATAGGCCCAAGGATAGGCACTGATCTAGGAACATGTTTGGTTATCGATCATCATCCAAAATATTCAATATTATTCAAAATCAATTACTTTCAAAATATATGTGTAAAATCAATTGTATTCACAGTGATTATAGTTGAAGTTTGTTGATTTCTTATAGAGTAAATCAAATAGGTTATTCCTCCTAGATTCAAAATAATTGTAAAAGGAAAGAAAGATGAAACTCCCTATTATGTTGTTGTCTGTTGTCATTAAGATAATGATTTGGATTGTCAAGCTTTTCCTTAGAATAGTCATAGTTATCTACATTGTCATTTATATATCCATATAAAAATAGAGCATTCAACACATAAGAAAAATCCACTCTAAAGATACTGTCAAGTCAGTAATCAGTTATAGGTAAGACCTACCTAAGTCAATGGATCTCAAAAAAGGAGGTGGTGATAGGTATCCCCAGTGTTATCAAAATACCTCATCAATTAGTTTTTTCTCTTGATTGAGTCAGAGTATCAAAGGCATTGGGAGTCATAGAGTTATTTTAGCATTCAAGCATCTTTAGAGGCCCTGTAAGAAAAAACCCTAACAAGTATCAAAACACTCTTAGTCCATAAACATCATTTTCTCCTTTACATTTTGGTCAACCCACGATAGACAAGTCTTTGTTTTTGGTGTTAGATTTGCATTTCATATTAGATCTTTCATGCATATAGAAGTAGGTTTTATTTAATGCTCTTGCATTTATATTTGAAAATTCATAAAAAATCAAAAAATTTCTTTAAAAATACAAAAACATTTACATTTTTCATTGTGTTCAACATGTATGATTTTTTCTTTGAATACTTTGATGAGGCTTTTGTTGCTAAAGAGGATAGATCCCCTAGTGAGGTACATGGAAGTGAGGATGAATTTTTTTTTAATAAGATCTCCATTGATCCTATTTCTATTTTATCCTCCTCTACAATCTCTTCAATTGACCTTTACGATAGAAGTGAGTTAAGGATAGATGTTACTTCTTCTCCTAATATATATCTTTTCTATGAGCCTACTTTAGAATATAATTATTCCCCCTTTAGGGATCAAGATTTAGGCACTCCTACAATGTGCTTTATTTATAGGGAGGATAATCCTCCTATTTCGGATGAACCTTTGGATTTGGATATTGATTACTCTCTTCCTCATGAAGCCATTATGGGTGATTCTACTTTTTGGGATGAACCCTTGGATAAAGACATTGATTTATCTCCTCCTGGTGAAGATTATTTGATACAAGAGGGTGATTTACTAATGGATGACATATTCATACATGATGATGACTCCTTTTCTAAAACACACTCTCCTTATGTAGACATTTTAGAGAAAGCATAAAACATTATAGATTCTTTAACTCCATTGGGATTTCTACTAGTAATGAGACATTAGCGGGGAATGATATGAATTGCCTTAATTCTCTCCCTCTTAGTGATGATCCTATGGAGAATCAAGCTCCTAACCCATCTTCTCCTAGGATTTATTCCTTTATTTTTCCTTATTGTGAATCTATCAAACATACTAATGATGACATAGTGACTACTGAAGTTCAATTAAATTCTTTTCATATGGCTTCTTGTTATGGTCATAGTTATCATTTACTAGTTAAACAAGGATTCCATAGTCAAGGATGTACTTAGCATAAACAAGGAATTAAAATGCCCTTACAGAATGGGGGGCATGAGCATTCTTATGGATTGGGATTTAATCCTCAGCAACACATCAATGTTATCAACATCTCAAATAATACATCAAAACATGATGATCATATGAAGGAATTTGACCAAGAGGTTGTTCTTCCTAAACTCCTTTGTGCTAAGATTATTACTAGACCTAAACGCAAAATGAAACGTAGCCTATACTTGAAGATTCTTCCTTTTTTTTCTATCATATATTTCATGATCACTCTAAAGAATATCAAGCTTTACATTATAAGATTAGGCAGCTCATTGATAGTAAAAATATTTATATATCATGTGGCAATGAGTTCATATTTGTTGGAGATTTTCTTCTATGCAAATAGTTGATTGTATGTTTGTCATTGATGACAACATATAATATACAATAGTGTTCCATATGCAATTATCAGTATAGATGTTCTAGAGATATGCGTATTCATTTCCATGGTGTATACATGTTCTAGATGCTATGTGCATTCATGCCAAGTCAGATATGAAGTTTTAGTAGAGTTATGTTAATCAGTTATGACAGTTACAGAGATTGATGACTATCTATGAAGAGCCGACATAATTACATTATTTCTTGAGTTGCACCTATCTTTGGGATATGTGCATTTGTATTCATGTTTAGTTATGAGTTAAAGATAATTATCTAAAGGTGCCAAATACATTCTATCAGAATCATGAAGTTGGCGTTAATTTGGTGAAGCCGACTTTGTGAAGCATCACATCTATTCAATATGAGTTGTGTGCTTCTAATCAGGTTGTGTGGATGATGTGGCCAACTAAAGAAGTATTGAAGGCACTCCTAGAGCCAAAAATGATCACATCCTTTGGACAAGATACTTATAGTAGTTCATTTGATGAACGCCAAGTGTGAATGAGAAGAAAAAATAGATAGAACAAGTGCAGGATAGAATGTCTGTTGTTTTGGGATAGTAGAGACATTTGATTCATCAAGAAAAGATCTATGTGAAGAAAAAGTGGAAGTATACAACACACTGGAACTGATCAAGATAGCAGGTCTACTCAAACAGTTCATCTATTAGATATAGTGTATAGCTATTCTATTGAAGGTTGTAGCCTTCATCATTTTAGCAGTGAGCTTTTGGACAGTGAGTCCTCACCCTTAATAGGGTTACTTGTAAAAGACTCCTAATAGGGTCCGACCTTTAATCAGGTCTCTATAATTATTGCATTGTAAATAACAACTTTTAATAGGGTTGCAAGATCTCCTAACAGGGATAATTATACTGAAGTATAGTTCTTTGTGGGTGCTAATTCCCACCAGGGTTTTTACCTATTTGGTTTTTGTTACCCAAATTTTCCATTCTGTGCAAATTGGCCTAGTCTTCCCTGTCTGGCATTTCTCTATCATGGTTCCAAGGTCTTGGCTCTATTTAAACCCCTGAAACCCTAAGTCTCTCTCATGCAAACGAGGTAATAGACCCTAAGCCTTGGCTCGTTATGTTTCACGATTACTTTTTTAAATCACTAAGAGCATGTGGTTATTTTTCCAAGTCGCTTGATCGCTTAAGCCTCAGAGAATATTCCTGTTCTTTCCCCGACTCTGCGCCTAAGCTTTGTCGCGTAGTTTGATGACCCATTGGAATATTTCGCAGATGTCTCCCAACTTAGCTCCTCTCTTTAGTCGCATGATCGCCAGATCCATGTCATAAGCCTTGTGATAGGTGGGACCCTCTCAGTTAGTCGGGTGATCACATGACCCTCAGCGAATATTCCCTTTTATCTCCCAACTTTGCTGTTAGCTTTTTCGCGTAGTCTGATGACCCATTGGAATATTCCCCAGATGTCTCCTGACTTAGCTCCTCTCTTCAGTCGCATGATCACCAGATCCATGTCATAAGCCCTGTGACAGGTGGGACCCTCTAAGTTAGTCGGGTGATCGCGTGACCCTTAACGAATATTCCCTTTTATCTCCCGACTTTGCTGTTTGCTTTGTCGCGTAGTCTCTTTACAAAATGGAATATTCCTTCAGCTTCTCAAGACTTAGCGATTTCACTTTAGTCGGGTTGTCGCTTGAACTTTGTCATAAGGCTTTAAAGAAATGGGGCCCGCCCTCAGTCGCTTGATCGCATGGAGATTTCAACAGTTGATGAAAAATCTTCTGACTTCATGATTTACCTTGGGTCACCTTGTCGCCAGAACAACATGATGACTCAGCTTCCCCAATGCAAATAGATGGACCAGTGGCCGTGATGCAGGTGGCATATGGCAGGTGAATGTGGGTCCTCAGTCGGGTGATCGCCAGATAGAGGAAATGGATCACGCGACTTCAAGACTAAGTGTTTCTTTCCCTTCAGTCGCGGGATCACTGGACATTTTAAGGGCACGATCTTTTATTCAACGATTAAGTGACAGCCGTCCGATGCAAAGCTCAGAAGATCCAATGGTGGTCGCCAAGTCTGGTGATGAAAGTGCCTTACGTGAAAAGTACTCCCGACTCAGAGCCTTGGGGTAGTCGGGATGTCACTAGAAAGGTCAAAGGGGCTCAGACATTGGATCACACGACTTGGCAACTAAGCTTTGTCGCGTGGTCTCGAGACAGAGAGATTGCATCTGGCGATCAGGCGACAAGCCGTGATGGTCTGAGGTAGCCGTTGGTCGCTAGGTCACAGGACTTTGAATTTAAATTTCTGGCGGCAAGATGACAGGGGAGAACGCTTGGCAGCCATGGTTTCTATTTGCTCATGTTCCAGATTTGATCAGAGTATGCTAATTACAGGATTATGAAAGAGGCAGTCGGCTGATCTCTGATTAGATCTGTTTCAATATCAGTAAAGGAAAGAGAACGCTAGAAAGATCAGATCTTCTCAAAGGGAAAGAATCAGATATTTTGCAGAAGATCAGATTTTGAAAGGATCAGAGCATACAATTGATAGGTCTGCAGAACAGTTATTGAATTTCAAAGACTTTTGCAACTCTTCTAGAGGGATATGACCGCTTCTGCAGAGGAGCATTTATGTTGATATTTTGAAGAGATGACTTTCAGGGGTAAGCGGTGGCTAGACAAGAAAGAATTTGATCAGGAATTTATTGCTAAAATGTAGTTGGCTTCGAAGGTTGTATAAGTATGAGTCGAAGACTCATCTTGAAAAGAGGTGGAAGGATGTAGAAGGCATGCTCTGTTAGCAAATTTCTGATACTTGTAGTATTTTTTCTCCTGTGTCTATTTCTTTCATCCATCTACTTCTCTTCTGGTTCTATGACAGCTTGCTGTTTGTTGGAAATATTCAGGACTAACAGAGTTACTGAGAGGGGAGGGGTGAATCAGTAACACTTAGAACTTTAAAACATTTCTGCACATTTATATTCTTTAACCATTCATACATCTAATCTACTACAA
>MU228546.1:3070163-3082056 GCA_018584345.1 Thuja plicata
AATGGGATTCTGACAGAGCTAAGCCTGGGAGACATACAAAATTTGATGCCTTATGGAGTGGCCCTTATATTATCAGCAGCTGCAGGTCATCCAATGCATTCCAATTATCAAAACCTGATGGTGAGGTTTTACCTATCCCTGTGAATGGCTTTCTTCTTAAGCCTTGTTTCTAGGTTATTCTGGAAGGTTTCAATTCTGTAAATAATTGTAAATATCTGTGAATATTGGTGCCTCTCTTTCTGCTTCCTGTTCGAATAAAGTGCCCGTGCACAGGCAACTCTGGTTGCAAATTTTTGACCTGTTTTGCAGAGAGGGTTTCAGAGTTTAAAATTTTCGGTCGCAGGCCTCCCTCTTTTTTCTCCATGCCCAATGGATTTGTCAAGGCAGCTGGTCAAATACGTAGCAGGCAAGCATCCCGCAGAAATCGCCAAAATGTTACCCAAATTTTCCATTCTGTGCAAATTGGCCTAGTCTGCCCTGTCTGGCATTTCTCTGTCATGGTTCCAAGGTCTTGGTTCTGTTTAAACCCCTAAAACCCTAAGTCTCTCTCATGCAAACAAGGTAATAGACCCTAAGCCTTGGTTCGTTATGTTTCACGATTACTTTTTTAAATCACTAAGAGCATGTGCTTATTTTTCCAAGTCGCTTGATCGCTTAAGCCTCAGAGAATATTCCTGTTCTTTCCCCAACTCTACGCCTAAGCTTTGTCACATAGTCTGATGACCCATTGGAATATTCACCAGATGTCTCCCGACTTAGCTCCTCTCTTCAGTCGCATGATCGCCAGATCCATGTCATAAGCCCTGTGACAGGTGGGACCCTCTCAGTTAGTCGGGTGATCGCGTGACCCTCAGCGAATATTCCCTTTTATCGCCTGACTTTGCTGTTAGCTTTGTCGCATTGTCTAATGACCCATTGGAATATTCCCCAGATGTCTCCCGACTTAGCTCCTCTCTTCAGTTGCATGATCGCCAGATCCATGTCATAAGCCCTGTGACAGGTGGGACCCTCTCAGTTAGTCGGGTGATCGCGTGACCCTTAACGAATATTCCCTTTTATCTCTTGACTTTGCTGTTTGCTTTGTCGTGTAGTCTCTTTACAAAATGGAATATTCCTTTAGCTTCTCAAGACTTAGCGATTTCACTTTAGTCGGGTTGTCGCTTGAACTTTGTCATAAGGCTTTAAAGAAATGGGGCCCGCCCTCAGTCGCTTGATCGTGTGGAGATTTCAACAGTTGATGAAACATCTTCCAACTTCGCAATTTACCTTGGGTCACCTTGTCGCCAGAACAGCACAATGACTCATCTTCCCCAATGCAAACAGATGGACCAGTGGCCGTGTGATAGGTGGCATATGGCAGGTGAATGTGGGTCCTCAGTCGGGTGATTGCCAGACAGAGGAAATGGATCACGCGAATTTGAGACTAAGTGTTTCTTTCCCTTCAGTCGCGGGATCGCTGAACATTTTAAGGGCATGGTCTTTTATTCAACAATTAAGTGACAGCCGTCCGATGCAAAGCTCAGAAGATCCAATGGTGGTCACCAAGTCTAGTGATGAAAGTTCCTTACGTGAAAAGTACTCCTAACTCAGCGCCTTGGGGTAGTCGGGATGTCGCTAGAAAGGTCAAAGGGGCTCAGACATTGGATCACATGACTTGGCGACTAAGCTTTGTCGCATGGTCTCAAGACAGAGAGATTGCATCTGGCGATCAGGCGACAAGCCATGACGGTCTGAGGTAGCCGTTGTTCGCTATGTCGCAGGACTTTGAATTTAAAGTTCTGGTGGCAAGATGACAGGGGAGAACGCTCGGCAGCCATGGTTTCTGTTTGCTCATGTTCCAGATTTGATCAGAGTATGCTAATTACAAGATTATGCAAGAGGCAGTCAGCTGATCTCTGATTAGATCTGTTTCAATATCAGTAAAGGAAAGAGAACGCTAGAAAGATCAGATCTTCTCGAAGGGAAAGAATCAGATATTTTCCAGAAGATCAGATTTTGAAAGGATCAAAGCATACAGTTGATAGGTCTGCAGAATAGTTATTGAATTTCAAAGACTTTTTCAACTCTTCTAGAGGGATATGATCGCTTCTGCAGAGGAGCATTTATGTTGATATTTTGAAGAGATGACTTTCAGGGGTAAGCGGTGGCTAGACAAGAAAGAATTTGATCAGGAAGTTATTGCTAAAATGCAGTTGGCTTCGAAGGTTGTATAAGTATGAGTCGAAGACTCATCTTGAAAAGAGGTGGATGGATGTAGAAGGCATGCTCTGTTAGCAAATTTCTGATACTTGTAGTATTTTTGCTCGTGTGTCTATTTCTTTCATCCATTTACTTCTCTTCTGGTTCTATGATAGCTTGCTGTTATCATAATTACCTTGTGCCTCATTTTGTGTAATTCATGTTTATCCTCTTTTGCAATCAATAACTGTGTAGATGTTTTCCCCTTTATTGATCAAGCTGATTCTGGTTCATTGTGTGTTGTGTCTATTTCTCTTGGATTACTGTATTGTGAAGTTTTCTCTTCCCTTGTAGTAATTTTAGTCTCTGACCCTCACATGTTTGCCAAGAATCATGTGGTAGAAGTTGTGTTAATTGAGTTGTATGGATGTGTAGTGTAGTTTCAAGGCAGAGGAAAGTAGGCCCTATCTTGGTGTATCACCCTTCCCTTTTCAAGTAATTTGGTTTTCTGCATCTCCTTCTCCCTTTTCCTTGTAAGAGATAGTTTTAGGTGCATCCTGATAGTAGAGGAAGCCGGCCTTCTCCAGAGATTCAATCTCGTAGTTCAAGTCCCATAGCTTGGAGGTTGATTCCATGTTTCACTAGGTTGCTATTAGAGAAGCTTTCAGCAGGGGTGCAAACCTCAGTGACAATAGTTTCCACGTAACCAAAATTATTGTGTTCTCTATTGTGTTATCTGAATGTGCATTTACTTTATGTTAATTTTATCTAAGAAAAGAAAAGAATTAAAGTAGCTGATAACTGATTCACCACCCCCCCCCCTCTCAGTTATCCTTTGGGACTATTCTAACAATTGGTATCAAAGCCAAGTAGCTTAGAGAGAAAGCCTAACACCTTAAGGTAGATCAGATGGCATACTTCAGGAAAGAGAGTCCTAAGTTCGATAGAGAAAACTATCTTAACTAGAAAAACAAAATGATAACACATCTTCAGTGTGTTGGATTTGAGATCTATGAGATTTCCACTCAATAAATTGAAGTTCCCACCTTGAAAGACCTTGCAGAAGATGATTCTACAGCCAAACAAAAGGAATTATTCACTAATAATGCAATCACCAAAGAAGCCCTAATCAGTGCCCTATCAAACAGTGAATTTTCTGAGATCAAGAAGATAGATAAAGCATACTCTATTTGGAAATACTTAGAAGATATGTTTGAAGGAGACATCCAAGAAAATAATGCGCACAGAATGACATGGAAGAAAAGGTACAACAACTTAGAGATGCTACCTAAAGAAAACATCAGAGCCTACAATCAAAGAATTAATGTAGTTTTAGGTATCAGGAACAATGGTGGAGAAATTTCAGAGGAAGATATAATGGACAAACTAATGACCACACTAATAGAAAACTATGAGAGCAAGATCAATATCTTAGATGAGACTATGCAATTTTCAAAAGATTTAAAGAGAGAGACTTTGATCAGCAAAATATCTGCATTTGAGATATCAAGATTGAAGACTGAACCCAAAAGTGAGATAGCTTTCAAAGCCTTAGTCCACAACAAGAAATCTATAAGAAGCTCTAGTAATAATGAAGATGTGGATATAGAACTAGAAGAAATCATTGCCATGATTTCCAAGAAAGAAAGGAAAGGTAAAGGGAAATATGAAGGAAAAATACCATTCAAATGTTTTTCATGCAACAAACTTGGTCACTTTGCATCCAAGTGTCCTACAAGAGTCAAGAAGTTTAGATCAGATTACAAGCCCAAGTACACTAAGGAATATCATCATGCTGAAGATGGTGTAACTGATGATGATTCAGGAGAAGATGAAATTGGTTTCATTGCCATTAAATACATTGAAAATATTCTTGAAGAAATGGACAAAGAAGATGAAGAAAAATAACAAGAGTTAGCACTAGTTTCAAAAGATGACATCAGAACTGACTAGATCATTAACAGCGGATGTTCACACCACATGATAGGAGATAAAGACAAATTTGTTCATTTGGAAAAATACAAAGGTGGCATGGTTATATTTGGAGATAACACTCCCAAACCTATCATAGGTAGAGGTTCTATCACCTTAGATGGAAAGAACAAGACAAAAGATGTTCTTTATGTTGATGGTTTACATCATAACTTACTAAGTGTTGGACAATTTCTTGATAAATGATATCAGTTAGAATTCAAAAAAAACCAATGCATCATTAACAAAAAAGAAGGGGACATAATTGCATCAAGCTCAAAAACCAAAGGTAATGTTTTTCAGCTCAATTTAGAATTTATTTTGTTGCAAGAGTAGATGACAGTTGGCTATGGCACAAGAGACTTTGTCATATCAATTTTGACAACATAGTCAATATAAGTAATGTAAAGGTAGTAAGAGACCTTCCAAGTATTCCAAGACCAGTTGGCACCATGTGCAGGGTATGTGTGATGGTGAAGCATGTGAGGACCTCATTCAAGAGAAAACAAAACTCTACAGAAAATAAATTAGATCTGATAGATATAGACCTATGTAGACCTGCTCAAACAAGATCTTACTATGGAGAAAGGTATTTAATTTATTTTTATTTTTTTATGATTTCTCAAGGATGATGTGGGTTGTGTTCTTAAAAGACAAATATGAATCTTTTTAGAAGTTCAAAGTGTTCAAAGCTAAAGTTGAGAATGAATCTAGACTAAAGATAAAATGTCTGAGATCTGATAGAGGAGGAGAATTCACCTCTGACCATTTTTATGATTACTGTGAAGAAAATGGAATCAAGAGATAGTTAAGTGCACCTAGAACCCCTCAAAAGAATGGGATTGAAAAAATAAGGAACAAAATAATACTTGACACAACGCGCACTATCATGATTCAAGGAAAGGTTTCTCATACTTATTGGAGAGATGTGGTCAATACATCAGTCTATACTATCAATAGAATACAATTAAGTTCTGGCACAAACACGACACCCTATGAACTTTGGTTTGGTAATGAACCTACTATAAAATACTTCAGAATCTTTGGAAGCAAGTTCTACATCAAGAGAGATGATAGCATTGGCAAGTTTGATGCTAGAAGCGATGAAGGTATTTTTCTTGGTTACTCTACTAAAATCAAAGCCTATAGATGTTTTAATCTAAGATTAAAGAAGATAAATGAAAGTACTCATGTGAAGATCGATGAGAAGTTTATGATTCAAGAAAGACATTATGACTATGCTCCTATGATTGAAGATGAGCCTAGACCCATCAATAAGGACACAGTTATTGAAGAAATGTTTGACTGTATTGATGTTTCATGTAACAATCCTAAACCAAGTGAAGAAGAATCACATATTACAGATGAAAGTATCACTCCTAAGAACTCAAGATACACATCCAAATACCACTCTAAGGAATATATCATGGAGATCAGAGCGCAAAATTCTTGACTAGATCTAGAGAAAAAGGTTCAACAGCTGATGAAGAGGTATGCTTACTTTCACAGATTGAACCCTTAAGTGTTGAAGATGTGTGCAAAGATTGAGATTGGAAAAGTACCATGCAAGAAGAATTAGATCAAATAATCAAGAATGAAACATGGGCACTGGTCCCTAGACCTCATGACAAGAACATGATTGGAACAAAGTGGGTATTCAGGAACAAAATGAATGAAGAAGGCACAGTGGTAAGGAACAAGGCAAGATTAGTGTGTAAAGGATATGCGTAGAGAGAAGGCATAGATTACACTAATACATTTTCCCCTGTCAACACACTTGAAGCTATCAAGTTGTTTTTTTCCTATGCAACATTCAAGAACTTTAAGGGATACCAAATGGATGTCAAGTCAGCTTTTTTGAACGGTGACTTGAAGGAAGAAGTCTACATAGAGCAGCTTGAAGGATTCAAACTTTCAGATAAACCAGACATGGTATGTAGATTAAAGAAAGCACTTTATGGACTTTAACAAGCCCCAAGAGTGTGGTATGAGAGACTTTATGGTTACTTAACAAAGATAGGATTTAAAAAAGGAGAAACAAACTGTAATTTATTCATAAGAGAGATAGATGAAGGACTACTACTCATTGCTATTTTTTTTTATGACATTATCTTTGGAGGTAATGAAAAACTTAGTGCAGAGTTCGCCAAAGAAATGAAAAGTGAATTTGAAAAGAACATTATTGGACCTATCAAATACTTTCTTGGATTGAATGTAAAACAAAATAGACAAAGGCATATTCATAAATCAGTCTAAGTATGTGAAGGAGATATTGAATACTTTCAAGATGGAAGATTTCAAACTAGTAAGCACCCCCATGATAACAGGAAGCAAGATTTCTAAAGATGATGATTCCATAGCAATTGACAAGACCCTATATAGGTCTATGATTGGAAAAATCATATATATTACACAATCTAGACCTGATATTTCTAATGTAGTTGGCATTGTTGGAAGATTTGCAGCTGAACCCAAGAAAAATCACCTAATGGAAATAAAAAAGAATATTCAGATACTTAAAAGGGACTATTGAATATGGTTTATGGTATCCTAACTCAGAGAATATACAACTCCATGTGTACACAGATGCAGATTGGGTAGGTTGTGTTGATGATAGAAAGAGTACATCAAGAGGAGCAATATTTATTGGAGACAGATTGATCACTTGGACAAGTAAAAAGCTGAATTATATCTCTTAGTCAATAGTAGAACCTGAGTATTTTGTAGTAGCATTGAATTGTTCAACAATGGTTTGGATCAAATAGATGATTAAAGACTTTGGTATTCAGATTGATTATCCTATTGTTATTCATTGTGACAACACTAGTATTATCAATATGTCAAAGAACCCTGTGATGCATGCAAAGATAAAACACATTGAGATCAAATATCATTTTCTAAGAGAAAAATTTGTAGACAAAGAAGTAAATCTAGATTATGTGAGCACTAAAGAACAATTAGTAGATATTTTTACAAATCCATTATCAAAAGATACTTTTGAGTATCTTAGGGAGAAGTTGGGAGTAATTCCCTTTCCTGAGTCTCATTAGAATTTGCAGCAATAACATCAGTACTTGGTGACTGATGAATGGTTGACTAATCTACTTCTGGAGTAGTACCTGTGCTTAATGGAGTTTAACACCCTTTGTCATTGATGTCAAAGGGGGAGTATTAGTAAGGGGGAGAATATACTCTGGGGGAGTATACAGAGTAGCGACAGTGAAGAGGAACTTTTTATGAGGATATTGAGAAGATTGTAAAAATAAGGAAGACACTTTGAGGTGATGATATCATATGTTGCCATCAATGTCAAAGGGGGAGATTGTTGGAGATTTTCTTCTGTGCAAATAGTTGATTGTATGTTTGTCATTGATGACAAAATATAATATACAGCAGTGTTCCATATGAAATTATTAGTACAAATGTTCTAGAGCTATGTGTGTTCATTTCCATGGTTTATACATGTTCTAGATACTATTTTAATTCACATCGAGTCAGATATGAAGTTTCAGTAGAGTTATGTTAATTAGTTATGACAGTTACAGAGCTTGAAGGCTATCTGTGAAGAGCCAGCATAATTACATTATTTCTTGAGTTGCACCTATCTTTGGGATATGAATTTTTTTATTCATGTTTAGTTATGATTTAAAGATAATTATCTAAAGGTGTCAAACATGTTCTATCGAAATCATGAAGTTGGAGTTAATTTGGTGGAGCCGACTTTGTGAAACGTCGCATCTATTCAGTATGAGTTGTGTGTTTCTAATTAGGTTGTGTGGATGATGTGGCCAACTAAAGAATTATTTAAGGGAATCCTAGAGCCAATGAAGATCACATCCTTTGGAGAAGATACTTATAGTAGTTTATTTAATGAACGCCAAGTGTGATTGAGAAGAAAAAATAGAAAACAAGGGTAGGATAGAATGTCTATTGTTTTGGGACAGTAGATACATTTCATTCATCAAGAAAATATCTATGTGAAGAAAAAGTGGAAGTATATAACACATTAAAACTGATCAAGATAGCAGGTCTACTCAAATAGTTCATCTATCAGATATAGTGTATATCTGTTCTACTGAAGGTTGTAGCCTTCATCATTTTAGCAGTGAGATTTTGGATAGTGAGTTCTCAACCTTAACAGGGTTACTTGTAAAAGACTCCTAATAGGGTCCAAACTTTAACTAGGTCTTTGTACTTATTGCATTTTAAAAAACAACTCCTAATAGGGTTGCAAGATCTCCTAATAGGGATAATTATTCTGAAGTACAGTTCTTTGTGGGTGGTAATTCCCACCGGGGTTTTTACCTATTTGGTTTCCCCGTAACCAAAATTGTTGTGTGCTATATTGTGTTATCTGAATGTGCATTTACTTTATGTTAATTTTATCTAAGAAAAGAAAATAATTAAAGTAGCTGATAACTTATTCACCTCNNNCCCCCCCCCCCCCCCGCCCTCTCAGTTATCCTTTGGGACTATTCTAACAGTATTTCAATCCTATTTTCTCTGAATAACATTTATGTTCCTATTATGGAATTCCATATTAGGTAAACAATGTTAGCCTAATCTTTGGGGGCTTATTTTCTTGCATAGTATTGTGAGGAATATAATAGGTCCCCTTTCATCCTTGTTCCCACACTTGGGGGCAAGGATGCCATCTCCCTCTTTTCTATCTTTCCGAGATCCACTTTCCCTTGGTTAAGAAGTATCTATCTATTATGTGATATCCAAGCATACATGAAAATTTTGGTTTGCATTAAGGATCTATATCCTTAATTATAACCTATTTCATTATTTGACATTGGGTTTCCATGGTTGATAAATCTCTAACCATGGAAACTGAATAGTGTGCTATCCCTCACAAGGGTTACTTTCCCACTTCTCACAAGATATCTCTTTGCTATGAAATCTCTTGATATAATTTGATATATCCCTTGCCTTCACCCCTGGGGGGCAAGGTATTTTCCTTCTTCCTCTATTTAAGGATCTACTCTCCTTACCTTAGTGGCATTTGTTTATCAGATAACATGTTATTTCCTTATAAAGAAGTATGTTTTTTACTATGGATACCCTCTTATGTAAGAGGTGATTGTCCTAGGTTATCACCTCTTCTTTATTTTGCAAATTATGTTCTATATAAACTCTTTCTCTTGCTTTGGGTTAGAGTTTGATTCCTTCATCCTAAGATTTCTCTTCCTCTTGGTTACAGAGGGCTTGATGATTGAATCTTTGGTCCCTCTTTTCTTTAGAAGATGACATTTTATCCTAAGCACTCCTCTATGGTGAGGGTCTTTTTGATGAGATCTCTTCCCTTTTGACGATCCTTTTTACATAAGTGACATATCCATTTCATGATTATCTATGTTCTTGGATGTAAGGGTCAAGGCTCTTCGCTAAGAATATGATATACATTGTTGTAAAGCTGGATATCTCCTTACCTTGTGAAGTAGGTATCCTCTTTCCTCTTCCTTATCTTGCCTAATGGGTAGTCATGATAAGGAGGGGGGCATATATAAGGTCTCCCTTGTACTATAGTTTACATTTTTTAGCATGCTAAATCCTCGGAAGGTAACGCACATAAGTTGCTAAATCCTCAAGGGACACACATTTTTACTTTTATTTTTGATGAATCCTCGAAAGGTAACACACATAAGTTGCTAAATCCTGAAGAGATACGCACCCTTTTAAATTTTCAATATGCTAAATCCTTGGAAGGTAACACACATAAGTTACTAAATACTAAAAATAAATGCATTTTATATTCATAATGATACAAGAATGTGGATCTATAGATATTTTCAAAAGTCGTTAGAAGACGCATTACAATTACAAGCATAGTTTATGGGTGAACCTGTTGGGCTCTCCCTCCTTGGTGATTCATAGTAAGGTGGGAATCTTACTAAGAAAGGTAATTACTTTCTCTTTTCTCTCTTTCAATTTCATGTTAGTAGGATTAGATCACGGAGCTATGTTATCTATAGTGTTGTTCTTGTCTTGCTTATGTAATCATGTATGTTTCCTATAATTGATTACTCTTTACTTCCATATCTTTATGCATGTATGTTGAGTTATAATCCTTGGTCTAGGGTCTCATGTCCTTAACTTAGTGATGTTCTACCTCATTGCAATCCACCAGATTCTTTCTTCTAACTTTACCGAAAGCATGTTCGATTTCCATACTTCTGCTAAAGTGGGGGCTTAATGTATCATCTTAAAATGGAAGAACTTACATGTTAAGAAAATTTATCCCTCCTTAGGAGATTTTTTTGACCACCATCATACTTTTCCGTCATTTCTACATCATCTCCTACTTTTGTGTCTGTTTAGGACCCTGATTGGGCCTCTTCGTGCACCTTCTATCCCACCTGGCATATTTTCCAAGGGTTATGACCCCCTGGGTCAAGGTTGACCTTGAAATTGACCTAGGTTAGGGTAAAACTCGACCTTGACCTAGGTCAGGGTCAATCTCAACCTTGACCTGGGTCCCCCTTTCAAATTTGGAGGTCTGACAGGTGCCAGAGGTCATCAAAAATTCAATTTTCCCGCTTCTGGGTCGGCTGTTTTGGGTTCCAAAGTGGAAAATCCTAAATTATATTTAATATAGGTCCTCTTCTAGGGGAATGGGTCTAGTTGGAATTTAATTCTCCTCTGTCAGCCTCTCTATAATATTGTTCCCTAGTTTCATATAAAAGGAGGTCTTTCTCTCTCATTTTCTCTAAGTCTTCTAAGTGCAAAAAGCTCTAACCAAGATTTTGTCAAGAAGAAAAAGGTTCAAGAATCCATTGTTATACATGTTCTAAAGATTTCAAGGTGTTAAATTTTTCCTCTCAAGCATTCAATTTCTCCATTGAACATCAAGGACTCAAGCTTTCAAGCCTTTGAAGGGATTTGGTTCAGGCATTCAAGATTTATCATTCAAGCCCTAGATCTAGCTATCATGATGGTGTGATCTCCCTTCAAAATATTTTGTGCATCCTCAAGACTCTTTCATCATCTCTTCAAGGTTGATTCCAAGCATACAATCATGGAGGTTCATGGTTTCTATTGAGTCCAAGCTTTCAAATTTACATACTTGCTTACATTTGAATTACAATTACATATCTATTCAATATCATAGCTTCATTATTAGATTCAATTCTACTACTTTCTAGCATTCTTATTTCAATTATTGATTTCATGGTTAATTCCTAATTCAGGGTTTGACTAAGGCAAACCCCTCCCCCCCAACAAACAAATATCTATTTCTTGTAGGTACACGTTCAGGACTGCGTATTTGAACTCAGATTTGGATACCCTTTTTAGCAAACTATCAGGATCCGCGAAAAAATTTTTTGTCAGACCTGTGCAAGTTAGGCTTGATAATATTGGGTTAGGGTGAGATTAGTGGGTCAAGGTTGACCTTTTTCATAAGACAGTGTCGGATCGGAAAAATATTTTTGGGTTTTGTTCATCTCTGCATTTCGGTTCCGAATCATACTTCAGATTTTTCCAAAAACATAGTACAAACCTCAAAAAACAACATTCTTTAGATCTACAATTCTTTAAAGTTGGTATATTTCTCCTATCCATTTCAATTCAAATCCTTAATCATTCTAAATCTATCACACATTTAAATTCATTCACACCCACATTTTAAGAGGGAAACCTAGGATCTCCTTCTTTATTCTTATTTCCAATAGATTGATTCATTTATGCATTGATCCTTTTTGGGTTGATCAATTTGGATCCTTCCTTTGTGCATTTGAGA
>MU228546.1:3082146-3097296 GCA_018584345.1 Thuja plicata
GTGTGCACACACACACACACACACACACACACACACACACACACACACACATATTGTTCAAATAACTAAGAGTGGGGGTGAATCACTGGCCTCAAAAAATAACCCAATAATCCAACAAAAACTTATATCACATATATAAACCCTCTAGTTATCTTCATTCCTACAAGATGTATGCCTTTAAGTAATTCTAACATATATATACTACTTAATGAATATACTGTTTATCCTTTCTCCAGCTTTTACCGAATAGTAGTTTATATTTTCCTAGACTTTACCAAATAGCAGTAAATAAAGTTAGTATTTACCGACCAATCCTATTTTAGTAATGTGTAAAGAAAAACATCAAAGCAATGAACCATATACACATTTGACACATGTATTTTTAATGTGGAAATCCTATTAAGGAAAAAACCACTTGGGACCAATAACCCAAAATTTTCACTCTTCTGAAGTGAGCTCGGTGAAGAGACAACCTTGTTAAATGTTACAAACACACTGTTAAGTGTAACCTTGTTAGAGGATTTAAAACCATTGGTTAGTCTTTTGACCTTAGGAATTCACTATGTTTTCAACAAGAAAAAACTTTTGATACTCTTGAGCATCTCAATACATTAAGGACTGTTAAATCCCACTCAGTTAAGAGATTTTCTAAATCAATGGTTAAACTAAAACAGTAAATTATCTGTTCAACAATCACTAATACATTTGAGGTCAATTTTTGACCTTTACTTCATCTAATTTTCTACTAATATTGGTCGAACGATGCACAAATGATTTCATTTCTATTTTTCTATTCTAACGTTTGACACAACGTACTTAAGGTCAAATGTTCTACACCACACTTCGTTCAAATTAATATGTACAAATGACAAGTTTATTTGTCAAACTTTAGGCTAATATCTATCAAAATGTTTGACCTATATGACAAGGATGCCAAACCCATGACACTAAATTTCAACACAGAATGGTCGATAGATAGATTATTTTGTGTCAAATGTTAGACCAATGTCTATCAAAATGTTTTACCTATCCGACCAGGATGCCAAACCCACAACACTAAATTTTGACATAGAATGGTCGATAGATAGATTATTTTCTATCATACGTTAGACTAATGTTTGTCAAAATGTTTTACCTATCCGACTAGGATGCCAAACCCATGACACTAAATTTTGACACATACTAGTCGATAGATAGACCATTTTATGTCGAACATCAGACAAATGTCTGTCTAAAGATCAACTATCTGATTCAGGTACCATTGGAGGATATTATTTCACTTTTATTTATGGAAAATTCTTTCTCAATACGCAATTAAAATCAAGTGTTATAGCCATCTGAAGAAACTGGTTTACTGTCCAAAATGGTCGTCCCTCATGCACCTTAAATATTGCTGGCCAGGCAAACAACTTGAAGTCCACATGGATAACTAATACATGGTAGTTTTATTTATAAGGGAAATTAATCCAAGGTAAAATCTTTGTAGCAAGAGCAGTGTCTACTATCAGAGAAAAATTTGCGTCTCGACAGTGAGAGTTAAATAGTTGTTGATCCACACTTAACAGTACAGAAAGCTTGGCTCAAGATTCAAGAGATTTTGGGGCAGATTTTGATGGTGACTGCCTTCATGTTTTTTATCCAAAATCTCTTGAATCTTGAGCTGAGCTTTCTATACTATTAAGTGTGGATCAGCAACTATTTAACTCTCAATGTGGAGATGCAAATTTTTCTCTGACAGTTGATACTGCTCTTGCTACAAATCTTTTACCTTGCATTAATTTCCCTTATAAATAAAACTACTATGTATCAGTTATCCATGTGGACTTCAGGTTGTTTTCCTGGGCCAACAATATATAAGGTGCATGAGGGAGGGCCATTTTGGGAAGTAAACCAGTTTCTTCATATGGCTATACCACCTTATTTCAATTGCACTGAGAAAGAATTTTCCACAAATAATAGTGAAATAATATCCATCAATGGTAGCCAAATGAAATTGAAAACACTCTCAGAGATGTTCAATTCTATTGCTCGAAGGTCCAAAGACTATTGTTAAGAGTATGGACATAGTTGAATGTTGTTTGATTGAGTGGCTATCCCAAGAAGGGTTTAGTACTTTCCTAGATGACTTGGTTGTTATATGTGATACAACTCACAGAAGGAAGTTTATGGAGGAAATGGAGAACAATCTGATTATAATTAAGGTTTAAAAATTAGGTAGTTTTTAGTTTTCTATTTGGGAAATTAGCTATCTACTCCCACATCTTACCTATATATAGAAAGATTGTTGCACTTTGTATCATATCAATTCATTTATCAATTGAATTATCATTTTCAATCTCTCTGCAAATTCTCACTCAAGCATTCCCAGGTTGTTTTCCTTTTCCCAGTTTGATCCTTGAAGTCTGCACCTTCAAGATGGCTTCTTGTCCATCCTAACAAGCAACACTTGCAGGTTTCACAATTGTCTATGATGTCTTACTGATTCAATTAGTCTAACCTACTGCTACTTATTTATTTGATTAATCTAACAGTGTATTCATAGATGCCATATCCAAAATTTTATTATAGGAACCATTTAAGCCATATTTACCCATTATTTTAGATTAATCAGAATGGTCCTCACACTTAAGACAGTTGAAAGGATGTCAGAAGCAAAAAAATCTAAATACATCAGCAATAGCTTATGCTTTTCAAGACTAACATAAACATGGCATCTGCAGACAACCCACCGACAAGAAGGTAAAAGAAATTTATTTGTTCCACTACCCTTAACAGAACATAACTTGAAAAGAGGGGCCAGACCCTGATTCATGAACAAAACCCAGTATGGACTAGTTCAGATCTGGCCAGGATTCCTGTAGAACCTTGAAACGTAGCTGATAACAAAAGAAAAATGAAGAAAATATTATAGAAATATGGAAGGTTTGGTGGATAATATGTTGGCACGCATCTGCTTTATATCCAGATTTTTATTTCTTTACGCCCAGCAAATAAGTGATGACAAGCTCAATGATGGCGGACCTTTAGGTGTCCAAAGTTTTACAACTGACTATACATGCATGAGGAACATGAGATATTAATTAGTAATTTCTCAGAAGAAAATAACAAAGGATTATTTTATTGAATTTATGCATCTGTATAAGAATAAAAAAATGTAAGGATCCTTGATTTAACAGAATTCTACATCAGTATGAAATGGAATAGACAAGATAATAAAGATCCTTAATTGGGAAAAAATGGGTAGAAGCACGGTTTCATACCATTGTTTGAGTTTAGAAATGCCCACGATAATTAAATAACATGTGCATAGACTTTACAGTGATGGTAAAAAAGTGATTTTAATTCCATTTGCTTATTTTTAGAAATAAGTTTCAATTTGTGGTGGAAAAGGGAGTATGATTCAATGTTGATTGACAAAAAACCATCTCTTCTTGAATTTAAGTAGAAAATTCAGTGAATTAATTTAGTGAAAAATTTCCTCCATTGATAGAATATGGCTATTATTATAGAGAAAGATAAAATCAGAGTATCATGAAACTCAGGCTACCTAAAAATTCATGCAATATGAATTGTGTTATTTTGGACTAGTAAATTTGACTTCAAAGTTCTTTGGATAATTCACATACTTGAGTTGTAGTTATTGGCACAGCGCCAGGGTGGTCAGCAAAAAATTGTTTGTCATCCCGAAGATCTGCAGGTCCAAGAATAATACTGTAAGAGAAGCACAGAGTAAATGAAACACCAGAATTATGATGCTTTCACTCTAAGCTCAACTTACAACCACCGCATGTTATTAACTGATTCACTAGAAAGGGAAATATGAAGCACACATAAATCAAAAAAATTCATGAAAAATGTCCATTTCATGATCAAGGAGAAATATACATTCAATGAAAATTGAGAAATCTTCTAAATACAAATTTGAATTAGAACCATTTCACTAAATTGTCTGTGAAGCCAAAACAACAGAAAAAATAGAGTGGTAAAGACACAACATTATCACACTGAGAAAACCCATTTTCAAATCACTCCAGGAACTGCTGAGTGTGCTCCAAGTATGAGCAAGCTTCAATAAGTAAATCTAGATGTAGTGAAGGACACAAATTATATGCCTAGGGAGATATTCCCCTGGGAACTCCATAGTGTGCTCCAACTATGAGCATGCTTCAACATGTCAATCCAAATATATTAAGGGTTTGGAGTACTTGTTTTCATTTCTAGTTAATGTTCTTTTACTTTGTTGCCAAATATTGGAAATTTATAAAAATCATATATTTCCAGCCATTCTAGTTCAGGGACATTACAGAACAAATTGCAGTTTAGGACAAGATATTGGAAAATACTAGAAAAATGTAACGACACCTTGTTAGGGGCACAACTCCACTATTGATCAAAGTTTAATATGGTTTATTGTGTTAGAAATCTTGACTTGTGCTCTAGACCCACCAAAGTGATTGCTTTAGCATACATTTTACCTGGAAAAATTTAAACCCATAAAACCGTTATGAAGGGCTCCCAAACCATGAAACATGAACATATAATAATTCCTAAATTCAACATTTTGTCACTCATGAGTTTCATGTCATGAAACCCCCTCAGCTAATTGGGGAGTACATGTCAAATTACATTTTAGATTCCAAGGTGCATCTCTCAATCTTCTATTATTTAATTGTTCATTACTTGCTAGAAATAATTCAAAAAGGAATTATCATCTAAATGTAATAATCAGCAATTTCAAGCTTTGTGTATCTTCTTGGAGATCACTTATCTTCTTGCATGTTTCCCTTGGCTCAAATAAAGCTCCATTTACATCAGACTATCATATGTATTTATTGTTTTCATTTCTTTATTTTTTATTCATTGATTTTATAACACATCAAGTTTCTGCAATTAAGAGATTTGTCTACTAGATTTCCACTAAAATTCAGATCAATGCTATCAAAGCAATTTGTTATGTTTATGTATGTCCCACTGAATGAGATTAAGCCACAGGGAACAGAGTTTCCAGATGCAACTTTCAATATATCTTCCTTATCATTTCAAACAATCTAAGATGGAAAAATCATTTCAAATTGTTTCTCAACCAAAGGCAGATGATGATAGCACACTTCTCCAATATTGTTTTAAAGATTACACCTACAACATCCACCTCTTCATCAAGCAAACCCTTTTAGGATCTAGTGCCCTTTGATGTAAGAGTGAAATTTGCAGTTCCTCTTTTTGAAGGCAAAGTTGATGCAAAGATAACATTTTCCCTCTTACAAGACATATCCCATGTCAAAAATGGTAGCAAGTGCATTTTTTTCAAAATAACAAAGAAGACAGTGAAGACAAATTAAGACTAGACCAAGAGGATGCCCCAGTGACCAAAGATAGAAACACATTAAATTAATGTTTCTGGGTAACCAAAGATAAGTCCACAGGACTAGAGGTTACAATCATTAACCAAAAAAAATGTAGAAAGAGAGAAATGTTGAATGAAAATATTAAGTTAATAAGATAAAAGTAAGCAGTGTTCCAATAACAAATAGCAATAAAAAGTGAACAAGAGCCCCAAAGATAGCCCTAATCCATGATATAGTTCAAAGTAAACACTAGAAAAATTCCAAAAGATCGTGGGCCATTGGATTTCTTCTTTTTTCAATTTCCCAGTAGACAAAATAAAAGTGTCCATGGTAATTTTAGGCACACAAGGTCATATACAACAAATCAATTGTGAAGAATTAGACTCACATTAATGTTTAACACAAATATAGGTAAGTTGAATTGAAATTCTCTAATTCATGGGAATTTTATGCACACAAGCTTATATAGGTTCCAAATGGTGCTAGATAATGATACAATTGAGATGATTTTCCATGATTGAATATCCCAAAACAAAGATGAGATTGTTTCTTGGAGATGGTGTCTTTCGAACAAAATGTAGCATACACTGTGTGCAAAACTCAACCAACCCATAAGCCCTTATCATTAAGTTAAGCTTCTTCACATCAAAATTCACTACAAAATATGAGTTATATGCATACAAAGAGTGACTTACAAAATAAATGCTCTTTTAGATCATCCTAAATTTCTTCCAAATGTCATGGTCAACCTAAATCTCTTCTAGTTACTATCTAGAATGACAAGTACTTGACAATACATCAGTAACTTCATTCTCAAAGAGAATTTTTTTGAAAGAACCTTTTGTAATTCCAATGATATTCAAGGTTTCCACAATAATCAGAATGTCAAAAATAAAAATAATTGACTGTGACTGTTAGATCCATGCATATAAAGAATATGTTTTTAAAGTTCAAACAAGGGAAAAAACTGACAGCTGGAAGATAGTCAATTTCTCAAGTTTTGACAACCTGAAATGGAGAGCATATGCACTGGAATAGCTTAAGTTGTAGCAGACTCAATATGAAGTAATTTGAAGGAGTCATGTACATCTTCATTTCAGCCTTAGATAGGAGGATGTTTAATTCTTCATTGTGTCGAGTAGGCTCTGATGGAGACAAAGTGTTGATTCGAGGTGCATGGTGGTTGGACCAGTCAAGGTCTGAGAGTTCCATGCACATGAGGGATACTTTTTATGGAATAGAATGTCATAATATGCTTAATTTATGGTGTTGGATCCACTAGAAGGGTCTAGAAGTGATTGGAGGAGTCTAGATGGTAAAGCCCTAGGTTAGAGTACCTAAAAAGAAGGGTTTGATGAATGGGAGCATAGATGAGCATTTTTAATCAAACAAAGCTGAAAATCAATTGTTTTGAACCATGTTATAAGACTTTGTTAGGGCCTTAAAGCCTGGGAGTGAGTGGGTGTATGAGTTTATTTGTAAATGGAGGGATAATTAGGCCTAGAATGAGGGTTGCAGGGTGATGGAAAGGTTGAAGAGCACTTATTACTTTGCTTGGCTAGTAAAATAGAGATCTATTTCATTTATTTAAATAAAATACCAAAAGGAATAGATTATACTTACCAGCTGGGACTAGACCATATGGGACTAAAAGGATGACTATAGTAAAAGTGGTAAACATCTTGATCTGAACTTAATATAGACTAACTTGTCACATTTATACTTATTCTTGCCATCCAATATTTCAGGAGTTGTGAATCATGGAAGCACATCTTGAAGAGATTCAATATTTTCTTCTATCCCCACACACAGATCCATCATGTGATCATACCGCTTAGATATGTATTGGCATTTCAAACACTTTATCTACATTACCAAAAGAAAATTAATATATCACAGTTGACATGTAATTTCCTTAAATTTCACCAATGAAATAATTCAAATTAGGTGAAGAGAGCTTGACGCATTCAAGAAGAGAATACTTACACAAAATGAAGTTGAATTATACCAGGAAACTTGACTATTGGCCCTTCCAGTTTGTTATTTGATACTTTCCTGACAATGACACATTTAAACAACTTATGAACAAAGACCTAGAACAAATGAAATTGATTAAATAATGAAGGTATGTTAGTTTCATCTTCACATGGTTTTGAGAATACTTTAATATTCTCTATTTAACAAGGCCAACCATGTGAAGGTGGAAGCTCATATGGCCTCACCCCCCCTTCCCCTAACATCAATCTAAATTCCCCATTAACATCTAATTACACACTTCATTCATCCATTTATGAACTATAACATCCAATCAATACAATCACATAACATTCATTAATATGATATAACATTCATTAATACGCAACACTAATCAAGAATTCATTAACACATAAAAATATTCATCAACATGACATAAAATTCAATATTAATATGCAACATTCATAGATAATTACTTAAAACAACGTTCTTTCATTATCCAACAAAGTTAATCAAACAAGTTTTATCAAAGAGCATTTTTAAGAAATCATTTCCTTTTTGGGTTTTTCTTGGAATTCTTAAGCTGGAAAAGTCTTCCAGGAGCATCAATATCTTCCTCCTCTTGTGGTTGTGATCTCAAATTATGACACTTTCTCATGTTTTCAGGAGCATGAGGCTGCTACACTAAAGGGGGGTTTGCTACAATAACAAGTAAATGGGTTAAATTCACATACTTTTTTTTACTGTTACATGTATTTCATTAACCAGTAGAAAATAACATGCATTTTTCTTTACCTGACAATGCCACATCATGTACAATAACATTTTGATCTTCCGCCACCTCATCAACATGATCAACATGCTCAACATGCTCTAAAATATTCAAAAAATGGTTACACAGCCAATTTCAATTAAAGATGTTAAATTCTATTAATAATTACAAAATTTATTTCCAATAGAAAATTAATACCTCCACCACTATGATGCACATCATGGCCTTCGTCATGCCTAGGTTTTGTGATAGGATTTGAAGGCTGCAGTGAAATATCATGCTCATTATTATCATGAAATAGTCAATTTATGTTCAAAATTAGCTATTCAATTTGATTTACTTTTCATTTGACCAATTTACCTGTGTCTCATATGGTGCAGCAGATTTTTCATTATGGCGTTTGGATTCTTGGCATAGGTGTGCAACCACAACTTTATAGTCTTCCTTCAAGGCTATTCTTTTGTCTTCATCCATGGGCTCTAAATTGAATTCCCTACCCTGTATTTTTTGTTTAATATCATCAGTTTTGCATGTATGATTTGATTAAACAAAATTGTTTGCAACCTTATATATAAATATTTGATATGAAATTCCAATGCTGCTACTTACAAGTCGAGAGTGAAGTTTCATATAGCCACTAGAGCCAGGTTTGTGTTGGCCAACCTTTTGTAATCTCATTTCTGTAGCTTTTGATGTGTCTTTCAATCTATGAAAAGTTTGAAACATGTTAGATTATATATTTACAAAGATCACTAATTAGTTCATGATTACATTCTCTTCATACCTTCTTTTGTCATCTTCTAGTTGAATTCCTCTATCCTTTCACCTTTTCTCTTTTGCATCTTCCATTATTTCATTCCACTCCATCGGTGGAATCATAGGAGGATGCTTGTACTTTGTGTTATCCTTTAGAGACCTTCTATATTGGTCCCTCAAATTATTTATTATGTTTGGATGCTTTTTTAAGAATTAGGGCACTGTCAAAAGTTTTCTTTCCAAAGAGGTCCTCTAAATATTTAATGAGCTGATTTTTTAAGTCAGCATCCTATTCATTTCACCTTTTTTGAAAAAACAAAATTGTTAGATATCATAACTTTAATATAGTACAATAAATGGAAGATAAGAAAAATATTGTACCAATATTATGAAGCTACATACCTTTTACGTATGGTGGACCCAAATAGCTTCAATGTCATTTCAAAAAGAGTATCATAAAAAACATCATTTCCTACAAAAACATCATGGGATTATCAGTCCAAAATAAGTTATGTATAAGTAAACTACAATTACACTATAAATAATAACAATTATAAAGCACCTGGAAGCTTTGGTACTTTTAACGGAATCATATTTTTCTTGTTCAATAACAATGACCCCACAAATGAACCAGTACTAGTAACATGGAATGATCCAAGAAATGGTTGAGATTCAGTAGTGTTGGTCTCTATTCTTGTACCAAGTCCATGTGTATAAAATTCACACAAGAAAAATAATCAATGCATGATTAGTACATAAAAAAATATACAAAAATAAGGTTTTACCAGTTGTAGATGGTACAGAGGAAGATATCTGCAAGCTCCTTGTTGCGTACAATGCAGTCAGCATTATCGGATTATTGATTGAAGGAGACGTCTACACATCATCATGAGCTAAAGAATACATTTTAGCAAAGAAATTTGCAATGGATAAAGATTAAATGGGGTACTAGAAGCATCCCAAACATAAGTTGAGTCAATAATACATACAAAGGTTAAATGACTGGTTAAAGGTTTAAGGATTATTTACATGAAGGTTGTGTGCTACAACCCTCACCATATTGACCAGGTCTCACAAATCTCAAAAAATCCTAGAAGAAGAACACATTATATTTTAGATCATGATCCTTAAGATAGTATAAAATATAAACATCTATTGAACTTTAATTATTACTTAAGATTAATTACTACTTACTTTGATACAATTGACTCTACGTATCAATTCATCTTTGAGGGCCTCTGTCTCCTTAGTTTTGTTTGGTTCCATGACAAGGTTAATGATTTCTTTACTATATCTATTTAAAATATGAGTAGTCATGAACACAAGATCAGCGCTGTGTGATGTCATCTAAAATTTTTGCCTCAATTTCATATCGCAATTGATCTTCTTTCATCTATTCTTTTCCCTATCAATATGTATCAAGTTGTGACATCAATATCAGTAAAATTGTAACAAAATAACTTCAAATCCATAAAGAAAAAAAATAATAATATGACATTTGTTTCTATATAATTTGTAGAATTACACTAATTAAGGTTTACCTTTGATGAAGGTGGTGTGTGAGGAGCATCATCGCCTATGTCTTGCGGTGGATTCATGTCGCCCTGTGACAAAGATTAGTAATTCTTAGCAATCAGCAGTGAAATGAAAGTAATAAAATTACCAAAAAAATTTATTAATAAAAACATACAATTCAAACAAATTTCTATGAATAAATCAATACCTCATATGTGACATTGATCATACCTTGACATATATTTAATTAATCATGTTATTGATCATCCTCTTCATCCATGTCATCATCATGACTATCATCACCAACATCATCACCAGCATCATGACTATCGTCATCATCATCATGACCAACACCACCACCATCTTCATCACCATCATCATCATCTTCATCACCATTATCATGACCATCATCATTATGACCATCATCATCATCATCATCATCATCATCATCATCATCATCATCATCATCACCGTGATCATCATTTACTTCATCACAAGCATCACCATCTTCATCACCATCACCATCATCTTCATCACCATCATCATCACCATCATCATCATGATCATCATTTACTTCATCTTCTAATTCTTCAGTATCTTCTTCTTCCATCACATTATACTTTACTGGCCTTCATCTTGGATCATGTCTAACAAAAAATGACCAACCCAGTTTATGTGGAATGCCAAAGTAAAGCACTGGCTCACATTGGCTTGGAAGAACGTACGACTCATCTCCAACTGGCTCAAATGACCTTGTATTGATCATTGTAAATCCACTATCATGTTCAATAACAGTCCTATCAGGATCATTTTTATTCAACCGTAGCTTGTACCATTTGACAAAAAATAGAACTAATTTGACTGAATTGAAGTCACACTCAATTATATCGTCCAAAATGACATATTATCAATTTTCAAATTGTTGAGGATGTATGTCATTTCTAGATGAAATATTAGTGACCTCAAAGACTACACTTATCCCAGAATCACAAGTTTTCTTCGTGTCTTCTAACTTTTTTATGTGAAATTTATAGTCATGGTAGTACATAGCTTTGTGGTGTTTGGTCTACAATTATTCAAATATGTCAAGATTATTTGCATCAATCTGTGAGTTCATATTAAACTTACGGGTCATGGTTAGTAAACTTATACGTACCTTTCTACCTCTTAAACCATATGCTAGATCAATTACCATTGGCGTAACATTGGGATCTCCATTAAGATGAGCTTCTTTAACCAATGATACAACACCATCCCATGTTAATGAGTGACCATTTTCTTGAGATTGTTGAATCCATACCGTCATCCAATCAAGATTGTTTGCAATATACAAATGTAGTGAATCCCACTCACGACCAACTGTAAAGAAAAAAAATAGACCGCTTTGAAACAACTTATATTGAAGATTTATAAGAATTAATAAACTACAATAAAATCATATAATTACCTCTCACTTTCCTCAATCTACCTTTCCCCATCAAGTACTCTCCTTCAAATTTGTTAAAAGAGTTGGGATCCCAAATGCGATCTACATGGATATTTGCTACAAACCTGGGAAGATATTCACTAATGTACACCATGGTATGGTATACCATATATCCCTCCACCATAGACCCCTCAAGATGTGCTCTTTGTTGAACCAAGCTCTTCATAAATTTCAAGTGCCTCTCAACCATCCACATTGACCTAGTTTGTATAGGTCCACACAATTCAATCTCCTCAACTTGATGTATGAGGAAGTGTTCTTGAGCATTGGAAAAATTTGGAGGTAGACACTTTTGCATTTGACACATAAGCTGGGAAATTTTTCTCTTCCAATATTTAATATATTTTTTTATCAATTTCTTTAGATGATAACCACCTAAAAGAGATTCAACTCACAACAACATATAAACAAGATTTCATAAAAAAAATATACAATAAATTACATAAAAAGTAAAGCAAGTCATAAATATAATATTTGTACAAGTCTGAGAAATAACACTTCTAACCTCATGTACTTTCCAAGATCGTATATAACTTGTTGAACACTTGTTTCAAACTAGTGTGGGAGGGATAGAGGTAGGACATACTACAATAATTAAAAAATGATCTTTTCAATATATTGTAAAATAATACAATAAAAAAGTACATGCAATTTTACAAATATATTGTAAATAGAGAACATGAATTACCTTGATGAAAGTATGCCAATCATGTGTTTTCAACCCTGGCCCAAAATCACCTTTCTTTGATACAAGACTGCTTATATTTGTAGAAAATCCTGTTGGAATTTTTTTTTTTTTAATGGCTTCTTTTAATGCATCACTTTGTTGCTCAGTTAATAACCAAGAAATGGCACTTGTATTTATGTGGTCTCCATTGTTATTTGATTCAATGAATTTCTTCAGTGCATGATTGGATTCATGAATGTCATTACAAATTTTGGCAATTTTATCTTTATCACATCTTTCATCCAATATTTTCCATAGTGTCTCTATTACATTCTTTCCAATGTGCATAGCATCAAACAAATACATGATTGGGAGATCCTTGTAGTACGGAAACCTACTAAATTGACTAGGATAAGTTTTTATTCCTCTAGGAATTTGGTCATTGATGTCTTGACGAACTTCATGAGCATCAATTACATCATTAGTAAATAAAATCCAATATCAAAATATAAATTTCAAACAAAAATCATCAGATAAAATGACATTACCTCGGTGATTTAGCCTATCATATTCCAACTTCCATAGATGAGGTGTCATTCTTTGTGGCCTTGATGTTGTCTCTTCTTTCCCATTAAAGAGATGTTTTTTGATAATTTGATACTTATGATTATTGTGGAGAAAGTGCCTAAACTCATCGAACACCTACTTTCCTAAACTTTTTGAATGACGATATTTCATCTTCAGACCACAAACTGGACATACGAATTTACCCTTTGTCTAAAGACCTAAAAGATACCATACAATTGGATCATGTACAATTGTCATGCGCAAATTAAACATATAGCAATAATGTGTAAGCACTATAACATACCAAAAATATGTGACCTTAACAATATATAACATACCGCAAAAATGAGTTAGCCCAGGGGCATCATGTATTGTCCATACAAGCATATGTAATTGAAATTGTCTTTGTCCTATTGGCCTAGAGATGTCATACATAGTGACCCCATTCCATAACTTCAACAACTCGTCAATAAGGGGCTCAATATATATGTTCATATCTTTAACTTGGTACTTACCTAAATGAATGAACAAAAACATTACATAATTATTATGACCATTTTGATGCGGTGTTTACAAATTAATTTAGATAACTATTAAATAAAAAAATACCTGGTACAATCATTGACAACATTATGTGCTCCCTCTTTATGGACATCCAAGGAGGAATGTTATTGTTAATAACAAAAACAAGCCACACTAAGTAGACAGATCTCATATCTCCAAATGGATTGACACCGCGCGTTGCCAATGAAAGCTTGAGATTATGAGGTTCTTCTTTAAAGTGTGGCCATGTTATTTCTATGTCTTTAAATGCAAAACCATCCGTAGGCATTCACATAATGTCAACTTGACTTCTATTGCATGCATGGTAATCCATAAATTGTGCCAAGCTAGTGCACCTGAATAATCGTTGAAGACGTGGAATAATAGGAATATACTGAAGAACCTTGTGAGGCACCTTTTTTGTTATTTGATCTGACAGATATCTACTAATATGAAAATTAGGGAATTCTATTGAAAATTAATGTTGTTTATGATATATAATGTGATCATTGGGACATGCATGTATCGTCTGATACTTCATTCCAATTTGATTCATAATGGTAGATATTTCTCACTACAAATGAGGCAGAATGTTTGATGGTGGTAACAAAAACTCACCTATCAACCTACAACAACAAATATGAATTGTTAATATAATGAATAGTAATTGTATGCTAACATTGAAGATGACAAAAATGGCATACCTTAGCATATGTGACATTGCTACATTGGATAAACCATTCATAACCTTCAAGTTCAATAAAAACACTATAGGGGAGAGAAGAGTTGTTTGGGAGCCTTGGTATAGGGGCTTGCATGCCTTCTCAAGTATAGGTATATCAAGACCATCTTCATCATCATTATCAAATGCGCTAGTACCATCATCATGATCATCTTGATCAACTACGCGAATACCATCTTCTTCAATCATGTCCTCTGGCACATTATCAGCTACACCAATACCATCATCTTCAATTGTTTTCTCTACCACAAGATCATCTTCTTCCATGGGAGCATTATCCTCGGCTTGGATATTTAAACCTCCATGTTCCTCCATTTGGAAATCCACATTCACCAATCGATGAAATTCATACCCCCCTTCAATGTGACCATGTTTCCTACAATGACTCTCGGCTGTTGTGATTAGAATTCTTTGATTCTTTAAGCCCTTACACTTTTTGCAAGGACAATTACATTTATCAACTTTTCTTTGGAACTAAGACCACAATCTAGCAATTGTCTCGTTATTTTTTTCTGGGTTCATATTTCCAAGTGTGGACTTTCTTCACAGGCAATTATATGGGCTATAAATATACAAAATGTAAACATACAAGCATTAGTAGTATCTTGTATATAATCAAAAATAATAAAATATTACAAGATTATACAAGTTTTACGAATACACACACAAATCATGCTCACTAGATTAGGCCAACCAATTTGCACATTCCTTCCCAAATCATCTTTCCTAATATTTTTCCTCCACCATAATTTGGACTTAGTATTTTAATGTGATTAAGGTTTT
>MU228547.1:40820-58252 GCA_018584345.1 Thuja plicata
TTATTTTAATGTTAATCACTTCTATTTTATTATTTTAAACATTTAAAAAACAATTAAATTTTTTTCAAATAAAATTTTAATCATTCAAACTGTGCTTATCATTGCGTTACACTTTTTTTTCTCGCCCTTTAGCATTATATATTCTCTGTATTTCACTCCATTTGGCTTAATCTAAGCATTTTGTTTAATTAATTATGTTGATTTTAATCCTAGAAATTAAATTGAATAATTCAAATTACCATGCTTGCAAGATGCAAAAGGATAAAAGACAGTCATGTAACTAATAACTTCTTTAAAAAGCAAAAGGATAAAAGCCCCATGAATCAAAATCGTCAACCTTCTAATACTAAGGACGATAATGGTAATCAATCTTGTCATGCATTTACAATTCATCATAATGTTACTAGCCATTTTTAGTGGTATGGTGCATCTTGAGGGGGTATTTCTTTCTTTAGTATTCTAAATTGTTACCTTACATCCTTAATATTCCTCAATTTTAATTTGTTCAAGTAATCATACAACATTGCCTTCCAATAGATTATTTCACTATCTAGCATTAATTTCTCTCTGATTTTATATGATCTATTGTTGCATCTTTTATGAGTTTCATTTGATCCATTGTTCCATTTGTAAGTTGCATTAGGATGCACTTACTTCAGTTGACATTTATCAACTTGTTCAATTTGTAAGTTGCATTGGATGCACTTACTTCAGTTGATGTTTATCAACTTATTCCATTTTTAAGTTGCATTAGGATGCACTTACTTCAGTTGATGTTTATCAACTTGATCCATTTGTAAGTTGCATTAGGATGCACTTACTTCAGTTGGAGTTTATCAACTTGTTCCATTTTTAAGTTGCATTGGATGCACTTACTTCAGTTGATGTTTGTCTTGGATACACTTACTTCAGTTGATGTTTATCAACTTGTTTCATTGCTTGTTTTTCTCTTGGTGAGGATGTTCTTCTTGAAATCCTTCTTGAATTTTGTTGGATTTCTCATATATTTGGCAGGAAATATATTTTTCTCCCTCATAATATCCTTATTTCAAATTATTATTTAGCATATGTCAATCTTAATGTTGGTTTAAATTATTCATTTTTTTATGGTTCATAAGTGTAGACATGCTTGGAAAATCAAGATCTTCAGTTAATTTGGTGCTTGAGTCACATATTCCACTAATTTATCATTGTCTCTCTCATATTTCTTTGATTAATATACTAACATGATAGTGCACTGCATTCTTGATTGCTTAGATCGTGGGTTATGCAGGTGGTGGTGTTGCAGCTAATTCTCTTGTAGTGAGATAACTCATTAGTGAGTTGTCTATATCCATGTGATTGACTCAATGTTGATGCACGTTTCATTAGTTGACCTTGTTTGTTGTCATTTGTGTATTAGTATATTTCTTTCATGGGAGCATTGATAAATACTTTCATTCCTAACTTTTTTCATTTTGAAACTTTGAGTATTTAGTTTATCTTGATATCATGTTAGCTCCATTGCATTTTGATGAGCAATTACATTTATCTTTCTCTTTCTATCCTAGTTTACTCTATCAGAATTTTATAAAAATTAAACTCTGATGTTACTAATTTCAAAAGTTATACTAACTTGAATATGAGATGGAATTCCACTTGTGGATAGTTGCCTTGTTTCCTATTTTCTTGTTCTATGTTTTAGGTGATCCATCAAGGAACATTAAAGACATCAATTTATTTACACATATCCTATTAATCACAAGACTACTTGCAGATATGCATATAATTCCACTTCAACACATTTAAAGGACTCATCCACTTCTCTTGGGTCTACCAAAGCTACTTGCACATCACGTTTCCAGAAGACCACTTCCAAACTTGAAGATTATACAATTTTTTCCTTACATTTAAGATCAAGTTGCATATTTTTGTAAAAAATCAAATTTCATACACATGTTGTAAACACCCCAAGTAAAGGTTAAAGGGGGGGGGTGTTATAATTAATAATCTTTCCTTGGTTTATTATTTAAATATAGATAAGCCAAGGTATCCTAACATGTAATTTTTCCTCTAGTCAAGGTGGGAGGAAAACTCATTTATTTTATTTCCTTTAATAAGAAAATTAGATATTCATCCTTAAGAGGATTCTTACATTTGACACACACTTAATGTGAATGTGACATTCATAGAATATGAGAGTTACATGCAAACTCCATCACTCATCTCTATTTGAGAGATGCTCCTCTCTTATTTCTCACAATGCAACAATAAAGAATGATCTATGATGTATATATTCTAAAGAGTCTCTCTCTCTCTCTCTCTCTCTCTCTCTCTCTCTCTCTCTCTCTCTCTCTCTCTTTTTTTNTATATATTCTAAAGAGTCTCTCTCTCTCTCTCTCTCTCTCTCTCTCTCTCTCTCTCTCTCTCTCTCTCTCATTTATTAGGTTTTTTCCTCATTCATATTATATACACAAGGGATTTTTCTTAGTTTTTCCCCTTTCAAAATCCTTGTCTCATTGTGTTAATATTTTATCATCTTGATGGTTTTGGTGATAGATCTTGAAGAAATATCTTGTTCATTATTTTTATGGTAAAATAATTCCTTTTGTTACACTCACTTGGATTATTTCCTTTAGTTCTTTTCAGTTCTTGTATACTTCTTACAAAAATATTGTTGTCCTTCCCAATAGGGACAAACTATCATCAATTAGAGATGATTTTATGTGTATGATTGATCTTTTTCAATCATAAAACCCATATGATGACCCTTCTATTGATGTATTTTATGCTTCTCTATCCCGCAGTGTAAATGAAAAATTTAAGTGGAGATAGGTTGATACAAAAGTTTCATTAGGGAATGGGAAATCCATGTTCCCATATTGCGAGGAGAAGAAAATAGTTAGGGCATAATGAGTCACTAAGGGAAGAGATAATATTGTTGCACTATTTATATACCCTAGATAGTTGGTGGCACATCACATGTGGCTGCAGAAGGATGAGCTACCATTATATTTTTGAAAATAATTGTATGCAAAATTTCATTTTTGTTGGGATGTTGATTACACTAATTTTATACGACATGTCGGGCAAGGTAAGGGGAGGTTTGTAGATAGATTTAGATACCCTATTGATGATACACCATTTCCCCCTAGTAAGATGAAATTGGTAGGTCCAAACCTTTTGGTTCTTCCAAAAGGTTTGGAAATAGCCACTGGTGCTGGAGATGTTGCAATGGAGGAAACACGACTTGGGATGTATTGGACAACATGGCCACCATTGTGAGTCAATTTGAAGAGATGTCATATGATCGCAAGGGAACATATATGTTGCATTCTCATACTGGCCCTATAGGTCCTCCTTCTAATCCCTTCTATGATGCATAGATCCATTTTGAGTTACCCACACGTGATGACATTGCACTAGTATGTGAGGGTAGTCTACGCAAGATGACCTCCTGTTTATCAAGTGATCTCGCAAATGCTTATGAGGCTATATCAATATTACAGGGAGTCACTCCCTAGGAGATTCCAACCTTCATTAGATAGGTACTTCAGAGACCATCCACTGGTAGCAACCACAGATTTGGAGATGCAGAGCCTAGTAGTTCGGGACAGGAGGATATTTTTATACGTCCTACAACTCATCCATTCCACCATACACCTCTTCTACAACAACCATGAGATCATACATGAAATTTTTCTACTCTACTCATGGATGAGAATATTGATCCCGATGCAGTGTCATTAAAATCTTCTAAGTTATCTGGCATCGGGCATGCATTCTAGGAGAGAAATAAGGTAAGAAACCAAAATTTGATTAAAAATGGTTTAATTGTATCTATATCTAGACATATATTGCTTCATATATTTTTCAAATCAATTGATTGTGTACATATTTTTTGAATTTTATATATTATGCATGATTTTATGATAGGCGCTGCATATGGAGATTTGGAGGCACCTAGTGATCCTATACATCAGGATGCATAGATAAATTTATATATATTTAAATTTAATTTAATTTTGTACATGATGCGAGTATGACTAGTAATTTTTTAACATGGCATTTTTGTATGTAATGTAGGCCCCTCGAGGATATGGTGGATTGGAGGATGGATCAGCTCATGGCCCGACGAGCTAGGGATATTACTTGTTATATGCTTGTGGACAATTCTAGATGATACATTTTTATAGATGTTATGGATATTTCTCTGATATATTTCTATATTTATGTTCTGGACATTTCTCTGCTACATTGTTATACATATTGTGGACATTTTATACATGTTGCACGAACATTTCTCTGATACATTTTTATACATGTTGTGGACATTTTTATATGTTTTTATACATTTTTATACATTTTACATGAATATTTCTATGATACATTTTTATACATATTGTGGACAATTTTATACATTTGTACATGATACATTAGATGGATATTACATGTTACATGTTGACATTACATATTACATATTACATGTTAGATGGATATTACATATTACATGTTACATTCAAATATATTAGTTAGGATCACATGAGTAATGACATGTATAGGCATATAAGTGACACATGTAAGAAATATAAGTAATACATGTAGGAAATATAAGTAATACATGTAAGAAATATAAGAAATATAAGTAACACATGTAAGCAATATAAGTAACAAATGGCATATAAGTAATGACATTTAAAAACAATATAAGTGACGTATGTAATTAATTTGACATATAAGTATATAATCAATATATAAGTAGTCACGATGTCTTAAGGGGATATCACTTGTCATGATGTCTTAAGGGGATGTAACTTGTCATGATGTATTAAGGGTATATGAAGCTATTCTTAATGGGATGTCTTAAGGCACGATGTCTTAAGGGGATGTCAAAAGGAGATGTAACTTGTCACGATCTCTTAAGGGGACATGAATCTAGTCTTAAGGGGATGTCTTAAGGAGATGTAACTTGTCACGATGTCTTAAGGGGATACGAAGCTAGTCTTAAAGGGATGTCTTAAGGGGATATGAAGCTAGAATTAAGGGGATAAATTAAGGAGATGTAACTTGTCACAATGTCTTAAGGGGATGTCTTAAGGGGATACAAGGCTAGTCTTAAGGGAATTTCTTAAGGAGATGTAACTTGTCACGATGTCTTAACGAGATATGAAGCTAGTCTTCAGGGGTTATCTTAAGGAGATGTAACTTGTCATGATGTCAAGTAAGGGGATGTCTTAAGGGGATATGAAGCTATTCTTAAGGGGATGTAAGTAATATATAGGTAATATACATAATTACATTTGAACCTTCAATGCATACATTTGAACCTTCAGAGCTTTCATGTGTATAAGCCATAATTAAACATGTATAAGAAGTATAAAAGCTAAACTGCATATATCAAAAAATTTGAACCTTCAAATCATACATGCATCTCTAGTTCAAATATGAAATTATAGCCATAATTATATGTCAAAACATTTGATCCAAATTTATGTATATAACCACTCCTAGAGCTCAAACTATAGAGTAGTTCATTGTATCTCTAGTTCAAATATGAAAGTATAAGCCATAATTAAAAAAGTTTCTAAGCCTAAAGCTCTTGATACTTATAGTCTGGATCCTCTCTATCTTTTATTACCTCCAAAAAAATTTCATGTTCTTCAATAGAAAACCTCCACTTTTGGTTACCACGTCCTTTTTTGGCATTGTTTCAAACTGCAGCTTTGTCACTATAACCAAGTGACTGTAATGTATAAATTTTTGGTCAAGAATGTAATCATTAAATTAAACACCATATTTGTCTATCCTTGTTTTTTGATAATAGGTGCCTTCAATAACAACTGAACCAATAGGATACTCTTGTCCATCACCATCTACAGTTATTTCTAGCAATTTTTATTTTTCTTTCATGCATCTTAGTAGATAATAATACACACCTTCTATATTCTTAGGATCTGCAACCACAACAAAATATCACTTATAAAGAAAACATCCCATAAATTAGAAGAAAAAGAAAGATAAAATATAAACATAACTTGTCATAAATTAAAATTAAATAAAAGATATATAATGTGTGCACACAGACACCTATAACAACTAAATCAGAAACATGCTCATAATCAGTTGAATATATAGGATAATGTATATTTATGTTATTGTCACCGTCTTCATAAGGAGGTATTTTGATCAAATGTTTCATTTTCCATTGTGAAACATATCCATGTACAATATTCAAACATTGACTATTTGCATTGTTTTCAATACGATCAACACAAAAGCATGATTTTTTTATCTTACTTTAATCACTGGAGGCTGGTTGTTTCTTGTAGTCATCACTTGATGTAAACTTATAATACCAATAATTGATTGACAATTGTAAGGATTATATTGATCAATATCTATTACATATACATGTTCAATGAGATTCAAGCATATTTTCAAATCAATGTACTTACATGATATAAAAGTGAAATGTATGTCCTCAATTATAAATTTTAAAATGATCTAAACACAAGATTTTACCTTTGAATTCCCAAAAATAATGTTTGTTGTTTTATGTGTCATGACTAGCAAAATAAATTCAGCACCATTCAACAATTTCCTTTGAATTGTCTATGCTATTACCTAAATAATAAATATCTAACTATCAGTTTAAAGAAAATGAAGAAGCTCCAAATATATATACCTTGTGAAAATTAAATTAAGAAATAGATATAAACATTATGTATTCACTCCATTTACATACCTACAAGTTCATGTTGGAAAAGTGCATGCTTCACACATGCTCCTGCTCCATCGTGCTCTCCTCTCCCATGTCCACTTTAAAAAAGTTCCACAAAACTTAATGTCACATCTTGCATGTTTCACAGATAGCCAATTAAAGGCTTCAAAAGACTTAGATTGTCCTGTAATTACAAATCAAATCAAAACCAATTACAAAAACATGTAAATCAAGAACTTAAATATATACACATGTATGTGCTCTCAAATTAGATTAAAAGTAAATAATAACTTGAAAATGAGAATGAAAATCAATTTAAAAATTCATGTACTTACTCGCACAACCATCAGATAGAATCCCGTGTTGTGAACCTTTTATCCCATGATTCTCAAGATCCTCAAAAAATATTCTAAACTTGTGGGTTTCATAGCTCCTATCATGAAACTTATCATCACTTATATAGAAACGAACCTCCTTGGTGATAATGCGGTCATTTGGATCATTACTTTCTACACCATCCAAATCAAATTGTGTGTGTCTATAGCTCACTTGCACAAATATTGCTACTTGATCACAATGATAATATTGAGTTTGAATTCATGATTGAGGGGAAAATGTGTTGTTCTAAGAGAAATCTACAATTGAAAAATACAAGCAGGTGGAAAAAAAAGTTGGAATCACGAAACTGTTTAGCTTGCCATTGTGCACCATGAAATTTTTTGATATGTGGATAACTTATAGCACAAAAACTATTAATAAATTCAAGGTAGGGAAATTCACTCTCCTTGAATGCAATTTTTTTTGGATTCATCTCCTGTCTTAGTTTGGTATGTCTCATATTCAAATCTCTTCCACAAAACTGTTGTTGTAACATCCATATTCTTAAATTTCCATGGAAATGTTTGCAAATCTCCACAATCAATGCATGCATTTTTATTCACTGTATATTGAACTCATTTGAATCTTCTGATTTATCACATAAAATAGACTTCACAAACTGTGTTGTACTTCCAGGGATGTCCATATTTGGATTAAGTACTACCATATTTTTTTTATATGATTGCGAGGATAGATGAAACTCAACATGATTTGTATAGAAACAAGTTTCACGTACCTTATTTATGCGTACAAAGAAAGGGCACAACTTCTCAAACTTTCTCTGACATATTTTCACATCTAAAATTCTTGTTTGAGCACTTCAAACAGTTCACTTTGTGTTATATCTATGAAATGTTTTGGGTGTTCAATTTTCTTACCAGTATCTTCATCTTTCATCTGTATAGTGTCCCTTCTATTAGACGAAACACAGGAGTGGCTGGTCCAATATTCAATCACCTGTCTCTTGACATATTTAGAAATTCTATCTTTTCGAGGAAGTCTACAAATATATACCAAATTCTTTTTAGTGTTTTCATCTAGCATATTTCTCATCTTGATATTCCTTTGAATAGTTCTTCTAGATACATTCATTAATTCAGGAATTGCTTGAACTTGTCTTCTATGTGACAACCTCTTACTAGAAATTGTAGTCATCGAAGCTCTTCTTGTAGCACTTAAATTAGCTCCTCTACTTTTCTTATTAATAGTGTTCAATGCATTTAGAAAATTTTCAACTATTGTTTCTTTTACATGGCCTCCTAATATTTTCCTATTATCAACACCCAATAACTCCAAAACAAGAGTCATTTATTTTTTCCTAAATAACTTGGCGAATAATTGTGCTCTTCCAACCAAAGATTTTTTGTCAAAATATTTCTCCCACATATTTTTGCAATGCAATTTAATTGTGCTTTTAGGTACCATGTGTTCAAATGGGATTTGACTAAAAAGAGAATCCTCATTCATCTCCATCAAATTTTACATGCCCGTTGAAACATGTCTACCTTGACTACTGCCAATTTGTTCCCCTACTTGAGTTGCATCTTCTTGAACATCAACAAGTTCTTCAACATCAACATGATCTTCGTGAACATGAATAGGTTCCTCTTGATTACATTTTGTATGAACTTTCATTTTATCATCCCTAATTTGATCGTAATTTTTTTCTCTAGTCCTTTTATTCCCCATTGTACAAAGTATTTAAATTCAAATTTCAAATAATCGCCTTCAATAGTCCTTCACAAAAAAATGGCCTCAATACTCCTTCACAAAAAAATGCTTTAATGCTCCTTCAAAAAAATGCCTTTGAAAAAAATATGCTACTTCAATTGGAAGAAAGCTAATAAAATAAGTTAAAATGTTATTTTTTTATGTTTAAAATTGAAAAAAAACCTTTTATTTATACCAATCCAAGTGAACGGTCGCTCGCGGGTCGGCTTATACCCGTAGCGATTCAACCGAATCCTCTTATGTGGCATGCCATGTGGCCGCCACATCACCCAAAAAAAAAATTGCAGAAATGTTTCCTTTTGCATTTGATTTCTCCATCAAAACTCCACTTTCTAAAAAAACTAAAAATATTGTTTTGTACGTCTCAGAGTCAAGAATATGGTGTTATAATTTTTTGAGTATTTTGATTTGAACTAATATATTAAATTTATAAAATACTACAAGTAGGTATATTAATCTATGAGAAGATGTTGATTCGGAAAAATAATAAAACATATCAGAAAAAATTAAAAGTTATATATAACACTATAGGAGAGAGACCCCTTCAAGAATATGTAACTTTTTTTAAATTGGTGTAGATTTGATAGGGGAAATATGGTGGGAGATAAAAATTGTCGATTTCAGGTAAGTTCAACTTTGACTAGTTATAATGGACAAACTATACATCGAAAACCAATCTTTCTTTTTTCTACACTGCCTATACATGTCATCTATAATTTGCAGCATTTTAGAGCAATTAAAAATAGACTTTATAAATAAAATATATATATCAATAATTGTTCAAAAATAATTTAAAAATAATAGGCATAAACTTCGTCCAGTTTTACACATTTCATCTGTTTACATCATCTTCAAATTCCAAACATAAATATAACTTTTATGTCATTAAAGTTGAACAGTTTTGGTTTCGTTAACCCTTTCCTTTATAAAAGTGACACAATATTCTTCTTTTACCCATTGATGATAAAAATGTCACACATTTTAATCTACAAAAGATATTAAACTAACATTATTTCTATATTATGGATTCTAAGGTGGTGGGAAATGATAGTACGCTTGATGGTGTCAGACATAACGTATGGACAATTGAGGAGAAGAATTTGGTGGTGGAGTACCTTAAGAATATTGTGGATACCCTGTATAAGATGAAAAAGGATCAGTCTCAGCTAGAGGAGAATATTACCAATTTTAAGAAGTTTCTTCAGTCGATTGTGAACTAGAGGCATAAAGGTATAAAGAATGTACAACAGAAGTTATGAACAAGTCAAGGTCGAGACCCTTGACAAAGAGCATCAGGAAAAGCAGATCGTGGAGCTAGATCAAGATAAAGGTCAGGAAGTTTTGAGGCTCACCAGGAGGACCAAAGGTAACATTAAGAGAAAGGCTGAAAATTCCCCTATGGAGCTTAAGAACTTGAAGAAGACTTCTCTAGATATGACTAGGTTGGAAGAAGAGATGTCTGAGGTTCTGAAGAACCTGGCTTGATCTTTTCATGTTATTTTTTTAAACTTTCCTTGTTTAGTTGTCATTTTTTTTTCTGTTTGCTGACTCTTAGTTACCTTTAATATGTCTATCTTTTGGGTATCTTTTTTGACCATTCTATTTTTTGAACTCAGTATTTCTAGGATGGTGCAAATTTTTATATCTATTTATATATTTCGTTAGAAGGGTTTTGGGTCCCTTCAAAACCTTCTTTTATCTTAATCAAAAACATTATTTCTATATTTCAAGACATATTTGATTTACAAATTTAAGAAAAAAAGGATGATTTAAAAATATTAGAGCCGTGTCGACTACTTTTATTACTATGTATAAATGGTTAGACAATATGATTAGAGGACTAGAAAGTACAAATTTAGTATATCACTCTAATTTTGATTACACTTGTCTTCCAAGGTGATAAATTTCATCCAATATTATGTAATGCAAGGCTAATTAACTTTAAAAAAAAGAGACAAGGGGTAGAAAATATTATTAAGGAAGTTAAAATATTATTGGATACTAGATATCAAGCCCACCATAATGTGTTAGAAAAATTTCATGACTATGATCGACCACTAGATGAAGAATTTTCCAACTATACTAGGTAAACAAGTAATCCTAAAATTTAGATGATTTCACATTCTCAATCCTTAAGTAACATTAAAATTCCCTCAAATAATATTAAGTTTTGGCTCTAATATATTTGTAAAAGCAATTAGATAATTTGTGAAGGGTGGTCATAAGTTTTGATTTACATAAAATATAGATTCAGTTATATTTCACTGATCAAACATACTCTAGTTACAAAAGGAAGAATAGTTCAATTTTTACATTGATCTGATTTAGTTACAATTTTCTTGATAAGCTATTAAAATAACTACTTAGAAATAGATTGAAGTTATTTGAAGTAGTAGTTATAACTATTAGGAATCTCCTCTAGGTTAGTTGGTAAGGTTTGTTAGAAGATGGTGCTATTGTGAAATATCAATATCATTCTTTAATATTTTTTTTCTATTTATATTAGGTCAAGAGGATCATGGATTTCCCACATAAAATCTCCATGTCAATTCCTTTATTTTTTGAATAAATTTTTCTTTTATGATCACAACACTACTTGGCGTGGATAAATATAGTTCATCTTTACTTTATCATGTCAACATAATAGCTTTGTTGTAAGTTCCTCATAAAACATATGATTATGTTATAGTTATTCTCTAACAATATTGTTTAATAGCCTATGGGAGATTGTGACCTTCTCCCAAGTGATTCATGTGTCTCCTCCATTCGTTATGTAAGTTGTTCATCAAGATGTTGCAATGTGTCAAGTGTAGCCCATCCATGAGAATTTTTTTTATATATTTTATATAAAATGGTTGTATATTTGCAATATAAATAGGTTGGAGAAGGAAAGATAAAACTCTAAGTGTAAAGAGTCATTGTTTATAATACGCAAGCACCTATTCTCTTCCTTAAACACTTGTCTTTAAATGAATAATATGAGAGAATATTAATATTTTATATCATCACAATTAATTCACTTGTATCTCATCCAAATAAATAATTAATGATTTTATTTATTAAAATTATTATCTAGTATAAGTTATTATTAGTTCTTATTCAAGGAAAATAGAAATCTTTCAATAACAATAGTAAAAGATATTAGGATTGCAATGGATCAATAAATAGTATTCAATTTTTAGAACTAGGTCCAATTAATTTTATTGTTATAAGGTAATAATAAGTAACTAAACTATTAGGAACATTGTTTCTATGAGAATAAAAAAAGATAGCAAATTAGAAACTTTATGACTCATGGGAAGATATCAATCCCTGCATAGAAACTCCTATCCCAACTCATTTACTTTTAAACACAAATCAATAAGAAATAATTTTATTTTCTAAATTATATATTTATTTATTTCTTGGTAAAAATGACTGAGCCATTAAAATTTTTATTATATAAACTACTTGAAAAAGACTCCAGGGGGAAGAAGCAGGAAGAAAACCCCCCTTCTTAGCCAAATACAACTGAATTACAAGAAAAAAACTATCCACTTTAAAACCCATGACAAGATCCCAAGCCCAACCCGAAAACCCACATGAGATAAACAATATCGAATGCCTAAGCCCCATGAGATATTCAAAATAGAGAATACCTTAGCCCTGAATATTACCTACAGATACCCATCATGTGCAGAAGACAAACATGGCCGAGTATTTATATAGTTGGGCAAAAACTACCAAAATGCATGAAACCCCAATGCAATCAGCTTCTCGGTTTGATTTCTCCACCGTAGTGGCACGAGCATCTGCACCTGGTCAAATGGTTGCCTGGGGAGCTATTAGACTCAGAAGAAGTCATGACCTTTGGGGTAGAGGAAGACGCTGCGCCATCCGCCCCTGCAAAAGATAGGAGGGTCATAATGCTATCGAATAGGCTAAAGGCGTCCACCACCACCGTGCTCGAAAGAACATTCGACAGGGATGACATTTCCTTTCTGAAGAAAATTGGGTTGCGCCTCTCCACCACTAGCTTGAAAATGTCATACATCTTGACGTATTCCATATTGGAGTCTAGCAGATCAGGCGAGATTAAACCCCCCACCCAAGCTCTAGATGGACGAAGGCGGTACTATTGGATAGCTTTATGGATGGCTTCTGCCAAAGAAAATTCCTCCTTTACGAGCGTTGTCACCATCCCCATGAAGGGGATGTAGTCCTAAATCATGTCATAAGTGTTTGACAGAAAAATTGCCAACACTTAAGAGTGAAAAATGCTCCTAGGAGATGAAGGATTGAGCATATTGTAGCCAATAACCTTGCGGATAGAATCTTCTACTTCACCCAGGAGTGGCTTGAAAGCAACGCAAAGGTGGCGACGCAGATACATACCCAAACTGGGGCATTCCCAATCCTTTGCCTGAATTTGAATACAGAAATTGAGCTCCCTGTATTCCATGGTGTCGAGAACAGCTCTGAGGACCCTGACCCAAAGAAAATAGAGGAAAGGATGGCTAAGAATCTCCACCCAAATGAGTATGCTAAGGCCAGGAAAATTTAAAGGGGAAAAGCATGGATTTTCCGGCTAAGGAGAAGTAATAATGCAAACATCATCCCATGAGTGTATAGATGTTGATGTGTACTAGCAACAGTCCTGGCTAAGTGATCGAAACCAAAGAGGGAATGTGACATCATTTCTAACATGTAAGATGCCACTACCACCGCCAACTGACAAAAATTCCCTGCTCAAGTAGCAGACCATTAATCAATGAAAAGGGTGGAGGGAAGCGTGTATGTGAGAGAGAAGGGCCGAAGGTACGACCTCTTAAATATTAGTGCCTTGCCTTAATTAAGAACGGGACATGGAGGCAATTTCGAATTGAATTGGGCTAATCTTCTATCATGTCAAAGTGATGCAATGAGGTGGGAATGATCCCATTCGAAAGTACCTTGATCAACAATGATGCCTTTGTTTTCCAACCAATCGGCAAGACTGTTAGCTTCCCTAAAGCAATGAGAGATAACAAACTCCTCAAATGAAGGGAGGTATTTGTGGACCTCACCAAGTACATAATTGATTTTCCAATTAGGAGTCTTGCCCGATGTTAAAGCCAAGGTGACCAACTTGGAGTCGCCTTCTATATGGATTTTTTTGACACACAGCCCACGTGATTCCTAGAAGAAGGGCCCTTGAATCTGCCAGGTTATTAGTTCCCCATGGAAGCCCCCCACTAGCCGCTTGGATAACTTGACACTGAATGTCTCTCAAGACCCAACCTACCCCTGAAATGCCTAGGTTACCCTTGGAAGCACCATCAAAGTTGAGCTTGATAAAGTTGAAATCTTGGGGATTCCACTTGACGTCTTTACAAATGTCTTATTTTGTAGACCTGCCAACTAGAACTCCCTTAAATGGAATTTGAATCAAAGGCCAGACACTTAAGATCCTAGAGTCATGTGAATAAAATGTTGAAGATAAGGTTTTAGTTTTTCTAACATGCACATTCACCATCTCTGATATGGATTTTTCTGTGAGTTCAATTTCTTGATTAACCGAGTTGCTTTCCTTCTGGAAAATCCTCTTATTCCTCTCCCACCAAAGACCCCATGAGATAGCAGTTGGGATGACCCTCCATAGAGAAACAAAAAAAGAATTGGAATGGAGTAGTGGCCACTGAATTAGAAACTGGTGGAACTGGAAATGCAAAGGCCCCTGCCAGCCCAGTCTACTAAGAGCCCAAGACCATACCTCATGGGAAAAATCATAGTTCAAAAATAGATGGTTTGCATCCTCCATAACTTTCCCATAAAAAACACAACGACACCTATCCAAAATTCCCAATCTACTAAGTCTGTCACTGGATAAAATTCTTTTGTGGAGAGCTAGCCACAAGAAGGAGCTTGCTTTTGGCAATACTGTGTTGTTCCAACAAAATCAAAATATGATATTGTTGACATGGTTATCATGGTTGGTTAAGGAGAGGTACCCATCTCTCACTGAATATCTGCCAGAGGCAACCTTGACCCAAATGAGAGAATCATCCCGATCTGAATAGACCAACAACCTCTGCACCAATATCTCTACAAGGTTGTATTTTTCCATCTGAGGAAAAGGGAGATGTGAGAAGTTCTTCCAAGCTGCTCTTTAAATCCCATCTGAAGATTCAATCTTAAAGTAGTCTTTGACAAAGGGACCCCAAGATGATTCCAAGACTTGTCTCTCTTGTTGAAGATTGGAAAAACTTGACAAGAGGGGAAGGTCATTCCATGAGTCAGACCATAACAAAGCCTTGTTCCCTGAGTTGATAACCCAAGAAAGATGAGGGAGGATGATTTGTTTGCACTTAACAAGAAAGTTCCACATAGTGGAGCCAACTAGGGGGTTAAGAATTGTAAAGATCTTGGAGGAATCATTAGATTCTAAATATTTACATCTCAGAATTCTGGCCCACAACGCATTTGGGTTTTCATAGTACTTCAAAGACAGCTTGGCACCAAGGCTGATACTCCTCTCATGAAGACTGTGAAGGCCCACCCCACCACAATCCTTGGGAGTGCAGATTGTATCCCACACAATAAGAGGAATCTTGGCCTTATCATCCAAGTTTCGCTTTGAGATGAAATCTTTAATGTGTTTTTGGATGGCCTCGATGACCCCCTTAGGAGCCACTAATATTGTCATGGCATAGTTTGGGATTAAGCTCAAAACAAATTTAGCCCAAAGAAATCGCCCAGCCAGAGAAAGCCACCTAGCTTTCCAAGAAGCAATTCGATCACAAATAGATCTAAGGATGTTCTGGGGAAGAATATCTAAATTATATTACTTCATTTATACTAGACATTTTATTGATACATGGAATAGTTATTATGTTTGATATTAAAAGTCCTTATCATATTGTAATAATCTTTATATATTTTAATACCAACATATTGCATATTTCAACCAATATATCAAATAGGATTACTCACCTTGGAGTTACAAAGATATGAATTTAGGGTAGAATATTTTAATTTCTCTTATTCATTGGCCAACATTGCAACAATCTTATGAATATAAACTCATAACTTCTTACGTATTGATTGCAGAAGGCTAGGGCACCAACATGACAATTAAGAGGGAGTTTATCTAATAATTGGCATATCTACTTTATGTACTATAATAAGTGCAACAATAATTAATAGATCTCTACTTGTACTTCTTTTACATGAATAGTGTTAGAAAAAATAATGTACACAAATCTTAATTATAAATTTCAAGATTTTCTCCAATTATTTTGGCCCTATAATTTCATGAGGTTTATATCTCTTGATGTGTACTTGTATTTTCTACCAAAATAATATATTAATTGGATATTTCTAGGAATGCTATAAATTGCTATGTCTAATAGTTTTCTTAATACAACATCTTATATAGTTAGTAGGATATTTATATTCCAATGTAAAGGATTGTCATGTAGTGATTTTTGACATGAACCTCAAAAGGTGCAATTAAATATTTTTAGTCACATTAAAGGTTGTTTTACATTTCATGGGCATTTATTCATAGTGGAACCTCAATTATTGATGTTGTACCCCAATAAGGAAGGCACTTGTCGTGTCTCTCCCAATCTCTATATTTTTCAAATGCCACCCTATATCATCACAATTTAAATAATTTATACATAATTATGGTCTAACATCAGCATTGCAAGTTGATTGATATTGTTCTTTGCGTCTTGCCCCAATAATTATTTTTAGAATTTCTCTACTAAGCACCCAGATCTTTTGTGTTCTTCTCAATTAGATAACTATTTTAGGCTAGTAACAATAAAATTGCCTTCAATTATTTTTATCAAGATTGATCTGAATAGTAGAAACCCCATCTTATAATGTCTTATTACTAAACCATTTTATTTGTGAATAATATGGAATACCCCTTGTGTTTGAAAGAACTCAAAGAGAGATAAAAGAGTTCATTTTCAAATGTGTTGGTCTTGTCCACCCAAGTTTCTTTACATCATTTTGTCACTTTACTTGCTGGAAACAGTGACTATTTTTAGAGCCCTTACTAGCTCAAAGTAAATTGTGATTCATGTCATGCTAGAAAGCATGGGTAAACCCAATCATTTGATGGTATATATGTATGTATATGTATGCATGTGTATTGTTATAATCACCTAGAATGGGCTAGGAAAGAAAACCATGTAGAGTCACCCGCAATAATTCAAAGATAAATTAGCAAGCACAAATTTACTCTTAGAAACATTCATGTGTTGGACATCAATTTGATCTACCAATTCTTCCTTTAGGCCATGAGTAGTTACATAACTTGTGAGCCTAAAATAGGGCACCGTATAGGGGTGGCACCATTATTTGTCAATCCATTAATCTCTATCAACAAATAAATCTTTTACTTTAGCTTTTAAAACTAAATTTTTTTTCCATTAATTTCTCTCTATCTATCTTTGTGCTTCCCATTATTCCAAATTCACTCATAGAATCTTATGTTCATACCTCCCACTAAAGAAAAGATCATAGGATAAAAGAAACTCTTACCCTTCAAATATAACTTAAACCAAGCTCTAATACAACATGTAAGGAAAAAGAAGATTGATAAACATGTATAATAGAAGTCATGGAAATATATATATATATATATATA
>MU228547.1:58302-73695 GCA_018584345.1 Thuja plicata
TATATATATATATATTCACGTAGGAAAACCTTTATGGACAATAAACCCAATATAGTAAAAAAAAAACATTATTGTAAAAATTCAACTATTCTCAACACAACAATGAAGCTTTCATACCTCATTTTAGAGTATGCATAAATACAATTGAAAGCAGTTCAGAACATTCCATACAAAAAATAAAAATAGATAAAAAATGAAAATTTTAAAATTCTTATCCAACAATTACACAATCTATTAATTAAAATAATATTGTTATGTGAAATATTCAATTTTAATTTGTATAAAGATTACAAACAGAAATGCATGTATCTCATATTTGAAATAAAACAATATAAAAAATTATAGAATGCAAGATAAAGAAGAGCTGTTGTAAAAAAATCAAGATAATTTGATTGATTAGATCCTCTTACATGTAGGTGTTTTTGATTAAAAAAGCAGCCAAGACAATGGGGCTGACCCAAATAGTCATAGCTAGCACGAGAAGTGCAGACTACCAGCGGAAAACCAGCACAGTACGAAAGTCAAAACACCCTCACCCAAGGTGTTTAATACAAGGCAATTTATGATTTAGATGCATGCTTAGTCAAATTGTTATAATCTCTTATATAAAATTCCCTCTTGTTTCCATAAAAGAAAAAAAGAAAAAAACAACTCAGAGATAACCCAAATAAACAGACTACATACCATTTCAAGTAACATATCTGTTTCAAAATCAAATTTATAATCGAAAGGTACACTCCTACCAATGGATTAAGTACCATTATTCTTTACTGTCCCGTTTATAACAAATCAAAATAAAATCTTAGAAACGTCTACATCTCATAGAACAATTCTAACCCAGATTACCTTAAGAGAAAATATAATAAAATAATTGTGGACCGAATAATATGTTCAACCAAAACTAAAAACAAACAAGAGTGACCATACAGATCTGTCCCAACTACAATAACGTGACAATCTTTTAGAGAACTATATTGATGTTATACGACTCCTTTCATCTTATCCCCAAATCAATTTTAACTTTTTCTTGTTCTTTAGAATGAAATATTCTTGTCCATGAAAGAAATATAGAAGATAGCCTGGAAGAAAAATTGTAAAGTCAAAGACTTGAATAAAAGGGTTAACCAGAGTGCGCAAATTTGTTGGCCTAAATTTTATCTTAGTAGTCTTAGGCAATCGCTCAGATCAAGTTTACAAGTTAAATGGTAGTCACACGTAATTTAGTGTCCATGGTAAACTGCAGCCTTTAAATATTGGCCTTCTACCTTTCATTTCTTGAACTTGAAGAGCTACAACATGGATACAAATATAGTTAAGGCAAGGGGTTGTCACTTTGTGATGGTGCATGGAGCAACTTTTGGGGGTTGGTGTTGGTATAAAGTTGCAGATCTTCTTGTAAAAGCGGGTCACACTGTGTCTTCCCTTGACATGGCGAGTGCAGGTATCGACCCTAGGGATGCCGACCACATTTCATCTTTAGAAGAGTACAATCAGCCACTTACAGATTTCTTTACAGCTCTTCCTTCTACGGAAAAGGTATAAATCATGTTTTGATTTGTTGTCGTAGTTTTTTTCATTTTGTTTAGGTGGTTTATTTTAAATCATATTAATAGATAGAAGAAACAAAACTGATTTTAGATATGTTGCTTAAAAGCTTGATAAAAAGTTTAATCTAAGATTTAATTTGTTTATGTGGTTCATTTTAAATCATACTAATAGATGAGTTTTTTTGAAGAGTTGAATCTGATTTTAACTGAACCATTCTAATGAATTTGGCTGAAGGGTTTAATCTATAGTTTAATTTGTTTAGGTTGTTCATTTCAAATCATACTAATAGATAAGTTCTATTGAATAAGCAAATCTTATTTCTGGTGAACCATCTAAATGAATTCGGCTGAAGAGTTTAATCTAAGTTTTGATTTGTCTAGGTTGTTCATTCTAAATCATACTAATAGGTAAGTTCTATTGGAGAAGCAAACTAGTTTTAGATGAACCATTTAAACAAATTTGACCAAGAGTTTAATCTAAGTTTTGATTTGTTTAGGTTGTTCATTTTAAATCATACTAATACGCAGGTTCTATTGGAGAAGCGAATCTGATTTTAGATGAATAATCTAAACAAATTTGACTTTGATTTGTTTAGGTTTTTCATTCAAAATCATACTAATAGGTGAGTTCTATTGGAGAAGTGAATCTGATTTTTGATGAACCATCTAAATGAATTTGGCTGAAGAGTTTAATCTAAGTTTTGATTTGTTTCGGTTGCTCATTTTAAACCATACTAATAGGTGGGTTCTACTGGAGAAACAAAATTGATTTTAGATGAACCATCTAAATGAATTTGGCTTTGATTTGATTAGGTTTTACATTTTTAAATCGTACTAATACGTGAGTTCTATTGGATAAGCGAAACTGGTTTTATTAGATGAACCATTTAAACAAATTTGGCTGAATGCTTTAATCTAAGTTTTGATTTGTTTAGGTTTTAAACTTTTTAATCGTACTAATATGTGAGTTATATTGGATAAGGCAAACTGGTTGTACTAGATGAACCATTTAAACAAATTTGGCTTTCGATTTGTTTAGGTTTCTATTTTAAAATTATACTAATAAATGGGTTCTATTGTTGAAACGAATCTGATTTTAGATAAACCATCTAAACAAATTTGACTTTGATTTGTTTAAATTGTTCATTTTAAATCGTACTAAAAATGAGTTTTATTGGAGAAACAAATCTCATTTTAGAGGTGCCCAAACTTAGAATATGATGTTTAAATCAGACTCTATGCATTGTAATTTTTTTTTTATACATTGTATCTTTTGTTTGCAGTAGAATTCAGATCACCAATAGCAGGGATGCCAACTAATTTGTAGTTGTATGTCTGTTCAGGTTATATTGGTTGGTCACAGTGCTGGTGGCTTCAATTTAAGCTTTACAATGGAGCGATTTCCACATAAAATTGCTGCAGCTGTCTTTGTTACTGCCGACATGCCCCTCAGTGGAACGACTCTTACTGAGTCGCTGAATGAGGTTTGATGAATTCTCTCTCTCTACTAATTGGAGGCTTAACACTCTTTAAATTACAATGTCGTCTCTCTGAACAGATCGTATCCATAATTGGAAGCTTAGGAGACTCCACGTTTTACTATGCAAATGGGAAAGATAATCCAGCAACATCCTTCAAGTTTGGCCGCCACTTTACGCGAGAGTTTGTATCACAGAACAGTCCTTTTTGGGTAAATCACTTGAGAACAGAAACATTTCTGTAGTGTATTTGTATTGGGTATTTATAGAATTTAAATTGATTAATATGGGTTTGAATGCAGGATCTGTTGTTGTTTGAATCGTTGGAGAAGAAGTTTCCTCTATGGCAAGAACCTCTTTTGTACACAGCTAAAAACTATGGAAGTGTGAAGAGAATATACGTAGTGTCGAAGGAGGATAAGCTTATTGTAGAGGCGTTGCAGAGAAAGATTATTGCGGAGAATCCTCCAGAAATGGTATACGAAATTGAAGGATCTGATCACACCGTATTCTTCTCCAAGCCTCTTCAACTGGCTGAGGTGCTCATGAAAATTGCCAATACGTGCAAGTGAAGCAATTAGATGGAGATGGACTTTACTAAAGTTTGTAATATTTAGAAATATTTGACTATCGGGAGAGGGGCCATAGCGATTGATATGAGTTCATCTAGTCTTATCATATATCTATATTACTTATTTTAAATAAATTTATTATATTATTATCTATTATAAATGTGTCATTCATAATATGAAATGTTTATTTAAATATTTATTAATGTCATAGCGAACAAATATTATTTTAATATGTAAAGTTATAGGGTAACAATCTATGTGTTCTTGAGAGGCACAATAAATACCTTGTATTTTTTATGAAATGTGAAGAATTGTCAAAAGGTTTTAGTGTCCATCTCTTGGTTCATCTGTGTTGGATAGAGTTGTATTTTATATAATAATGTGGTGTTCATGACATCAAATTGTTTTTGGTGTTCAACTATTGGTTCATTTGTGTTGATTTAAAAGTTAAAGATAAGAAACATTTATGGTGACTAAAGCATTTGGTTCATTTAGGTTGCATATAAGTTATATTTTACATAAAATTATGATATTCTATTAACAACGAATAATATTTTTTTTGTTTAACTACTAGAGATTGTTAGACTAAAACTTGGTCAAATCTTTTAAAATTCGTTAGGACACTTCGCACTCCACGTGTTATTTTAATGAGTTCTACACTGAATCATACGATCAAACTTAGTTGTAGATAGATAAGTGTTCGTTTTATATTTAGGAATAAAACAGAGGTCTTACAATATTCCATGTAATACTAATGACTATGTATACATTTACAAAGTTAAAATGCACGACTACTAGTCTCCATCCCCTACTTGTCACATACAACATGTAATGGTTCTCTCAAGTCTCTAGACTAAATTTTAAATTCCTTCAATTAAAATACTTATGAAAATGTAATAGTTCTTAATATATTACAAAGGTAAAATTTACATATTCATATCATTTTTTTCTATTATATATATATTTTAAAAATATCGTGATATTGATTTTTTTTGCTTATTTATTACTTCTACTTAATCATTAAATTTAGTTTAATTATTTTCTATTTAAATTTTCCATTATTATCTATTCTTGGAAGAGTCTATGGATACAGAGTTAACCTCATAGGAATAACCTTTTCCTTTTTGTATTTAAAAATTACATTTAAGTTTGATTAACTTAGTCCCTTTATTCTTCTACTTAGGAAATCTTGTTTATACATGCTTTAAAACACCAGCATGACTAGAATATATAGTTCCCTCTCAAAATAAAATTTCTTTCACTAATATTTCTATTACTATCTTTTGTCCTACTTAGAAAATTTAAAGGTCTACACATATTGATTACTTAGGCATGTAGCATCATTATTCAATATTGTTGGTGATATAGTCTTATACATTGCAAAGAAAAGTTGAGCAATAGTTGAACAACTAAACAAGAGTTGCATTATATATGTATCAATGTAATTATGCCAACAATCATAATTATGCCCAAACATTATCCCTTAACCCTTAATACATGGATCCTAAAAACATCAATTTCACCTCTCCCTAGGGACCCTCGCTTAAGTCTTACAAAACAAAACATGTTGGTTACATAACATGAAAATATATTTTGAGAAAATATTCTCCTCAATAAACAAATCTTGAACCAAGAATGGTTCCATCAAGTTGTCTCTTGACCCTTAGAAATATGTAGCTTTGAGAGCTATGTTCTTGAGATCTCAGTCCCAAATTCTCAAATCACTGTCTTGAATCATTCATCAATGATCTCTAGGAGATACAATAGATATCTATCATTGTCTAATAATCACAAAAGGGTATAATTCATGATCTTATATTCTGAAGCTCACTAGATAACAATCTATATTGAGCTCAACACCTAATCTTGAACCAATCTCCAAAATGAATCTTCGCAAGATATGCATTCTTCAAATTCATCAACATAAACAAAGAAATTTAAATGAAAAGAATAAACCAAAAGTGCCAAAAAATTCTTTTAATCAGAACACCATCTCAAAGTGAGAAGATTACTTGAGATGATGAAAAATTCCTCCATCCTCTGATGTCACCAACCTCCAAAATGATCCTATTACAATTTATCCATATGATAGCTTCGATGAATCTTTAAAGGCATTGTAATGCATTGTAAAAAAAGTCTCAACTACTGTAGTTTGAATAAGACTTATAATGAACTTATTTCTATTGTAATGATATACATCATTAGATTCAATCTTGATATAGCCACTCCTTACTTTAGATATCCAATATTCTATTCATTCCAACTTTGAAATCATGTTCACTAGCAAATATAGTCTTGTCACCAATTTCAATGCCTAGAGAGATAAAAGGAATAAAATCTATGGTAATTATAAATATCATTGGTAGTTACTATCTTGTGAGGGAAGATAGATTTACCTTTTTTGTTAGTATGGACCAAAGAAAGTACCAACTTCTCTTAAGATATCTACACAAAGAAATTTAATTACATATATCATATTTCCTCTTATTTATTATGCAAGATTATTTGCATGATCTAAAACTGATTGTCTATCATAGGCTATCACTGCAACTTGTATTTCAATTGCCTTCACATGATGATCTTATTTTTTATGCAAGATTATTTGCATGATCTAAAACTGATTGTCTATCGTAGCCTGTCACTGCAACTTGTATTTCAATTGTCTTCACATGATGTTCATTTTGTCACGCACGCAACCACTCTTAGCAACAAGTGCTTGAGAAAGAACACAATATTTATTTATCCAATTTCCTCCAACGACTATCCAAACAATAAAAAATATGGGCTATTGACAAAGAAGGTAAACTTATCCTTTTTAATATATTACAAAATTTCTTAAATCTGTCAGATATTATGGTTGGAAATGGTCTTTTAGAGAAGCATCCAAAAGATGGAGTTGTAGGTTTCAAACTTGCAACATATTCATTAAACCGCCTCAAAGAGAATGTCATCACACAAATGCACAAAACCGACTTGTTGAACAAGCTTTAGGAAATCTTAAGCAAATAAAATTGGCATGAGTGAGATCAGATTCTATTACGTTTGCAAGAATGCTCATTATCTAAGCTAATAAGGGAGCTTTAAAAGAGTGTTCAGATAACCATTGAAGTGCAGTATAAAGGAGATTGTTTTCAGACATTATAAACCCGAATTTTTGAAGAATGCCTCATAGAGATGTTATCTCAAGCACTGAAATGAGATGATTGCAGAACATACACGTAATAGGATTATATCATTATATTTTCATTGCTTTATCGACTGCAAATAGATCTTCACAAAAATATTCATTTTTCATGTAACTATTGTAACTTCTTTTACACCTCAGTACTCACTCCACAGCAGAATCTTGGCCCTGAGCGGGTCCCTTTGTCCAACATAGCAGGTTAATCCTTCAACGCACAAGCACTCATGTTTCAAATGTCAACCATCTTGAATATCGCACTAAGACTACCCGTTTGATACCAAATGTTGCTGAAAAAAGTTTAAACATTGCAAATGACAGTTGAACAACAGTTGAGTAACTGAACAATAGCATAGTTGTAACTGCATTAATGTAATTATGCCAGCAAATATTTTGCATTTAGGAGAATATCAGTCATTTTGCATTTAATATTTATAGCTAGGAAGTCATGCTCTATCTACCCTCGCATTTGATTGGTGCACTCATCCCCTCACTTTGCCTTTAAAAGTGGCCCATTATATATTTTGTCTTCCTCTCTTTGTGAAAGTTATTTACAGGTTGGGATCCTCGCTCGAGATCTATACTAACAATACAATTATACCCTGCAGGAACAATGTGTTAGGCTCTTTTCAATTGATGATGAGGAGCTGAAGCGGGCAGTCATTTATCTTCTTCAACATAATATGGGTGCTTCTAGCCATATTCATGATGGCGTGGTGCTCAAGCTGGTTTTTTCCTGCTCTCCTTCAAGTGGTGGAGTGGTTGGACTGGGTGTTGGAGGTGGCCAATCACGTGGTGGACATCAGTACTGGGAAAATGTGATAGGGATTGAAACCATCAACCCCAACGCTGTCTCAAGCAGGCTTGGTTCCATTTTTTATTTCGCTGAATGTTTTGAAGAAAAAATGTGAGACTTGGGATTGGTTCAAGATTTCTTGTGTAAACAACAACTATGCTTCCATGAACCTTTCATGGTAAGAATGAAGATTTCTTTGAATTGGATGAAAAATTCATCCTTTAGGATTTACTTTTATGGGGTGGCTCTGTTTGTGACCAAGCTGGATGAGTTTTAGAGTGTTGTTATTGGAGAGTGTTCCCCTTTCTTCTCTGTCCTAATGTTGTGTACATCCTGCTTGCGGCCTTCTCATCTTCAGTTTCTTCTATTTGTTCTGGGTTTCTTCATGGTGCGTGTGTTGGGCTTCTTCATAGAGTGTGTGGTGGTTTAGGGCCATTTTCTCCTCTTTCCTTCCTCCATCTTTGTTAACATTCTCCCTCCATTTTGGAGTTCTCTTCATGATTTTTTTATTGTACTATTTTTAGTTAATATATTACACGCTATACTGTTTCTCTAAAAAAAACAATACAATATCCAAACTAAAAGTTTTACAATACATAGTTTTAGTCAAGTTTTTTAAGAATATTTTTAGATTAGTTTCTATAACAAAAAACAATTATCACAATAAAATTATTTTTTAACTTTTAATTGATTAGTAATCTAATTTTAATTTAGCTAACTTGAAAATAAATGCAATATAACTAGCTATATTATTCCTTTCTTTAAATAATTAAATAAAAATGTTTAATAAAAATGTTAATAAAAATGAGGAAATGAGAAAAACTTTTAAGTTTTTTTTTCAGTACAAGTATTTACTTCGTAAAGTATACAATTTAATAGAGAGTTCTTGCCCTGGGTGTTAATGGAGAGTCTTTCAATGCTTTGGGCAAGGATGTTATCGGGATTCTGGTTCCTGGTGGCGTCCAAGTGCCCCTATTGCTCCTACTCTTCTTGTTGGGAAGCCTACCTCCCGAATTAGGTTGGAAGCTACTTCTTCTTCTCTTGGCTTAGGGGTTTTGGCCATGGGGCTGTCAAGTATGGGGTCATGCCACAAAAAATCTACTACTATTGGTGGAAGAAGCTATGCTTGTGCTTCCAATGTTGTTGCAACCATCCCTTCTAGGGTGAAAGCTCAACCTATTGTCTATACCAAGGCCTCCCCTGTGGTGGTCTATGGCCCAGATAAGGTGGACAATGTGAACTTCTACCAATGTCGTGGGTTGGTCTGTCGAATCATAGGCCTCTGGCCCTCTCTTCCAGATTTGCATTGTTGGGTAACTAGTTCTTGGTGACCCTTAGTTTCTAGTAACATTGAGCTCTACCCTTATGCGAAGGGGTTTTTTATTGCTTCATTTTCTTCTTCTAAAGATCATGAATTGGTTTTGAATAAGTTATGGGTTTGGTGGAATCACTCCCTTTTCTATCAAACCTTGGACATTATCCTTCAACACTCTTACTAAACCACTTAATGTGTGCTCAGTGTGGGTTTCCCTTCCTAATCTTTGACTCCATTTTTGGAAGATGTCTTTCTTTGAGGCCATTGAGAATTCTCTTGGTCGTTTTCTAAAGGTGGATGATGCTACAACCACATTAGGCTACTCTACTTTCACTCGCATTCTGTTTGATATGGATATCTCCACACTACTTCTGGGGGATGTGGTGCTCATGGACAGGGAGAGGCCATGGACTAAAGTGTTTGATTATGAGGGCCTTCCCTTCTGTTTTTGATGTTGCTTCTCTATTGGACATATGGCTATTGACTGCACTCTTCTTTGTCAGAAAGATGTTGCTACTTGGTCGAAGGATGCAAGTGAAGAACATTTGACAATCCATTCTTGTGATTCTTCTTCTAAGGATTCTCTGGTTGAAGATGAAGATGAAACCCTACTAAACATCTAAATGTTGCCTCTACTGCTGATTAGGGCTAGGTTTATCTTGCTAATGTGGGTCTGGTTCTATCTCCAACTCCAAAGGTTGCCCTTGCTACTACAGATGCAGTCCTCTCTATCCCTATGGACCATTCCTCTCCTATTGCTTCTGCTCCTTCTCTACACCATGGTTCTACTGACACTGCTCAGCATCTTTAAAACTTTGGTCGCTGTGATAATGGTTGCCCTAGTGGATTTTCCTTTGCTGGGGACCCTAAGGATAACATCACCTAGACTGTTGTCTGATGGTGTAGGAAGAAATGTTCTTCAAAATATCATCCATAATCTCTTGCAATGTGAGTTTGGCCTTTGTGCTATGTATTCTGTCTTTTTAGTTAGCACATGGTGTGTTGTCTAAGTGTTGTTGATGGCCTTTATTCACTTTCAAGCATTGTTCATTCAAGGATCATTCCCCTTAATAGGCTACTTTATTATTCAAAAACATAAAAATTAGATGATTAATCTCATAAATAGAGCATTGATATTTAAATTAACCTTTTTAACATCAAATGCATATCATTAAATTATCAATAGACATAATTTATCACTGACGGTTCTTTAGATACAAACCACTCAAGTAAAATCAACAATAGTCTAGTTCTATTATAAATTGATCAACTCTAATGTCCCTTTGAGTCAATTGTTAAAATTTTGGAGTAGTTAGGTGGTCATTATGATTTGTTTAATAAGGAGCCTATCCTAATAAAATGCCAAGATAGACAATCCTTACACTTAGAGTTAAATTTATTCAAGAAGTAAAAAATTTAAAAGATTTGAATGTAATTATTCTAATCTAATTCAATTGTACCAGAAATTTAAAATAAAAGATGAAATGGAGTTAATTTTTAAAAAAATAAATAGTAAATTTAAATAGCCAATTGTGCTCTTAGTTGTGGCCCTAATTATCAACGTTAGAACTAATGAAAATTAAACAAACTATAAGACAATATTCAATATTCAACTCAATCCCAAACACTATAAATATATCATTTTAAGGAATTTTAATAAAAATTAAACCATCTTGTTACATGAATAAGTTTCACACATTAACCTTATTCATTATATATTATTTTCCACAATTTGAAGAATAATGTTCACCTTTTGTAATTAGGTGTGACATTTACGATATAGAGATCATTGGAAATTTGCACTTATATGAACTATTTCCCCTATTAAGTTAATCATCTTAGAAGATATTAAAGATAGGGATTTCTTGTTGTCTTTTATATATTATCCTAAAATATATTACTTGATCTAATTATTTTGAGACATTTCATTTAATATTAATCTTTATTTTCTAACATTTATCTATGATATTTATAGTGTCCAATAAAGGTGGACAATATTGATTTAATAAATTTGGCTGAATATTGGTAGCAACATAAGATAAGAAGGAAAATTAATCTTAAAGGTGCTATGTCCTTCTTGCTTGGTGATGGTCTAGGGCCTCTATTGAAATGGAAAAGCTTATGAAAAGGTGCAAATAGTCTTTCCTTCTATATTTGTAGGTAGATTGGATCACCAACATGTATTTTGCATTAACCTATAACACAATCATTGCACTTGCTACAATATATGTTAAATGTATCCAATGAGTTGAACAACTTTATCAACTCCCATTAAGGTAAATAAATGGTTACTAATAACGGATGAATAAGATAGCTACCTTAATGAGGGTCAAATATTGAAAACCCATGAGAACCTACAACGAAGTTCATACAATATATCCATAAATGTGTTGGATGAAAAGTACAATTGTATCCCAAGTATGATGCTTCTATGAGTTGTACACATTAAAATTATGCATTATTACCCTATTTGTCACTTTCCACTATCTATTATTATTGATGATAGAATGTACTTGATTTTTTAAACATTCTCTTTATTAGTTTCTACCATGGAACTATTGTAGAGTCATCAACATTTAAATGGTGATTAACCCATTTCCATTCAATCAACCAAATTATCAGATTCCTTCCATTAATTTACTTCCAATGTATGTTATGTACAACTTGCATATTTTTTATGAAAAACAATTGATGCTTAAGGGCAGTTTAGGTAATCCGTGAGGCTTCAGGATGGAGGGGGTGTTCAGTCCCAGCAGTTCAGGATTGACGTTATTGACTAGAATGGCCAGGAGAAAAAGAGAATGGTCAGGTGGGTAACTTGATCATGGCCGGGAGAAAAAGAGAATAGAATGGACGGGTACAATATCATCATGGCCAGGTAGAGAGAATACCCACTTCATGAGGGACCCCACTGAGAAGAAGCAAGAGAAGCCCTATTATTCTATAGGTAGTTCAGGTCATTTAATCCAGTTCGTTCTCGCCCGGGGATCCTCCTATAGAATGTAGGGCACCCTGTTGCGGTATATTTTGGGGCATGTGACTGGTGTTGTTGTTTACAGATTGAGGTATTGGAAGAAATTGATGCAACAGAATGCATGGGAAACTATGTGTTTTTTAATAAGTTGTAGGGTTATTATTAATATGGCTAACGTCAATTGAATATTGGTTTTTGAGCATAGATGACATTTGTTAACAATCCACATGCCTTACTGTGCTTCTAGATTTTGCATGCTTCTAGATGTGGCTAATGTTGTAGAAATTGGGGGTTTTGTGCTAACTCAAAGCCTCTTGCAAATGTTTTCCTATCCTACATTTGTATCACATATGGAGAAATGTTTTCATTGTGCAAATTTGAGGCTTCCAAATTAAATTTAATAGAATAATTTCATTTTTGGATGCTTCCTGTGAGGTCTCTAGTAGTGAAGAGTTGGGGAATTAGGAGGACTTATTTTTTGGAGATCAAATTATCCAAACTCAAATAAATCTAGCTTGGGAAATGAGAAGCCCCTTAGAAGAAACTCATGAGAGTAACCCTTGTCTTATCACTTTCTAAAAGTCAACACTCTCAAAAAATATCTGAGGGTTGCAAGGTGGCATAGGAAGTTGTAGGAATATATGATGAAGCAGAGGCCTAGGTAAGTTTCTTTCATAGACAATTTAAACTTAATTATTTAAACCTTGAGAAATAGTTTCAACTACCTTGCCTTCTAGTTTCACATTATAAAAATTCTATCTTTGTTACATTTTTTCTTGTTATTTTTTATTTAAAGTCATTTGGTTTTACACGGGAGCAAGTTTCATTGCTAAATTTGAAGAAAAAAAACCCATATATGTTCCTCTGTATATCATTTGTTGAGGTTCTTGAAAGGTTTCTTCCCATCACATATTTGTATGGTTTGCAATAGACATTTTCATGTGTTTCATTTTGAAGGGTTTTGGGGGTTTACATGCTTTCAAAGTTTGTTTCTTTATTTGATATTTTAAGATAATATTTTAGATTTATTCCCCCTTACATGTCAAGGAGTCAATCTTCACCGTTTCCTCTATAGTTTTTAAAAGCCAATTAAGGAAATTCAGTTGTAGATATTGTGTTGTTGAGAGACAATTATAGGAAGTAGCTACAAATGTCGTGTTATTCTCAAGTATAACTTATCCAATATTGTTGCTCTATAGAAAAACTATAAAGGTATTTGCAATTATATATATATATATATATAAAATATTACCAACCTTGTTCTCAACTGTGGGGCTTTGGCAACCTAATGTCTTTGGATTTTGTGTGTTCTTTTAGGTCTAGTTATTTTCTCTTTGCCTAGAGAAGATTCTTGTTGTGATCTAGCCCCTTTGGTTTAGTGGTTTTAGGTTCCCCTTTTCCAGATTGGTGGCTCCCCGGGCTCCTTTGTTTAGACTCTTTGGAGTGTGTCTATTGGGGCTTCTTGTGAATCGTTTGTTTTGGCTTTGTGGTTTTAGCCCTGGTGGTCTTATGCTCGTTTCCTTTGGGTTGTACTTTGTTGGTGTTGGGGCTTTTAGTAGCTCCTTCATGTTTTGTGGTTATATATTCCTATACAAACCACCCAATTTACCACAAGTAAAAATCATCATGCATCGGGCTTTCTTTTGTTATATTATGAAGTCGGATGTAAGATCCTAGATCTAATAGCAATGACACCTTTTATTTCAAATTTCTTGCATGTTCTTTTCCTTCATAAGACACGTGTCTTGCTCACTGAAGATTTGAGAAGAAGGAGAAAGGAGATCTTGCAAGGAGGCCCGTCGTTGCAACACATGTCAAGTGTGGGGTTTGAGACAAAAGCCACCATCGTTCACTCAATGGACATCATGGAAAAATAATATTAGTGAATGATGATTAAGATTTTTGAAAGATATTTATTCATTCTTATAAAAAACTCAGTAGAACAACGCATATAGTAATATTCAATTATACATATATATTTGAATAATCTTTAGTCTTGTTGAAAGATATCTACATTTCTTAATAACAAATCTATTTATAATATCAATTAAAGTGTGTTGGTTTTGTTGAGAGATGTCTAGTTGTCTCTATAGTAATTCAAGTAGAACACCACATACACTAAATGTCTTTTAAGAAGACTCTCAATTATTTAATCATAGATATAGTATTCATCATGTGAGTTGTTCTAATAACTTCACCATGAAGGAAATCTCTTAATAAAGTCAACAACTATTCACTAATATAATAAAAAGGTTTGCTCTACTATAAAGACATTAAGTAATATTATTATAATACAATGTATTCCAAAATAGAAACATATATCTTCTAACAAGATTTTGTTGGAAGATAAATAATCCTTTGTAATAATTTTTTATATTAATATTACTAAATATCTTAATAATAAACCAAATCTTTTTAAAATATTAGTAAATAGGTATTGAAAAGCAACACAATATATGTAAAAATGTACTTACTTATCTTTATAATATACTCAATACAACAACTCGCATACTCATTATTAGTCCCTGCCCTTAAGGCAGGAGACTTATGTTCTCAGTTGCCTTTTCATATTAGTTTTCCCATTGGAAATCGTGCAATTTCTGTTTAACCTAAGCTCTCATAATGTTTTTCTATTAAAGTGAATTTTTCAATTTTACTTTCTTCTTCCCTATTGGCTATCCTCATTTTTCTCGGTATTTTCATTTTCTTCGTTGCAAAATTGCACAGAAAATCCGGTCGGGTGATTTTAAGGTGGGCAAATGACATGTTCCAAACGTTTCACGTGGCTGGTATGTTCTCCAAGCGTCATTTGCATGTGTCGATAGCCAGGCAATAGTTCAACAGGACAGATGGCATGAGCCCAGATTTTGTTCATACTCACTGAGTTCATAGCAGTTACAAATAGCCCTACCAATACGAGTTCCGCTCTTTCAATTCCCAAACGGGTAATCTTCTCATTGTTTCTTTTTCTCGTGAGGGTTTAGGTTTTTTTTTTTTTTTAAATGGAGATTTCATGCTATTGATCGCATCAAATGCGCTGTTGTGTTTCTATCCACATTTTCCTCTGGATCCCCTATTGTGGGTGTTTAACCCTGCGAGGAAGGTTTCGAAAAAAATGTCCATGCCGTTTCCGGTGAATATAAATTGGATATATTTTTCTGAAATTTGTTAATTTGCTGAATACTCTAAAATTTGTGATGGCGGGCAGGCTTCTCAGTCTCTCAGAAGCGGCGCTATAGCCTGGTTTTTGATTCTCTACGACTAGCACTCCAGTTCAATCTGCACCCCCAACCCCTAGAACTCCAGGAGCTCCGTTCTTGAGCTTGCAGGTGAATGGAGAGAGTCAGCATGTGAAATATCCAGGCCTTAATCCATGCGAGTACTTTCCTTTGGAGGCATCGTGCAAAGATGCATTCCTGTCGTCTCTGTTTCGCTCTGCCAAAAGGTACATTGTTTATTCTCGCTTAATCTTGAAGAATTTTCCTTCAATTGAAAGCAGTGTAGGGGCACATATCACGCGATTACTTGTT
>MU228547.1:73795-84165 GCA_018584345.1 Thuja plicata
GGGTATGTGATATTTTATTTAAGGCCTTAACCATGTAGCCATTTTTACTCCCCACAATGTAGATTTTGGATTTTCAACCCAAATTTTCTCTCTATTTTGACAGAGATGTAGGCCCATTACGATTGTTGTAGATATTCCAGAGCATTGTAACGTTGATCTTACTATATACTACAAATATATTGCCTCTTGTATGGGCTTTTAAACAATAGCAGAACTTTAGTTGTAATTTGTGCATAGTTTAGATTTATATATGTGGATTAGAAATATTCTAACTAAGATCTTTCAACCAAATAAGCCACGCACAAAGTGACACAGTTACAACATTCCGTTACAATGTGAAAGCGGTTCTTGTTAGATCTCACGCCAAAGTTAGTTTATGATTTCGATTGAAGTTTTGTTAAAAGTGTTTGCCTTATTTCGCCAAATGGATGGCTCAGTTCATAACAGTAATGCCCTTTCTTCTCTTTCATGACATGTCTGTCTAGTCTCTATTCTTCAGTCTTTTCTATTCTCTTTATTCTTTAATAGTGTCTTCTACTCATCATGACAGTATTCTATCTCTGCTCCTTACATTTTTTTTTTGTTATTTGTCTAGACTCTTTGCTCTATTTATCAACTTTATGTCACAGGAATCTTAGAGATTATTTGCTCTATTTATCACCTCCTTCCAGCCATTAATCTCAAACCCCAGTTTTAGATTATATTAGTTTCTTATGTCTTAAGTTTTCAGGGTTGTTATCATGGAGCTAGAATGTTCATGAATTTGGCTTGGAAGAAGTTCCTATCATGTGGAACCTCACCGACCCTTGTACTGGTGAATTATTTGGTATTTTATCTTAATAATTCATTGGATTTGGATATATCCAATTTGGTTCAGTTTGTTGATCAGCAAGATCTCCTTGGAAGAGATGAGGTCATGAAATACAAGATTTCATTAGCTACGTTCTCCACACTTGTAGATTTCTAGATTTCTGAATAAGGTGTAGAGATTAAGCTGATTCAAGCCCACCCAATTGTTTGAAGCTGTAAATTTATTATCTAATTTTTCTTAGAGGAAGCCCAAAATCTACAGTTTCAATTTTTTAAAAGTGTATCACCACATATTTGGATTTATGAGTTTGGTGCAGAGATCAATCTGATTTAAATCATCTGAGTCTGTACAAGGTCTTCTGCAGGTGCTTAGAGACAAAGCGTGAAGCCTCCCCATCTGCATGTTCCTGGTTCATTGGCTTTTGCGACAATTTAGTGTGGTTTTCTTCCTTCACTAAAATATATTGGTTATCTGGATCTGCTGGTTTTAAATGAATTTAGAGATCACCTGATGCACATTTTCATATTCTATGGTTTATTTTTCTTGCAGTTGTGCTTTTGAAGGGCTTAGGTAGCCATGATTGCTATTGCTGGCCAGAGGAAGGATGCACATTTTCATATTCTATGGTTTATTTTTCTTGCAGTTGTACTTTTGAAGGGCTTGAGTAGCCATGATTGCTATTTCTGGCCAGAGGAAGAAAGCTGGGCAAGCTGTCATTTTTACATATATCTTGCCCAAATATCTCTCTTCTCCAATTCACTCTTTGATTATTATGAAAAAGTTGCTGAAGTTTTACATAAAATTATTATGATCAGAGCGGGGTTACATGTGCCAACCAGTCAGCATCATTGGGCAGTTATCTAGATGTGTATAGTTTTACAAGCATGTCTTGTCCCTTGACCTTAAATCATTCTAGCATAAACAAAATTGGCTTCTCTCCTGACTGAGACAATTTTAACCTTGGATTTTCTCTTAATGGATTGATATATTTTAGTCCTTCATGGCGACATGTATAGCTTCTGCAAAGTCTCTTCCAATTTTGAGGCAATCTCACAATCCAACAGCATTAGCTTCTTATCAAATTCTTGATTGTTGGCCAGTTGTCTTCCAGAAACTGATGTTATTGAATTTATTGAATTGATCTGGTTTGTGAATCTGGCCTCTGCATGGTTGTCTTCCAGAAAATGATGTTATTGACTTGAAATGGTTTGTGAATTTGGCCTCTGTATGGCTAATTATTGTGGACAGTTGATTGAAATTGTACTCATTAATTAAATATTGATGGAGTTTCGGCCTCAAGATACGTAATATAGAACTTGATCTTTGCGTTTACTTCATATATCCAGATGATAATGCAGGCCAATAGTGTCCATATATTAATGTAATTCTTTCATAATTTATTAGTATTACCTTAGTTTGAAGACGCATCTTAAGCGAAGTTTTGACATGTACTACTTATTTTCCTTGTTTCCATATAGTACGAAGACCTTCTGGAAAGCAAACAAGCCCATGCGGATACTGACCACCCACACTTTCTCCTGCTCCCCTACCATAGGCAGGGACTCCAGCTGCACGCAGCTCTTGTCATATAGATGTAAAAGAGTACTTAATACTTTTGTTTAAAGATATCTACTTATCAGTACTCTAAAACATTTTATAATAATATTATCCATTAATTTTCAATTTTATAAGAGATATGCTCGTCTTTTTTGTTAATTTTTTATAATATTATAAGGACTATTGACTTGTTTTTTTGAGAGAGATGCGATTATCTTCATAATAAACCTATTATAATCCCTGCTGATTTCCGTACATAAGTATAATAATTGCACGTAGCAACTTTGGGAACTTTGAAATAGTATTTGAACCTTATGTATGAGACGCGTGGATGAAATGCAGCCATCACATATTGACATTTTATCTTCCATTTCTTGAATTTATGGGCTGCCCTATTGCAGAACAGTGAATAGTAAGGGTGATATTTTAGAGAGGAGCATGGAGGCAAATGAAGTGAAAGCAAATGGGTGTCACTTTGTGATGGTGCATGGAGCAACGTTGGGCAGTTGGTGTTGGTATAAAGTTTCAGATCTTCTTGTGAAGGCAGGCCACACTGTATCTTCCATTGACATGGCCAGTGGAGGCATAGATCCTACAAATGCAGACCAGGTTTCATCTTTACAAGAGTACAATCAGCCACTCACAGACTTCTTCACAGCTCTTCCTTCTGAAGAGAAGGTGTGTATTGTGTCAAAGAGTTGAATTTAATATTTCATTTGTCTAGATGGTTCATTTAAAATCATGTTAATAGATAGATTTTATTAGAAAAACGGATTTAATTAAAGCCATTAGATTTTTACAATTCATATGAATATATGAATGTTATGAACATTTTTAAATTTGATAGTATAAAACTTTTCTTTTACTAATGCTCTCTCTTATGTCTTGATGACGGATCATGTAGTGTATAGTGTTATCTGAAACGTTGATGGTAAAAAATTTCACACAATCAAATCCAAAAAAATTCATAACGAAAGAATTTGATTTTAGATAAATCATTTCAACAAATCAAAACTTAGAATATGCTGTGTAAATCAGACAAAAAATTAGCTCATGGAAATCAAATATACCAACTAATTTGTAGCTGTATGTCTGTTCAGGTTATATTGGTTGGTCACAGTGCTGGTGGATTCAATTTGAGCTTTACAATGGAACGTTTTCCGGATAAAATTGTTGCAGCTGTATTCGTTACTGGGTTGATGCCTCTCAGCGGAACAACTTTTTCTGATATGGTCACTCAGGTTTGATAGATTCAATCAACTCTTACTATTTAACACATTTAACCCAGAAATCAACCATTAATATATAATATGTACTGTTTAAACTGTTCACATAAACATGCAATTCCACTTTTTTAAAAGCATGTAGTTGTATAGGTCGCATCCATACTTGGAAACTTTGGGGACTCCACATTTTACCATGCAAATGGGAAGGAAAATGCGCCAACATCCTTCAGATTTGGCACCCACTTTGCGCGAGACTTTTTATCACAGAACAGTTCTTCATGGGTAAATCACTTGAGAACAGAAATACCTCTGTAGTGTATTGGGTATTTGTGGAATTCCAATTGATTGATTGAGTAAATATGGGTCTGAATGCAGGATATGATGTTGTGGGATTCGCTGAAGAAAAAGCTTCCTCTATGGCAAGAACCTCTTTTGTATACAGCTAAAAATTATGGAAGCGTTAGGAGGATATACGTTGTGGCGAAGGAAGATAAATTATTTGTAGAGGCGTTCCAGAGAAAGATGATTGCAGAGAATCCTCCAGAAATGGTATACGAAATTGAAGGATCTGATCATATGGTAGTCTTCTCGAAACCTCTTCGTCTGGCTGAGGTGCTCATACAAATTGCTAATACATGTGTGTCAAAGTGAAGCAATCAAATGCACGTGGATTCTAGTAAAGTTTGGGATACCTAGAAATCCAGGAATAAACTTTGTCACATGTCAAGGTTATTAATATTGTAATGTTGTAATGGTGAAATTATTATACTAAGTTCGACAACAAGAAGTATACAGCACTAATGTTTGACAACTTTTTAGTATTCATTGGGTTCCTTCATTCCTGCAGTGGTACTTTATGATTTTTTAGGGTTATTAAGTAAACTTTGATATCAAGTATGGTCCCTTCAATTTTGGCGGGTTAACTTCCAGAGATTAAGAATGGTTGAAGGTTTATCTTTGATTAAAAATGTAAAAGACGTGTGAAGAATATAGGATTATCTCATCAATTGGTAAATGTAGTAGAGTTAAGCAACATCTTGATAAAATCATATGGATTTGTGTGATTTATAGACATTTATTTGAATGAATCTAAGTATTTTTTTGATCTTTATTGATGGTTATTTAAGAAAAACAGGTATACGACTAGGCTACAAAATTAGAAGTATTTGATAATTTTTTAGATTTCAAGAGGTTGGTTGAAAAACAAACGTGTTTAAGTACATCAAAGTGATAAAGAGTGATAGTAGAATTAAGTATAAAATAAATCAAATGTGGATTTCTATGTAGAAATCAAGGAATATAGATAGAGTTGACTAGGGAAAGGGTATGATTAGTTGTTATAGCTTACTCTGCTCACCCTGAGCTCCTAAAAGATACATCAGATTTTAGTCTAACGATAAGATAAGGAAGCCATAGGAGAAGAAAAGTATGATAGTAGATATCCTTATTAAGCTCACACAAAGAGACTAGTGAAAGAAGCGAAGCAACTAGCAAGAATGGTATCATACTCACCATCAACTTTGTTACTCTAAGAAAATAAAAAATCTTGTTATATTGGCAGCTTTAGCAATACTCTTATTCTTAATTTGAAATTTACTTTATTTTGTGTTATCATGAAATTGATATCAATTTGGTTAGTGATTGATATGTTTAATGTATCTCACTCACAAGTGTTGTGCATTCTGTCCATTCTAAAAGGTAAATAAAATTGACATGATAGACTTCAATATAACCTAACAAATCTTGTCGAGCTTAACTTCAAATATGCTTGATCTTGTGTTATTCATGACATTGATGTGTAGTTTAATTGTGTTTAATGTGTCTCATTTACAGTACTATAGAAAACTGAGCACAATGTGGGCTACAAAATGACAAGTGCCAACAAGCACTTGTTGTGAATTAAGATTTCTCTGCATTAAGGAAAGAATAGACTATTGAACTACAGATCTGAAATAATTCTTAATTATTTATGTCCTCACCTTAAACCTACAAAATTGGGTAGTTTATGTAACACTCTTTCTGTACTTTATTGTTTTCAATTCCCATTTGTTTAAATGTTGTCTTTTCACTTGGAAAAATGTAAGAAAATATTAATAGAACAATTTATAATTTATCTGAATTTATATTGTATGATAATATTTGTTACTACTAAATCCAAATATATCAACATGCACTACATAAAGTTCTTTAAGTTGAGTAATTTATTATTAATAAGTTGTTTTTTATTGCTGGTAAAAATAGGTTTTATGGGGACTCGAAACCCCATACATTCAAAGAAAAAAGATAAGATGCAAAAAATAGATTAAACAGAGACAAGACTGGGACCCAGCCCGCTAACCCAAAAGAAAACAGAAAGCCAGAGAAAAAATCTAGAAACCAGCTAGACTCTCCAGCAGCTAGAAGCCAAAAGACGAAACACCAAAAAATAGGGGAACACTAGGGCTAGGCAAACTCCAGGAGAGTGCCTTCCACTTCCTTCTTTGCTTCTGAGACCTTTTTGATGGCTGTGTTGAAATCCGACAGCTCCAAAATCCTGTCTTGAATTCTCTTCTTCCTGGTTGAACGCGTGCGCTTTCCCGGTCCATCATCTTTATTGTCATCTTTATCTTCATCGATCTTCACAGTGGGGGAATCCATCTCAGATTTAATGGAGTTAAAACACTCCATAGTAGTACCTATGAAGACATTATTGTCCTTCATATGTTTTTTTCACAGTATTCTCCAAAGTGTCCAGTCTCTCATGCAGAGACTTCAAATTTTTCCCATCCTCCTTGTTCTGTTTGCCCTCATCCACTGCCGACCCAGAATTAATAAGATCAACACAAGCAGACAGAGCTTTGAAGTTTAGATGAAGACTTTTGATTTCCTTAAATACCCATTTCATCAGTCGAAATGAGTACAAGGACATAGCTTTGACAGTTTGAAGAACCCCAAATGGGGGCTCGATTTTATCATCCATGTCCTCCTCGAGAAGTTGGACATTTCGCTCATGCATATCCACCAGTCTATAGAAAGGGATGTTCTTAGAGGAAGCAGGGATATGGTCCTTATCAACAATGTCTTTACCTGGAGTATCTTCCTCTTTCTATTCTGAGTGCACCTCCATAAGAACCTTGAGCTTCGGAGAAATGGGGATGTCATGCTCTTTCGAACTCGTGTAATTTACCAAAATGGGTACTTTTTGACCTCCCACATCCTTCTCAACAACCTCATAAATTTTACCTTTAGGACTACATTAACTATAAGTTGTTATTTAGGAGTCAAATTCATGGAATCAAAAATAAATTAAACTTAACGTTGGCATTTGAAATTAGCTTGTCTATCATTGAAAAATACATCACCCTTATAATTTTGTTTATAATGTGTTTCTTTTGTTTATGTTTTTCTCTTATCATAAATGTTGTTTATTTATCACCACCTAATACAACCAAAGTATCCATCTATCCACAAAAAAATCACAAAAACCAAGACTATTCTTTCGTCTTTGGTAGGAACTAAGGTATATGTGTGTTTCACGAAGATAGAGACAATGAATATAGTTGTTCTCAAAGCATAAAATAACACCAAATATCCTCTATTAAACTAGAAATAGTCTAACACAATACGTCACTAGTTATTATATCTAAAATACATAATAAATGACAAATTAATATTTTTAAAATAGTATCATTGAAAAATATTTAGTTTTCTTTATAATAAATTCTTTTATGATAATATTATTCAATAGTTTGTAAGTCTACTATATTGCTATCATGATTCAACTATGTAGTTTTCAAGTCAAATTTATTAACCCATGTTTCATGAGTGGTGGTTTGCAAGAACCCATCTCTTATGAGAATGGATGGTTGACTAATACTCATTCCATTTACGTGATTCTCACAGAAATGAAACACTAGAGCTTCGTGAGAGGTCAACTATATTCATACTACTCCAACTCAAACACACTTAACTATGATAGTTTCCGCTAGGGTTAAGCCCACTTAGCTTGGTAACCCATTTAAAAAACCTTTAGCAAGTGGTGTAGCTTATGAATCACTTATTATAGAGCCCCTTTAGCTTATCAATTGATAATTTTGAGATATTTTCCACATCAAGTTAAATTATGATATTGCTATGAGGATTCGATTGTGAAGTTTTTGATTCAAAACATTGGCCCATGGTTCATGAGTAGTGGTTCACAAAAACCCATCTCTCATGAGAATGAATGACCCACTGCGCATTCATTGTATCGAGTTGATGCTCATAGAGGTGAAGCATTGGACCTTCCTAATAGGTAACCTATGCTAGTAGTACTCCAACTCAAGCACACATAACTATGGCTTTTCCTCCAAGGTTAAGCCCATTTAGCTTTCTACCCCATTTTAAAAACCTTCAGCAAGTTGTTTACCTTATGAACCGATCATTTAGATCCCATTTAGCTCATCAATTGATAAGTGGAGTTATTTTCCATGCCAAGCCAAATTATGATATTAATACCAGGATTCAATTATGTATTTTTCAACTAAAACTCCTTCACTCATATTTCATTAATTGACTCACAATATAATTAGGAAAAATCACAATCCAATATTTAATAACACACACACATATATATATATTTGAATGAATTAGTCCTGTTGAATATACCTATTTATTTTATCGTGAACTCATTTACAATAATAGTTAATTGTTGTTTTTTCAAAGATATATACTTGTATTCATAGCAAACCAATTGCACCAACTCACATCCTTACACAAAAATGAACATTAACATGCTTATTTATAATATTACTAGTGAATGGTTATGAGTTTTATTGAGGGATATATAATTTTATTTTTTAATAGATCTTGTTATACTAATATTAATAAATGTCTTTATCATAAACATATACATGGTTATATGTGTTTGTACATATGCATGCATACTTATAATTGTGTAAATTCTTATTTTAGATATATCTACTTGTCTTTCACAATAATGTTACTAAATATCTTTATAGTAATTACAACTCACTTATTGATCACAAAAAAGCCAAGAAAATATCTTTCAAGAAGACAATCAATTATTTAATTATATATATTATAATCAATATGTAAAATTTTCTAATAACATTATTATAAAATCATATAAATATCACTCAACAAAATCACCATTCACTAAACCAATAAAAAAAATTCCTTAAAAAACATTTAATATAACTATTAGTAAAAAACGTTTATTACAAAAGATAAACACATATTTCCTAAGATTATCTTTTTAAGAGACATCTCAAAATTTATAATAAATTTTTCATAATATATTATTAAATGTATTTATTATAGGATTTAATATAGTAATGAATGGCTATAGACATTTTCAAGAGATATCTAGTTGTCCTTATAATAAATTTATTATTACCATATATATATAATTGATACGCTTGTTGAAAGATATCTATTTTTCTTTATGATAAACTCTTTTACACAGCCTTCAAATATTGTTATTTTATCTTCAATTTCTTGAACAGCTGAGCTCCTTATTTACATAAAATAGAATAGAAAGAGTGACATATTTGCTGGTTTCAGAGAGGAGCATGGAGGAAAATGAAGTGAAAATAAGATGCCACTTTGTGATGGTGCATGGAGCAAGCTATGGTGGATGGTGTTGGTATAAAGTTGTAGATCTTCTTATGAAAGTGCGTCACACAGTATCTATAAAGACTGAATTTTCCCACAAAAAGCCACGTCACACAAAACATAAAATACGGAAAAGTTGAAAAGAAAACATGGTCGAAAGTACACGTAGACAAATCAAACCATTACATCTTCATAAATGAAAGATCTTAACACAGGATTTTGACCTACACGTCGATATCATAAAGAATCCACAATAATCATTTATACAATAAGGTCGTTGGACATACTCAAGTCAAAACATCATATGTTCATAATAAATGTTATGATAATTACAAAGGGGAAGTCGATCTACATGTCGATACTTCATTAATTACAAAGGTACATTAAATTATTTGTTTCATTAAGTATCATGCATAAACAATTTGGATGTCGACCTGCATGCCAGACATCAATACATCTCAGTACATGGATGCATCATAGATAAGAAAGATAAGAAAATTAGTACGTAATACCAAAACATAAGAATATACCTTGGACCTCTATCCATCTGTATGTCTTTGTCTCCTTAGCCATCTGACACATGTCAATCCACTATCTCGAGATGGGAGTGTGTCTCAAGCGCTTTTACCCCCCAACCATGGAGTAGTTATGTCCCTCGAGGTTCTTCCTAACACGAAGAACGCGCCAATGCTTTCTCGAGAAGCCTAGCAACCGACACTGAAGTCAGATGGATCTGGTGCAGCTGTGAACATACTACCAACACATATGTCTATAGTATATCTAACACAGATGTGGCAGAGGGATGGATCAAACAACCATCATATAAGAAAGACATATGCAATATGCTTTGGCCAAAGCAATTTATCATCAGATTTCTACTGGTAGACAAAAGTATATAATAAACATAAACATTTATGCCCTCCCCTAAGTTTTCCACATTCAACACTCTTCCCTTAAGAAAACACATCATAGACACCGCTATATGGAAGATATTTAAATAATACGCTACTATACAAAATCTCTTAATTCCAACGTTATTCTCATAATGCGTTGCCTAAACACTAGTAAATGTCTTTGTAAAAGCAAGAGAAAACATGCTAAGTACATATATATAGATAAACTATTCTCAAAAAGATAACTTATACCATAGGTACATATTGTATGCAGAATTCAGTTTTCCT
>MU228547.1:84291-97005 GCA_018584345.1 Thuja plicata
ATATATATATATATATATATATATATATATATATATATATCAGTCAAAAATGAAAACGTGAAGGTTCATTTAATATAAAGGGAAACAAACAGCAGTACACGTCCATGCCTATAAATATAAAGAAACCACAATAATGGCACCGAATAATTAATATATTGTTTAAAATGTCCCCCAAAAGCACTATTCCAAAGGAAGACTCGTTCCCTTAACTTAGCCAAAAAACCCAAATTAAAAAATGCTAACACCTAAATGATTTCTTCAACATAACAATCGACCATAATGGCCAACGTAGATATTCCATATGCTCACTCCAAAAGTAATGCTACAACCTAATTTAGCGTGCATAAACAGGGGAGATAAGTCAACTATTCCAAAATATGAAGAACCAGTCACCCGCACAAGGAATAAAAGGAGAAAACGAGGCTTGAGAGGAGACACGTTTAAAACTGAAGACAGATGCAGAGAAACATAACAAGGTAAAGGCAAAACGTTTAACGACATCATAATAGCGTTTGTTACTGAGCAAAAGTTAACGCTAAGGAAGAAAAGGCAAAAAATAAAACCAAGGCCTTTCAGTTGTTAGCATGAGAGAAAACTAATAGGTGGAATAAGGCAACACCTCTGCAAGCTTAAATAGCTTCCAGCACCCGATAAGAAGAGTACACCGAAAGTCTAGTTTGGGAGAAAAAGAATGTCAACAATAAAAAAAACATAAACATCTGTCCAATCTCCTACGAGTAGGCAATTTACTCTTCCAACAACATCTCCACTAAGCTATTTTACTTCATTAACTCTAGTACAATAGACTCGCATAACAGTACGGTAAATGAAGGCATAATTACAAGGTATGAAATTTAACCAACCATATACTGCTAGAGAGTAACGTAAGGAGCAATGCAGAGAAAACAAAAATCAAATTACAAATATATATTACAAGCTTTCAAACTTTCAAAGAACAATCGCGGAAATGACATAAGATACTCTAACTGTGTCTATGTGTAAGGAAAGAAGCAAGAAAATGTTTTAAACATATTGGTCTGTGCAGTCAACAAAAAAAGAGGACAAAACGCTAAGTAAAGGGAAAACATGACATGAGGAAGGGAATGGCCTAGCTCTCTTAGCTGCCTACGAAATACAATATACACATTTTCCTTATAAATCTCTAAAAACATTGATACGATGGTGCATAAAGTACACTCATAACATAAAATGTAGCAACCATTTAAATTCCTTATTTCCATAAACATATACATATGCCATAGCGTCGAAATAAAAACATGTGATTACGAAGTGTTAGAGCTGCTATCCCGGGTCACTACAGCCGTCCACAGTCAAATCTCACTTCTCTGCTTGCCAAATCTCCCACTATCCTTCAAGTTTTTTCTCGTTCGCCTTGACTCCTCCTTTTCTTTTTCTTTCTTCAAAACCAAAAATGAGAAGATAAAAAAAAAACCGCCCATGAGAGGAAAAAGAAAGCATTCTATGAATTAAGGTGTATCCTCTTTAATAGCCACTCTCCTCCAATTTCTACTCCAACTGTCTTTTATGATCATTTAAGAGAGAGTAGTCATTTATTAAGATATGTACATATAACTTTCAAAATACCATATCACCAAAATATCTACAGCATGTGCAAAAAAAGGAGAGTAATCATTTATCCATTCATTTTCACATTATTCACATAAAAGTTAGAGAGAGGTAATAAAATAAAAATATGAAGTCATATCATGAATTCACAATATTCTAAGTGGTGTGTGCGTAGGCCAGACCATCGGTACCCTCTAGAGCTGAGAGCTAGTCTTCTCTACCTCAACCACACTCCCACCTTCATCCTTCATCCACTCAGTCACACTCAACCAAAAAATGTGTCAGTACTTGATTATCGTCACATCAATAATTTCCACATCTTTATTTAAAAAGCCATAGAAATCAACATAATTTTAATGAAATTACCTCATAATTTCTCATTTATGCATGTAATATTAATAATAGAAGTAAAGATTCTAGTACGCATCATAACAATAATTATCAGCATAACTTACTTAAGAGTCACAACTGCCATTAAAACAAAGCATTGATGAGAAAGTCTAATCTAAAACATAACAACAAGGAAAGGCGACGTAGTCAAATCATAGCGACTAGGTCAACTAGAGTCAAAAGTAACATGATAAGTCTGAAATCAAAGAGACTCAAAGATCGAGTCACGACATCCCTCCCAACTAGGAGAACACATCGACCCGATGTCACATCAAAATATACCAGAATGAAACACACCACACATAAAAATATTCATCATAGTGAATCAACAAAGGAGTCTATGAAAATAAATGAGGAAAAGATTGATGCATTTACTCTGCATCCTCCCAAGTGGCACTCTCAATATAGAATTGGTCCCACTGGACCTTGTACTGCAAAATATATTTGTTGCGCACTCAAATAGTACGTTGATCAACGAGTCGGGTAGCCTCCACCTGCACTACCCATGGTTCCTGAACCTGCAAAGCATGCCAATCAAAAATATATGAAGCATCTGGATGATAAGGTTTCAACAATGAAACATGAAAGACATTATGAATTCAGGCCAGAGTGGGTGGTAGAGAAAGTCGGTATGCAATTGGGTTAATGAGTTTCAAAACATCAAATGGTCTCACATATCACGGTGCAAGTTTCGAAGCCCTGCCGAAAGATATAAAACTCTTATGGGGCCGAACACGCAAGAACACCTTGTCCCCTATTTGGAACTATCTAAATATGCAGTTCTTGTCTGCATAACTCTTCTATCGACCTGCTGCTTCTTTCAGCCTATCTCGGATCAAAGCTACATGTTCTTCCATCTCTCTCAACATATCAGGACCAATCACAATCATGTCCTCAATCATGTCCCAACTGATAGGAACACGACACTTACGCCCTTAAAGTTCCTCAAATGGTGTCATACCTAGAGAAGTATGGTAAGAGTTATTGTATGCAAACTCTATTAGGGGAAGGTACTCTTCCCACTTGTACTATTGATCCATGCAGTACATTCAGAGTAAATCCTCTACCACTTGATTCACTCTTTTTGTTTTCTCATTTGTCTGAGGATGGTAGGTTGTGCTGAAATTGAGACTTGTACCCAAGGAAGCATTTAAGGTTGTCCAGAACCTTGATGTCATCTGGGTGTCTTCATCAGATATAATAGTCTTCGGCACACCATGAAGTTGGAAAATCTCTTGTACAAACCTCTTGGCCAAAGCCAAGGATCCATCTTTCAAGCTTCCTAGAATGAAATGAGCCACTTTGGTTAGTTTTTCAACTACAACAAAAATGACATCATGCCTCTCTCTAGTCATGGGTAGTCCCTGTATGAAGTCCATACTAATGACTTGCCATTTATATTTTGGAATATTACATGGGTACAGTAATCTTGCTGGGTGGACATGCTCAGCCTTGACTCGCTGGCATTCAAAACACTGGGCTATGTAAGTTGTCACATCATGCTTAAGCCTTGGCCAAAAATACAATGGCCTCAAATCAGCAATCATATTATTTATCCCTGGGTGACCTAAAAAAGGAGCGCAGTGCATCTCCTCGAGTACCACTTTCCTCAACCCTACTCGGTCGAGACTGTACATCCTGTTCTGGTATCTCAAAACACCATCATCCTCAAAACTGTATCCATCAAAATAGTAATCAGATGGATCATTCTGCAAGGCTGATTTGACCAACTCATAATGGTCATCTCCTAGAAGATTAAGCAACACCTTGTCTCTCAGGTGTGTCCTAGAGGTAGAGATAGCAGAAACGTGCCTTCGCCCGCTAAGAGCATCTGCCACTATGTTCTCTTTCCCTTTAACGTATTCAATGCCAAAATCATACTCGCTCAGATATTCTAACCAACGCCTCTGCCTGGCATTGAGATTGGGCTGTGTGAAAATATATCTAAGTCCCATATGACCTGTCTTTAGCTCAAAGGGTTTACCCAACATGTAATGCCTCCACATCTGTAAAGCATGTACAATGGCAACCAATTCTAAATCATGCAAAGCATAATTAACCTCATGTTGTTTCAACTTTCGTGACTCATAAGCCACTACTCTTTCATCTTGCATCAACACACCACCCAAACCCTCACCTGAAGCATTCGTAATAATAGTGAACTTTCCATTGGGGTCAAGTACAACCAAAATGGGAGCGAACGTGAGATTCTATTTCAATAACTCAAAAGATTTCTCACATGTCTCTTTCCACTCATATTTTTTCCCCTTCCTTTGAAGGGATGTAATGGGAGCAAAAATTTTAGAGAATTTCTCCACAAATTTTCTGTAATAACTAGCCAACCCCATGAAGCTTTGAACTTTGCTCACATTGCTAGGAGCAGGCGACTCAAGTATAGCCTTAATCTTGGCAGGATCTACTACAATTCCATCTACAGATATGATATGCCCTAGATAATGAATCTATTTCTGATAAAATGAACACTTTGATAGCTTACCATATATTTTCCTGTCTCTTAGTCGTTGTAAGACTATACGCAAGTGTTCTTCATCTTCCTCCATGTTCTTAGAGTAAATCAGGATGCCATCTATAAAAATCTCTACAAACTTATCTAGGCAATCTCGGAAGTTATTGTTCATAAGGTTCATGAAAGTGACAGGAGCATTTGTTAATCCAAAAGGTAGAACAACAAACTCGTAATGCCCATACTGTGTCCTGAAAGTAGTTTTTGATATGTCCTCATCCTTAATCCGGAGCTGATGATATCCAGATCTCAAATCGATCTTAGCAAACACAATTGCACCTTTCATTTGGTCGAATAGCTCCTCTATTCATGGAAGGGGATACCTATTTTTTATGGTCACTTTGTTGAGCATTATGTAATCGATACACAGTCACAAAGTGCCATCCTTCTTCTTAACAAAGATCACCGGGGCTCCCCATGGTGATATGCTAGGGTGTATGAACCCCTTGTCCAAAAGTTCTTTGATTTGAACCTTCAGTTCATACATCTCAGTAGTGGCCATTTTGTATAGAGCCTTAGATTGTGGCTCAATTCTAGGCATCAAATTGATGGAGAAATCAAATTCTCTCTTTGGAGGTAGTTAAGGCAATTCTTCTAGAAATACATTCCGGAATTCCTGTAATAAGGGAGAATCATCCACACTAAAAATTGTGTCCATGTCCTTGACATGTGCTACATATAGCATACACCCCTTCCTCTTTTCTCTTTTTAGCTGCATAGCAGAAATTTGCCTTAATTCCATAGGTCGTTTCACACCTCTTATTACTATAGATTTTCCCTCATTATCAAAACATACAATTGATTTGTCTCTACAATCCAATTGCCTTATGCTTAGTTAGGCAGTTGAGGCCTAGAATAACATCATATGATCCCAAAGGGGTGACATAAAGATTGACTTGCATGAGAAAACTATGAAGTTCCAACTCACTGCATGGTAAACACTGCTCTACCCGACTCTGCCCTATTGCCATATTTTACAATCCAAGGTTCAGCCATAAATCCTGCTCTAACTGAAAGGCTAGATACAACTTTAGGATCAACAAAGAATTCAGTAGCTCCTATATCTAATAAAATTGAAACATTCTGACCAAAAATCTTACCAGTCATCTCAATAGGGGTAGCATGAAAATTAACATGACTGTGATCAATAGCTGCGTGAATATGATGTTGTTCTTGAAAGCCTCTATGATCTGAATGTTGTGGACATCTAGAAAAAAAATTATCACCTCCACAGACAAAATACCCATCTCAGGGTCCCTATTTCCTTCTGGTTTGTCCCTCCTATTTCCATTCCTGTTGGAATCCCTATTGTTCCCCTTATTCTAATTCTGATTCTGAGAGTTCATGTAGGAATTCCTTCCTAAATTTCCTTTTCCTTTCCCCCTCATGTTCCGAATCTATTGACATCTTGTTATGCCCTGCATACCCATCCCTACATTTTGTGTGCAAAATGTTAGGTCCCCCTCTTTTTTTTGCTTCTAGTTCTTGCCTTGTTTGCCTTGTCTTTTGTTTTCTTTGTTTTCTTCTCCAGGCTTTTCCTCCCCGGGGGGATTGTTTTCTTTCTGCTTTTGTCTTTTGTGCCTCCATGACCCGGTCCTGGATTTTTTTCTTTCCAGAGCTGGATTCTGGACTCCGGGATTCTCCGCCACGATGTCTTCTCCTCGCAAGAAGGTATGGTCGTAGGGAATCCTCGTGCCCGAAGTCCAGAGGTTTGTCTGTTCTAGAGTTTGCGGGAAAAGAGAGGCAACTTTCTTTTACCTTGAGTATAAATAGAAATTACATGCCACTTTTACAGTTACCGCGATTAAAAGCACTTGTGCACTCAGAGCGATCCTTAGGCGACTAAACGATGATTAAACTGTGATTACTTTGTTCTTAGTGGGTTGTTGCTAGTTGGTTCAAGGTACCTATTCATGGTTGTTTGAAGATAGAACCTGTTATAGGAGTGTTCCTGGTGTTGATCTCTTTCCCTGCCCTTCTTCAGATTTCAGGTAGGTCCTCTGGTTTCTTGCTATTTGCGTGTTTTTTGGTTGTTTCCCTTTGCTCGTTGCCCTTTGTTTGTCATGCTGGTTTTCCTTTTCGTATTTTTTTTGGTTTGCCGCCCGTTGGTGGGTTGGCCCTGTGAAAGGGTTGTCCACCCTCTATGAAGCTGTAGATTAATGTCGATAATGTACATTGTCTTAGTCTAGTTCCTGCATATATGTGTATAGTTATGTAAATTTGTAGAAAGCTTGTAAGCGCCATATATTTTGTGTATATGTGTTTCATTCCTCAGCCCTCTATATTTTTGTGCATGTATATATCATGTACATCCTTCTGAGCTCGCGAGTTCCTCATGCTTTGTCATGCATTTTTGCCAATGAGACCGAGTTTGTCAAGACAAAGTCACCACAGTTCGAACTCGGCACCTCACTGGTTCGAGCCATGGTAGCTTTCTCTCTCCTCCATCTCATCACCTTAGTCATAGGATTAATTTCCCATGAGAGAGCATTCAAACCGTGTCCCATCTGGCATTTATTTTACCCTGTGTCATCCCACTTGTTACCATTAATGCTTTTATGTTGCCTGCCACCTAACCACGTGCCAACCCACATCAGCTGGATACAGTTTCTTATTGGTCACATTAGCACGATAATAGCTAGATTATCCAGGCTTCGAGCCTTAAGAATTTCCTTGTCCCATGTTCCCCTTGTCATTTGGTTTGATTTTCCTCGAAGTCTTATTCACGTTTATTATGAGTATCCTGGGACTTTTGATGTATGTTAACACTTGTTGAACAAATGCAGGGTGGTGAAGTCTTCCCCAGAGTGATAATATTCTTTTATATGTAACATGTTCTAACGGTTCTCTGGTCTTGTAGGTTGCGGACAAGTTGATCAAAGATGTCTGAAGTGATCACCCCTCCTTCCAGCCCGGAGCTGCCTCCCACTTCCACTTGAGCAGCCACAAAGACTAAGGCCGAGAGGTTATTTGCAAAGTTGCCCTTGACCTCTAAATATCCCAAGGATGGCGCTAATGTGGGATCAAAAATAGAGTCTAGAGTTCAAGAGATAATGGACGCAGGGCCTGGACCTTGGGAGAAAATGCAAGGCTTGATTCAAGCCATTTACAAAGTAAGGGTCACTAGAGATAATCTGGCCACTCAAATCGCCGCCTCCGGTATCATCAATGCAGAAAATTTCCCTTGTTCGGTGAGATCACCGGGGTTAATACTCCAATTGGCAACACTGTACAACGCACCAACTCGGACTGTCCTACTCCCAGATCCCTGGCCACTATAGTACCCAGCAATAATTGTCACCTTGGACGTGACAACTTTCACCTCAGGGCTGGGGATCCCACAATTCAATGGGTCCATTATCCAAAATTGGCTCTAGACATTACAGGAATTCGAGGGTGCTGAGATTATTTCCTAGCAACATATCAATAGCCACTGGCTAAAAATCCCAAAGAGGGATTACAAGAGGATGAAGTTGGAAATTCCCTATGGTTAGTCCAAAGAGCCCATCCAGGTGGGCATTGTATTTTTATGTAGGATCTTTAGATTTCCCTATGCCCCAAATTTCTCAGCATGGACGTACTACTTTTTTTACTGCATCAGCATTTGCAGTCAAAATTTCAACTTGGTGGCTCTCATATCCAATCACGTAGACAAGCAACTGAAGAGCGTTGCCCAGAACTCCAAATTTTATATGACATCATACATGCTATGGGCACTAGCACAACAAAGGCCAGATTTTCCTAGTTTGGGAACAGTTAGAGAGCTTAGAAATGGGCCGGGCCAAATGGAACCATGGGACCATTATCCCCAAGTGCAATGGGAACTCAGTTTCCCAAATTTCTGCCAGGTAAACGATGCTTTCATTTACAACAACATTCTAACACTTACTCAGGATTTTGGGTACCAACTATCACAGGCGGCGATGACGCTGGTCAGTTCCTACAAAGCTGCTATTTCATCCAGTTCCAACATCACACCTACATTCGGGTGATAGGCTTCAATGGGAAGCCCCATCTTCTTCCCTGGTATTGCGGAGACAAAATTATTCCTTTGGAATTCTGCCGACAGATGATGGATCTACACGCCTTCTTTACTTTGAAGAAGGTCATCAACGTCTCATTCCCATTCTCATGTGAGATTTATACACATAGCCTCGCCGCAGCCTGGGAGGCAGACAGTGAATTGAAGAACCTGGGGATTTATACATGTTATTATTGTGTTTTACTGTTAATTTTCTGCAAGCTTATTTCATTAGTACAGTAAACTACACACTTTTATTGTTTATTACTGCTGAGCATATCTGGGTTGTTGAAGTTGACTTAAAGTTTAATATGGGCACATCTAGACCTGATGATAACTGATTCACCCCCCTCTCAGTTATTCTAAATTCATATTAACACTTTTCATGTGTTGATCTTGTCCATCCAAGGTACTTTACATCCTTTTGTCACTTTAGTTATTAGAAATTGGAAACGTTTACTATTTCTAGAGCTATTACTAGTTCAAAGTAAAGTGTGACTCATTTCATGGTAGAAAACATTAAAAAAACCAACAATGTGTGTGTGTGTGTTGTTATTATTGCCTAGAATAGGTTAGGCAAGAAAACCATGTAGAGTCACCTACAATAATTACAAAGATAAATTAGCAAGCAAAAATTTACTCATATAAACATCCATGTGTTGGACAAAAAGTTGATCCATCAATTCTTCCTTTAGGATATGAGTAGTTACATAACTTGTGAGCCTAAAATAGGGCATCGTAGGGGTGTGCTACTATTATTTGTCAATCAATTAACGATCTCTATCAATAAATTGCCGATTCACTCATAGACCTTTATGTTAATACATCCTATGAAAGAAAAGATTAATCATAGAAGAAAATAAATCCTAACCTTTCAAATGGAACTCAAACTAATCTCTTAGAGGACATGTTAGGAAAAAGAATATTGATAAACTAGTATAGTAGAAGTCATGGAATTACATTCTGAAATAAAAAATAGAATCTAATGAAAACACAAAAATGTGCAATAGTTCACCAAGGAAAACGTTTTTGGACAATAATCCCAATATAGTAAAAAATTTCACTTTTGTAAAGATTCAACCATTTCCAATTCAATAATAAATCTTTCATAGGGGAGAGGACCTAGTAGTGGTGCACCCTAACTTTGCTCTTCTCAAAATCCTATGTGGAAATTTCAAATCACCCCCTATTTTTTTACAGTAGCTTGCTTGGCAAGTCCACTACTTATAACTAAGGTTTAATGGGCACATCATCAAATATTATGCCACATTAGCATGCTTTTTGACAAGGTGTCCAAAACAACACAAAAAAAAGTGAGGTCAATGGTCATGCATAAGAGACACCCATAATTGAGTAACTGATGTGGCACCACATGATTGATTTCTTCTTAGAATAAAGGATACATTTCATTCAATTATGGATAGTCATCATCACCATTAACAACTTTAAAGTCACAACTAGTGGTGTAATGTTGTGAAAAATATTGGACATTAAATCGACATTTGTAGGTATTAGATTAATAAGTATGGTATTGAATCAACACCTCCTACTACAACCATTGGAACACATTCATGTACCCAGGTCCTCTCTTCTAACTCACTTTTGAGTATGCACAAATACAATTGACACATTGAAAGAAACTTCGATCATACCATACAAAAAGTAAATAGAAAATAAAAAATAAAAACTATACAACTCTGATTCAACAATTGCACGATCTATTTATTGAAATAATATTGGCATATAAAATATTCAATTTTAATCTGTAAAATAAAGAAGATGGTCACAAATTCAAGATAATTTGGTCAATCTGCTATTTAAGAAGAGAGATGAGAACATCTATAGATTCTAACAGTTTCCATAAAAAAACTCCTCAATATAGCTCAAATAATTATGATACATACCATTTCAGATATCATATCTGATTCAAAATCAAATTTTAAATAAAAAAGTGAATTAAATTTTAATTACAAAAGTACACCTATTATTCTTTATTGACTATGTTCATGATAAATCAAAATCAAATTTTAGAAATGTCTACACCTCTTAGGACAATTCTATTGCAGAGATTATCTTAAGAGAAAACAAAATAAAATAATTGTGGATCAACTAATATGTTCAACCAAAACCAAGAACAAACCAGAGTGGTCATACATATCTTTACCAACTACAATAACGTGAATCTCTTTTAAAGAACTATATCATTGTTACACGAACATTCTTGTCAATGAAAGAAATATGATAGATAGCCTGGAAGAAAAATGTAGTAAAAGATTTGAATAAAAGGGGTACAAACCAATTTAATTAAATTATTAATTAATTAAAAAATTAAATTAATTAATTATAAATTGAAATAGAATGAATATAATTTTTTTATTGGTCAGTTTGGGGGCTGTATAGACAACAGTCAATTTTGTTGGATTGTAAGCCAATTGAATCAAAAAATTATTGCAAAACCGATCAGATCAAGTTTCACACGTAACCTATACAATAGTCAAATTTGTTGGATTGTAAGCCATTTGAGTCAAAATTGATCAGATCAAGTTTGGCACGTAACTTAGTGTAAGTTACGTAAACTGCAGCCTTTAAATATTGGCCTTCTACCTTTCATTTCATGAACTTGAAGAGCTACAACATGGATACAAATATAGTTAAAGAAAGTGGGTGTCACTTTGTGATGGTGCATGGAGCAACGTTTGGGGGTTGTTGTTGGTACACAGTTTTAGATCTTCTTGCGAAAGCATGCCACACTGTATCTTCTATTGACATGGCCAATGGAGGCATATATCCTACAAATGGAGACCAGGTTTCATCTTTACAAGAATACAATCAGCCACTCACAGACTTCTTCACAGCTCTTCTGTTGAGGAGAAGGTATCTATTTTGTAAAGCGTTTAATCTAAATATTGGTTTGTTTAGATAAGGTATCTATTTTCTAAAGCGTTTAATCTAAATATTGGTTTGTTTAGATAGTTTATTTTAAAACATAGTAACGGGTAAATTTTATTGGAGAAGTGAATATGGTTTTAGATGAATCATCTAAATAACTTTGGCTCAAGCGTTTAATCTATATTTTGTTTCATTTAGTTGGTTCATTTTAAATCATAATAAAAAAATAGGTTCTACTGAAGAAACCAATCTAATCTTAACTATCTAAATATATTTGACCTTATATATTTAGATTGTTTCTTTCAACTCATCTAAAAGAAAATATGATTTTAGACAAACCACAAAAACAAATCAAAACTTAATTTGTGCCTGCATGCATTGTACTAGTAGAATTCAGATCACCAATACCAAACATCCCAACTAATTTGTAGTTTCAGGTTGTGAGCTAAAATGTTGACACACTTCTATGAATCATTCCATCCAAGGTTGCTCAAGAATGAGACCTCACATATCGATCCATAGCTCTCTACTCATGGAGTGCAAAGGTGTGAAATGGAGACCCTCAGATTGACCTAGTTAATGCCTATGCAAGTACACCATGAAATGAGAGATTCAAATGTATGGAAATGAGATCTACTCTATATGATAACAATGCATGAAAATAAATTAATCTAAATGATAACAATGCATGATTAATCTATGAAAGGAAATATGCAAATCTAATCTATGAAAATAAACATGAATCTAATCTACATGAGTAGCCATGAATGCAAGAAGAAGACAAGGAGAGAGAAGTTGCAATATCCAAGCTCAAATGCTCAAATCCTCCTCCAAAATTGCTCTCCAAACCTGCAGCATAACAACTCTATGAAAAAGATGTATATGTGAATGAGAAGAAGAGGTCTCCTTTATATAGGAAAGTGAACGGTTGAGATTAAGAGACAAAAAAAATTGATCAATGGTTGAGATTAAGAGGCAAAAACCCACCACTTAGGAAGATGTGTAGAAAAATAAACTTTTATTTAGTTTTTATTTAATTTACTGCCTTTTTCAACAAATAAAGTGCTTTAAGTGGGGATTTCTTTATAATTAAATAAATTATAAGAATTTTATTTAATTAAATGGGGGGAATTGAATTTAATTAAATAAGAGGAATTTTATTTAATTAAAAGGGGAAAATTTAATTTAATTAAATAAGATAAATTTTATTCAATTAAAAGGGAGATTAAATATTTTAATTAAATAAGATAAATTTTATTTAATTAAAAGAAAAATTAAATCTTTTAATTAGATAAAAATGATC
>MU228547.1:120020-145025 GCA_018584345.1 Thuja plicata
AGTGTATAACCCAATGTTGATCACCCACCATTAGTATCAGAAGAATTAATCAAACTACAAATTTGCATAATGTTTTCAAACACAACTTCCTCAATGTTTTAAAGCAAATGCCCCATTGAGCGAGGCAGATAAGGAGCCCTAAGCACTGTGAAACAAGTGATCGACATTCCTGAACATCTTGGAGATAATAAGCTATTGAAGAGGACAAAGAAGGAACCCTGAGCATTATGCTTCAAGAAATAGCTATTCCTAAACATCTAGGCCCGAATGAAGAGTTGAGAGGATCAAACAAGAGACATTGAAATGAAATCCGTACCTGTTCAAAGCAGCTCGAGCGTCGAACACCAACACACAGCCGGAAGAGGAAGCCAAACCCTAGCGTCGAACACCAACACGCAGCAGAGAGAGTCGGAAATCGCTGTTTAAAAAATGTGGATATGTTTACTGCGAAAATGTGGATATCTGCGGTCGTTGCCGAAGAACCAAATGGGGTTTAAATCCAAAAATGTGGAGTTGCCCGGACCCGACGGGGACATTAAATTTGGTTTATTTGAGCACATAACCGTGGATTCGAAAATCATTCCACCTCTTGAGGTGGAATTGCGAAATCCACGTTTTCGGCGAAATAGGGTCATGCAAATCCACATTCCCATTCTCAAAAAGGGCATCCAAACAGGGAATTGCACCCCATAACCGAGTTATGGGCAGCATAACCCAGTTATGAGGTGCAACCAAATGGGCCCTTAGAGTGCACGAACAAAATCTATCTCACAAATTCTTGGTTCCTTAGACTTTGAAGTCGAAATTTTATTTTATGAGTATTAAAATCGAACTCTTCAGTCCCAAATTCTTGGTTGCTTAGACTTTCAAATCCAATTCTTATTTTATGAGTATTAAAATCGAATTCTTCAGTGCAAATCTTATGTACTTTATTTATACGTGCATGGTGCAATTGCTCATTAGTCAATAATTTTGACAATGTCTCACCAGGAAATCTGTTGCTAGAACTATTTCCTGTATTGCCGGCACAATATCTGCTGCGTGTATCAAGAATTGTATGCGAAAGAAATTGTTATGGCTCACTTTTCTTGTGATTTACTTCTCATGGATAGCTGCAAATGCTGTGAAAATGACATTAATGATCAAGGAGAAAATTTGTTAAATTGTTTTCGAAAGAATGGTTCATCGATTTAGTTACTAAATTTTTGCTTGACTTTTTTTTTAATGCCCTTGAAAGAGTTTTAGCCAGACTCAAATTTTTTGAAAGAAGAATCTTTATAACAAATTTCTAGAGCGAGCAACTCTCTCATATCAATCCACAATATTAGGTTTTTGAGAGATTCAAAATGACTTTGCTAGCATCAACTTGATATATATAATTATGATTTGAAATCTAGATACCTGAAGACAAAGGTTAGTGAGATACTATACACAGTGAATAGAGATTTCGCTAGAAAGGTTTTCAACTTGAATATCCAAAAAAAATAAAACATTGACTTTAATGTATTATGCCGATAATTATATGCTACACAAGAGTAGCGGTAGAGTAAAGTGGCGACCCAGCCATAATCAGAAGGGCCCAACTAGATTGAAGATGATTCCTCAAGATGAAATTGGGCCATTGGACATTGATACCTTTAAAGAGTATTTTATGTAGACTCACATCGATCTATGCCATTTTTGGGTGGGTGGGGATGCCCATACACATGAGATGTGTAACATCCCCATACATATGAATATGAAATTTTCTGTAGAGATTTAGTATCAGTATATTAACAAGTTTTCGATTAAGATAAAAATAGGTTTTGATAGGACTGTGAAACCCTTAACAAAAGGAAAATAAAAGATTAACAATTTATTAGACATATTAACAAGTTTTTTTATTTATTTTCTTTTGTATTATCAGACATTCATCAAGAACTAGTATCCCTTAGGATTGATACTAGAATTTTATGTTTCAAATGGTATTCTCTTAAAGATTATGGACTCCATCTTAAAGATTATGTTTGCAAAACAATTATCATGTGCTAATTTGGATGACAATATATGTATGTCATTCATATTGTCAAAATCTTAATTATCGTACTTTTGAGTAGTGCTTTCTCTAAAGAATTTTGACTTTTCCTAAATATAAAAGAAGAAATTATGTGATTCTTTTTATTAAATTTCCCAAGGGAAAATAAATTTGATCTAGAGATGGACAACATGAGATGATTAGTTCTTTCATTTAGATGGTAAAATAATTAGAGTTTATGGACTTGAAATGGAATTGCATGCCCTTCTTTCTTTCTACTCTTAAGTTCTTATATTTCATAATTATTTCTAAAAAATGTTTTGACCTCTTATATCAAAATTGATCTAATATATAGAAGGGTAAGGTGTTTGATCCATAACACTTCATTGATTAGACTAAGAAATAAATGGGAATGTCAAGGTATGAACATCAATGAAATGGTTAGTCTTGTGAACATTATTTCTATATTTTTGAGTCATGTATTTTTCACAGTCCATAATGTTATTTTTCTCTCTTTTCTGAAATAAATTGTGTAAAACTTTTTATCATCAATGTTTCAAATCATAGTACATGATTCATCATCAAGATGAAATAATAGTTAGAGATAAAAATGATAGAATATCTATAGACTTAGAGGTTATTTAATTCTCTATATTTGTTTATGTGCCATAGATTTTTCTCAATTTTTGACCAAGTTGGAAGCAAAGGTGTTTAAGGTTCTAAAGAACCTGGCTTGATCTTTTCCTATTGTTTTTTTTTTGTTTTCTCTATTTAGTTGTCTTTTTGTTGTTTGTTTGTTGGCTCTTCGTTACCTTTAATATGTCTATCTTCTGGGTATCTTTTTTAAATATATTTTTTTAAACTCAGTATTTCTCTGATGGTGCAGTCTGTTATTTCTATTTCTATATTTTGTTAGAAGGGTTTTGGGTCCCTTCAAAACCTTCTTGTATCTTAATCAAAACATTATTTCTATATTTCAAGGTATATTTTATTTAGAAATTAAATTTTTTTTGGATGATTTAAAAATATTAGAGGCATGTTAGGCATATTTGATTTATAAATTTAAGAAAAATTTGACAAATTAAAAATATTAGAGGCATGTCAACTACTTTCAATACTATGTATAAATGGTTATATAAGATGATTAGAGGACTAGAAAGTATAAATTTAGTATGTCACTCTAATTTTGATTACACTTGTCTTTCAAGGTGATAAAGTTCATCTAATCTTGTGTAATGCAAAGCTAATTAACTTACAAAAAATGGGGCAAGGGATAGAAAACATTATTAAGAAAGTTAAAATATTATTGGATACTAAATATCAAGCCCACTATAATGTGTTAGAAAAAGTTTGTGACTACGATCGGCCACCAGATGAAGAATTTTCCAACTATACTAGGTAAACAAGTAATCCTAAAATCTAGATGTTTTCACATTCTCCATCCTTAAGTAACATTAAAATTCCCTCAAAGAATATTAAGTTTTGGCTCTAATATATTTGTAGAAGTGAATGGACAATTTTTGAAGGGTGGTAATGAGTTTTGATTTACATAAAATATAGATACCGTTATATTTAACTGATCAACATACTGTAGTTACAAAAGGAAGAATAAGTCAATTTTTACATGATCTAATTTAGTTACAATTTTATTGATAAACTATTAAAAGAAAAAGTTATAAATAGATTGAAGTTATTTGAAGTAGTTATAACTGTTAGGAATTTCCTCTAGGTTAGTTGCTAAAGTTTGTTAGAAGATGGTGCTATTGTGCAGTTCAATATTGTTCTTTAATTTTTTGCTATTTATATTAGATCAAGAGGATCATGGATTTCTCACATTAAATCTCCACGTCAATTCCTTCATTTTTTGAACAAATTTATCTTTTATTATCACAACACTACTTGACGTGGATAAATATAGTTCATTTTCACTTTATCACGTCAATATAATAGCTTTGTTGTAAGCTCCTCACAAAACATATGTTTATGTTATAGTTATTCTCTAACCATATTGTTTAATAGCCCATGGGAGATTGTTACCTTCTCCCAATTGATTCATGTGTCTCCTCCATTCGGTATGTAAGTTGTTCATCAAGAGATGATAGGGTAAAAGCACAATAAATTGCCACCCTTTTACAAAGGAAAAGGCTAACAACACCAAAACTGTAAAACTTCAAGGGCATAAAAGTCACATTTCTATTGAGAATTTGAAGATGATGTAAACTAATGAAATGTGTGAAATATGATGAATTGTATTCCCATAATTTTATAAAAAAAAATTGAACAAAATTAATATGTTTTTTGAAATTTTAGGTCTATTTTTCATTTCCTGAAAAAATACTGCAAATTAGGGAGTTTACTTCCCACCAAATCATTATAAGTAAAACATTATTTTTTCCTCCAATTTAAGAATATATTTTAGATGATATGTATAGCTAGTGTAAAAAAAAGAAGTGTTTTTGATCTATAGTTTGCTCGTTATCAGTATTCAAAATTGAACTTACCTAAAATCAATAGTTTTTGTCTCCCGCCACTTTTCCCCTATCAAAACTATACCAAAAACCAAATAAATTACATATTATTGAAGAGGACTCTCTTCTCTATTGTTGTATATATTTTTAAAAATTTCTGAATTGATTTAGCATTTTTTTTTATATTTTTCGAATCAATGACTTCTCAAAGCTTTATATACCTACATGTAGTTTTTAGCGAATTTGTTCAACGTTTTGTAGTAGAAACAATATAAAATTTATATTTCAAGAATTGTCATTCTGAGATCTATAAAATGGTACTTATAGTTTTTTGACATTTTATATTTTGAACAAAGAACTGAACAACATAAGTGAAAACTTATGGCATTTTGTATTTTTGGCGGTTTGGCTACCAACATGGCATACTGCCTAGGCAGACTCAGCCGAGTAGGATTCAGCCAAGTACCCTTAGGGGCTGGCCCCCTGTGAGCGTTCGCGTGGGCAAACCACCCTTTCAAAGAGAAGGGTATATATAAAAGTTATTTTTTTATATAAAAAATAATAATTGTGAATTTCATTTCTTATTTTAGAATATAAGGGTTTTTTGAAGGTAGGAGGCATTTTTTCAAGGAAGCTATAAAGGCATTTTGTTTCTGGAGGAGTGTGAAGGCAAGTTTTTTAGTCAAGAAGGATTAAAGTTATTGATTCTATTTGAGCAATGGGAAATAAAAGGACTAGAACAAGGAAATATGATCATAAAAGTGATGACCAAATGAAAGGTCATACAAAACTTATCAAAGAGAAACTGGTCGATGTTGAAGAAGAACCTATCGATGTTGAAGAAGGTGAAACTCAACTAGGGGAGGATATTGGTAGTAGTCGAGGTATACATATTTATCCTAAAATGAAAAATTTGATGGAGATGAATGAGTAATCACTTGTCAGTCAAATTGCACTAGAGGACCTAGTACCTGATAGCACTATTAAATTGCATCTCAAACACATGTGGAAGAAATATTTTGAGGATAAATCTTTGGTGGGAAAAGCACAATTATTTGCAAAGTTATTTAGGAAAAGATCTAAATGACTCTGGTTTTGGATTTTTTGCGTGTTAAGAATAGGAAAATTGTAGGAGGTCAAGTAAAAGAAACAATAATTGAAAATTTACAAGATGCATTGAACGTTGTTAACATGACAGATCATAGAGGATCTGATTCAAATGCTGCTAGAAGAGCATTGATGACTATGATTTCCAGTAAGAGATTGACACATATAAATCATGTTTGAGCAATTTTTAATTTACTCAAGTTATCTCGAAGATCTATCCAGGGATATATTAGGAAGAGAAATATGTTAGATATGGACATTAAAAAGAATTAGGTACAAATTTGTAGAGTTCCTTGAAAAGAAAAAATTTCTGGAGATGTAAGAAGATGGGTCATTGAATTTTGGACCAACAACTCTCATGTTTCTTCCAATAGGAGGGACACTGTACATATGAAAGATGAAGAGACTGGTATGAATATTTCATATCCAAAACATTTTTTTTGATACTATACAAAGTGAACTATTTGAAGCATTCAAACAATAATTTTTAGATGTGAAAATAGGTCAGAGAATGTTTGAGATGTTGCGCCCTTGCTTTGTACGCATAAATAAGGTTTGTGAAACATGTTGTCGAAATCATGTTGAGTTTCAATTATACTTGCAATCATATAAAAAGGTTATGGCAGTACTTAATCTAGATATGGTTCTTCGAAGTACAACAGAATTTGTGAAGTCTATTTTATGTAATAAATCAGAAGACTCAGATGAATTCAATGTCCATTGTAAAAAACTGAATGCAATGATTGTGGAAATTTACAGAAATTTCCTTTACAATTTGATAATATTGATGTTACAACACCAGTCCAGTGGAAGATATTTGAATACAAGAGATACCAAACGAAGACAGGACAAGAATAAATTTTTTTTGCATTAATGGAGAGTTAATTACCATACCTTCAGTTCACATTGAAAGATTTTGATCTATGATTGATCCATATATCCAACATTGTCATGGTGCACGATGGAAAGATAAACAGTTTTGTGATTCCAAAAAAAAAATTCCACTTGGTTGTATTATTTCAATTGTAGATTTTGTGAAGAACTATACATTTCCCACCTAATCAGAGCTCCAAAGTCAATATTATTATTCTGATCAAGTTGTAATATTTGTGCATCTGGCCTATAGACATGCACAATTCAATTTGGATGAGATAGAAAGTATAGATCAAAATGAACACATTATCATCAAGGAGGTTCATTTCTATATCAAGGATGATAAGGTTCATGATAGGAGCTACATGGCTCATTATTCTGGTAAGTTTTTCCACAATCTTGCAAATCGCGGGATAAATGCTTCACAACACTAGATCTGGTCTGATGGGTGTGCGGGTAAGTAAACATTTATTTTCTTTTAGTCTTTCAATTCCATTAGATATTTAAATTATATATATGTGTGTGTGTGTGTGTGTGTGTGTGTGTGTGTGTGTGTGTGTATATATATATATATATATATATATATATATATAAAGGTGGCATGTGTATGGATGCGTGTGAGGGTGATGATGGTTGTGTAGCCTCCTAATCCAAGACAAGGAGATCCCAATTAATTAATTGAAAGGAAATGATCAATGCAAAAAGGAATCAATTAGTTATGGATGAAGAGGGGAAGATGTTCTAAATCCTTGATTAAAAAGTGAAACAATAGATCTAAATTGCTTAAAACCTTAATTGAAATGAAACATTTACCTTGTAATGTAGCAGATCTAGAAAAGCTTGTTTTCTGATGTCTGTGTTGAGTTTCAGGAAATTTTGCAAGCGGATTTGGAATAGAAACACAAAGACAGGCAAAACCAAAAAATCTTTTCCTTTTGTGAGACAAGTCGAACTTGACTTCTTTGTGGGGGCGCAATCGTACCCCATAATGTCGACCTCAACCTACAGAGCTCCGACGGAAATTTTGTTCACGAATCTAGGAAGTTGGCCGAAAAGGGTATCCAAATCTTCTCCTAGATTTGTTGTCATGTACATGTACCTACAAGAAAAATGGTTTTGTTTTTTGTGGGGAGGGGTTTGCCTTAGTAAAACCCTGATTTAGGAATTAACCTTGAAATCAATAATTAAAATAGAGAATGCTAGTAAGTAGTAGAAGTAGATCTAACAATGAAGCTATGACACTCAAATAGATATGCAATTATATTTTGAATGTAAACAAATAGGTAAATATGAAAGGTTGGACTCAATATTAGAAACCATAAACCTCCATGATTATATGCTTGGAATCCACCTTGAAGGGACAATGAATGAATCTTGAGGATGCACAAAGGATCTTGAAGGAAGATCACACCACCATGATGGATAGATCTTGGGTTTGAATGATAAATCTTGAATGCTTGAACCAAATCCCTTCAAAGGATTGAATGCTTGAATCCTTGATCTTGAATGGAGAACTTGAATTCTTGAGAGGAAGACTTGAAAACCTTGATTGAACACTTAGAATCTTGAAATGCTTGCAAGTAGACGATAATGTGATTGTCTCCAAGTAGATGTTGATTCTTGCTTCTTAGTAAAAATGAGAGGAGAAAAGCTTCCTTATATATAAGTCTAGGGAACAATATTCTAGAGAGGCCTACATAGGAGACTTAAATTCCAATTGGACCTATACCCCTAGAAGTGGACCTATATTAAATATAATTTAAGAGTCGTCACTTTGGAACCCAAAATAGCTGACCCAGAAGCGAGAAATGAACTTTTGAATGTCCCCCAACAGCCGACAAAATTTCCAATTGGAAAGAGGGACCTGGGTCAAGGTCAAGGTAAAACCTAACTTAGATCAAGGTCTAGGTCAAACCTGACCTAGGTCAAGGTCGAGGTCGACCTTGACCCAAGGATTCAAAACCCCTAGAAAATGTGTCGGGTGGGATAAACAGTGCCCTAAGAGGCCCAATCAGGGTCCTAAATAGACAGAGAAGATGCAGAAGGGGAAGAAATGAGAGGACAACATGGTGATGGCCCAAAACACCCCCTAAGGAGGGATAAACTTTCTTAACATGGAAGTGCTTCCAATTTAAGACTATACGGTAAGCCCCCACTTTAGCGGGAGTATAGAAATCGAACATACTCGCGGTAATGTTAGAAGAAAGACTTTGGTGGATTGAAATGAGGTAGACCATCACTTACCCAAGGGCATGAGCCCCCAAGACAAGGATTCTAATTCAATATACACAGACAAGGGTACAAAAGCATAGAAAAAATAATCATAGAAAGTATAAATGACTACATAAGCAAGACAAGAGCAACACTATAAATAACATAGCTTCATGATCTAATCATACTAGCATGAAAGTGAAAGAGAGAAAAGAGAAAGTGATTAGCTTTCCTAGTAAGATGCCCACCTTACCATGAATCACCAAGGAGGGAGAGCCCAATATGTTCACCCATAAATTGTGTTTTGTAGTTGTAATGCGTCTTATGATGGCTTTTGGAATACATATAGATCTACATTCTTGTATCACTATGGAATATAAAATTCCTTTCTCTTCAAGATTTAGCAACTTATGTGTGTTACCTTCTGAGGATTTAGCATATTTGAATTTGAAAATTCATATCTCTTTAGGATTTAGCAACTTATGTGCGTTACCTTTCGAGGATTTATCAAAAATAACAATAAAAATAAAAATGTGTCTCCAAGATTTAGCAACTTATGTGCGTTACCTTCCGAGGATTTAGCATGTTGTAAAATGTAAACAATAGTATAAGGGATACCCTATATATGCCCCCCTCCTTATCGTGGCTACCTAATAGACAAGATAAGGAAGAGAAGGTAGATACCTACTTTAAAAAGTAAGGAAATATCTTGTTAGCAACAATTGACACTATAGTCTTAGCGAAGAGTATTGACCCTTACATATAAGAACATAAATAACCGTGAAAAGGATATGTCACTTATGGAAAAAAAGGATCCTCAAAGAGGAAGATATCTTATCAACAAGACTCTCATCGTAGAGGAGTGCCTAAGATAAAATATCATCTTTCAAAGAAAAGTAAAGAGGGACCAAAGATTCAATCATCAAGCCCCTTGTGATCAAGAGGAAGAGGAACCTTGGAATGAAGAAAGAAAACTCTAAACCAAAGCAAGGGAAAGAGTTTATAAAGAACATAATTTGCAAAATAAAGAAGAGGTGATGACATAGGACAATCACCTCTCATATAAGAGGGTATCCATAGCCAAAACATAAGTCTTTATAAGGAGATGATGTTGCAGAATAAACAAATGTCACTAAGCTAAGGAAAGTAGATCCTTAGATAGAGAGAAAAGAAGGAAAACCTTGTCCCCCAGGGATGAAAGCAAGGGATATACCAATCATATCAAGAGATGCTGTAACAAAGAGATATCTTTGCAAAACAATTTCCTAGAAAATATATCATGAATATTATAAGAGATCTATGGATGATTATGAGCAAAGGAAGTATGTACCGTAATACAAAACCATAGGGAAATCATACGGGCACCCAACAAGATCTTGAGAGTCTTCATTGTCATCTTCCACTTTTAAGCTAGATGAACCTCCTTCATAGGTGGCTATAGTTTTAGTCGTCCTTTCCTTCACTTTTGATCTTGTTTCCATTTCCTAAGTGTGATTTTGAACTCCTTATGAATATACAAATTTATAATTTCTCTTATAAAATGTCCTAATTTACATACATATAGAAGGTAAAATTAGAATAGAACAGGATGCTATGGTTCACCTTGATTTGATTCCGTCACCACAATTTTATTTTTATAATAAATAATATTGATAGAGAATAATCTATCTATTGAATAAGGTAGTTGTGAATATTTAAGAAATGAATTTAGAATTGGATTTGAAGTGATTAAGATAGTAGATGTTAATAGAAAGCAAAGGATCATTGAAAGAACATTTTATTTTCTTAATTTTTTATTGAATCAAAAACAAGATTACAATTAAAATAATCATCTAAGAGAATAGCTACAAGAAAATGAATTTGACATAGCTCAATTACTATTTGATCCTATATACATATTTTCTTTCTATTTGATCTATTTTTAAAGTAATGACTACCTTAATCTAAATTTCAAACCATATTCTCTCCTACATGATCTATCACCTAATATTGATCAACAACAAATTTATCTCTAACGACGAGTTCTCTAATAAATTCCTTTATTTTCTTGAAGATCTTAAATTTGTATGTTGAGCTTAACATTCTACTGTTTCACCTTGTGTTCTTGTACAGAATGCACCATCCACTATACATCTTTTTAATATGAAATTTAAATTACATTTGACCATTCTTATGTTGAAAAATCGAAAGTCTAAGGTGTAGATGATTACCCATTAGCTTAGAGTGCATGAACAAAATCTATCTCACAAATTCTTGGTTGCTTAGACTTTCAAATCAAAAAAAAATTTTATGAACATTAAAATCGAACTCTTCAGTCCCAAATTCTTGGTTGCTTAGACTTTCAACTCCAATTCTTATTTTATGAGTATTAAAATCGAACTCTTCAGTCCAAATCTTATGTACTTTATTTATACGTGCATGGTGCAATTGCTCATTAGTCAATAATTTTGACAATGTCTCACCAGGAAATCCGTTGCTAGAACTATTTCCTGTATTGCCGGCACAATATCTGCTGCGTGTATCAAGAGTTGTATGGGAAAGAAAATGTTATGGCTTACTTTTCTTGTGATTTACTTCTCATGGATAGCTAAATTGGCTAAATTGCTGTAAATGCTGTGAAAATGACATTAATGATCAAGGAGAAAATTGGTTAAATTGTTTTCGAAAGAATGGCTCATCGTTGTAGTAACTAAATTTTTGCTTGACTTTTTTTTAATGCCCTTGAAAGAGTTTTAGCCAGACTCAAATTTTTGAAAGCAGAATCTTTATAACAAATTTCTAGAGCTACCAAGTCTCTCATGTCAATCCACAATCTTAGGTTTTTGAGAGATTCAAAATGACTTTGCTAGCATCAACTTGATATATATAATTATGATTCTAAATCTAGTTACTTGAAGACAAAGGTTAGTGAGATGCTATTCACATTGAATAGAGATTTTTCTAGAAAGGTTTTCAAGTCGAATATCCAAGAAAAATAAAACATTGACTTTAATGTATTATGCCGATAATATGCTAGAGAAGAGTAGCGATAAAGTGGCGACCCAACCATTAGCAGAAGGCCCCAACTAGATTGAAGATGATTCCTCAAGATGAAATTGGGTCATTGGACATTGATACGTTTAAAGAGTATTTCATAGGGTCTCCCCTCGATCTATGCCAAGGCTTGCTTCTTTTTTCTTCTTCTTTTTTTTTAGATGGGAGGGGGCGAATGCATGGTTCTCAAATTTTAGCATCAGTATATTAACAAGTTTTCGATTAAGGCAAAAGCAGGTTTTGAAGGGTTCTGAAATCCTTTACAAAAGGAAAATAAAATATTAACAAATTATTTATTAACAAGTTATGAGACATATTAACAAGTTATGAGACAGATTAACAAGTTATTTATTTATTTTCTTTTGTATTATTGGACATTCATCAAGAACTAGTATCCCTTACGATTAATACTAGAGTTTTATGTTTCAAATGGTATTTTCTACTCTGCCATATATTGTTATGCTTAGGGAAAAATATATGGACACCATCTTAAAGATTATGTTTGCAAAATAATTATCCTCTACTAATTTGGATGACAATTTATGTATGACATTCATATTGTCAAAATCTTAATTATCGTACTTTTGAGTAGTGCTTTCTCTAAAGAATTTTGACTTTTCCTAAATATAAAAGAAGAAATTATTTGATTCTTTTATTAAATTTCCCAAGGAAAAATAAATTTGATCTAGAGATGGAGAATGATAATAATTAGAGATGATTAGTTCTTTCATTTAGATGACAAAATAATTAGATTTTATGGACCTGAAATGGAATTGCATGCCCTTCTTTCTTTCTACTCTTAAGTTCTCATATTTCATAATTATTGTTAAAAAATGTTTTGACATCTTATATCAAAATTGATGTAATATCTAGAAGGGTCAGGTGTTTAATCCATAACACTTCATTGATTAGACTAAGAAATAAATGGGAACCCCAAGGTATGAGCATCAATGAAATTGTTAGTCTTGTGAACATCATTTCTATATTTTTGAGTCATGTAATTTTCACAATCCATAATGTTTTTGATTGCTAGTAAGAAAAGATTTTAAGGGGACCCGAAACCCCTTACAAGAAAAACATAGATATAAGCAGCGAAAAATAGACTAAACTGAAACAGGACTGAGAGCCAGCCCGCAGAACCAGATAAGACTAAAAAGCTAGGACAAAAAAACCAGAAACCACTGAACCGCTCCAGGAACCAGAAACCAAAAGATGCAACACCAAAAAAATAGGGCAACACCTGAGTCAAGCCAGCTGCAGCAGAGTGTCCTCCGCCACCTTCTTTAATGCTTTAGCAACCTTTTTGATTGACACATTGAAATCCGACAGCTCCGAGATCCTATCTTGAATCTTCTTCTTCCTGGCAGAGTGCGTGCGCTTTCCCGGGCCCTCAACATCAATATCCTCTTTGTCTTCGACCACAATAGGGAAATCCATTTTAGTTTTTATGGAGTTAAAACACTCCATAGTTGTACCCATGAAGACATTATTGTCCATCATGTGTTTTTTCACAATATTCTCCAAGGTGTCCAGACGCTAATGCAGAGCTTGCAAATTTTTTTCATCCTCTGCATTCTGATTGCTAGCAACCCCCGTTGACCCAGAGTTAATAAGATCGACACGAGCAGACAAAGCTCTGTAGTTGAGATGAAGACTTTTGATTTCTTTAAAAACACATTTCATCAATCGAAATGAGTACAATGACATAGCTTTAGCAGTTTGAAGAACCCCAAATGGGGGCTTGATCTTGTCATCCATGTCCTCCTTGAGAAGCTGGACATTCCGCTCATGCATATCAACCAACCTAGAAAAAGGGATATTCTTAGAGGAGGCAAGAATAGCTTCTTTATCAATATTGTTCTGTTCTGGGGTATCAACCTCTTTCTATTTAAAATGCACCTCCATAAGCACCTCGAGTTTTAGAGAGATAGGGATGTCATGCTCTTTCAAACTCGCGTAATTAACCAGAATGGGGAATTTTTGACCTTCCACATCCTCATCAGCAACATCAGGCAATTTATTTTTATCCTTGACAATGTGGGCTACCGAGACAGACAAAGACTCTTTTCTATCGTCATCGGACTGGGAAACATAGCCTTCTGCACTCATAGCATCAAAGTCTGTGTCCATACCCAAATTTTTCTCAAACTTCAACTTTTTAACAGTCGAAACCCCCTTATCATCTCCGGTCCTAATCCGTTTACTAGCCTTAGTAGTAAGAGGATTGAAGGCTACAACTTTTTTAACATGCTCAACAATCAAGAGAATCAAGCCCTCATGAAGAATAGGCTTACTATCCTTCTACCTATGCGTAGTAATGCTATGGCGGAGAGACTGCAACAAATAGAAGGGGAAGGAAATTCTCACGTTATGACGGAAATGGCCCAACAACACAAAGTGATAGGAATGAGCCCTTTTGTATCTTCTGCAAAAGAAACATACTCCATGATCACCGTGAGAACTTTGGCCCAGAAATATTTGATAGAACTAACATCATAGCACCCACCAGAATCCTTCACCAGGCTGTTTTCTTCCTCTCTATCCTTTGGGAAATGCTTAATGGCTTTATGAGAAATCTTTTTATCTCTATAAAATTTTAAGACTTTAGAGTTTAAGCCCGTAACCTCCGCTATCAAATATTTAGTAATTTTAACAGCCATGGCTCCGATCACCACTATCCCGTCCTTCCAACTTTCCACAAAATCATTCGTGACAGTGTCTTTGGAGCCATGAAGGCGCTCCATATAGCTAGTGAGTCCTCCACTTTTAAGTTTATCCCAAATGTCCCTTTGGGTTTTCCATTTTTTGTACAGTTTTTGGGCTCCTTTCTGTTTAACCCGCCACCCATGATGTCTTGAAGATAGATAGCAATGGAAAAATAGCTACAGAGACAAAGATAAAACTTCAAGCTCAAGTTTTGAAAACCAAAAATGAACGCATGTCTACAGATAACCTTCTTGGGAAATACACACCTTTTCGTAACCCTATAACCATCAATTAATGAATGCCATAAAATCATGAGAGCTTTTTTTAGATTTTCCAAATCTGCTCGTTTGCTATGAGTCAGATCATAAGCCAACTTAGCCTTAACTTCAACCATCAAATTAGTAACTCCATGCCATGTCATGATATCCTTGGCCTTAACTGTGATGTTTGCCAGCTCATCCGCAGTACCGTTTGCTTCCCTGAAGGTATGTGAAATAATTACATTGGAAAAGGAGTTAATGATTAAAGAGGCCTCATCGATTATCGCTTTGATAGACCATGATGACTTAGATTTCCCTTTAATACAATTTAGGATATTCATTGAATCACCTTCGATCCAAACATTAGAAGGCATGGAATTATTGATTAGCTTTAGAGTTTGAAGGAGAGCCATCACTTCTGCCACGTGGTTGGACTAGACCCTAATAGGGAAGGCCACGACTGCAAGGCAAATGGCCTTATCATCACAGATAATCCCACCACAACCTGCAGGGCCAGGGTTTCCCTTCATAGCCCCATCAAAATTGGCTTTAACCCAGCCAATAGGAGGGGAAAGACAAATGGCATTCTCCCACCTAGAAGAAGACAGAGCCAAAGGACGATTCAAAACACCAGCATTGAAATCCAACATTTCACCATTAACCAAATTATCATTCTCTCTGATGCTTCTTTTGATCTTTTCCACTATGATCTCTGGAGGGGAAGCCTTATCACGGAAAACTCTATCATTCCTTTCATGCCAAAGTTTGTAGATGATATGGGGGGCCATAATATTCCACAGAGAGCTTGCAATAGGAACTGCAACATTCCTCCATTGTTTGAAAAAATTCTCCAGATTGTTTGGGAATATCCAGTGTATGTTCCATATTTGCAGGGTAAGACACCAAATGGCTCTGGAAAAACCACAATCAATATCCAGATGGAAAACCGATTCCTCCTCTTGTTTACACAGGAAGCATCTATTCGGCAGGACCATTCCTCTTTTTTTAAGGTTGTCAATAGTCAGGATTTTGTTCTGCAAAACTAACCAAAAGAAGATGTTAATTTTAAGAATGAGCCTTTTATCCCAAACTAGACTCCAAAAAGGAAGAGGATCTTGAGCTTTAATCAAGATCTTAGATGCCGAGGCCACCAAGAAGAGGCCCGACGACAGCTTTCCCCAAATTAGCTTATCCTCCTTCAAATTGTCCTCTTTCCAGACGTTTAAATCCAACATAATTGGTTTGAGTGAAAAGTCCACAGCTGAAAGGTCAAACCAATTCTAATTAATCTAGTAATCTGAAACATACAAACCCAATCTATTTTTACAAAAATTGATAATAGGTTGAAAAGCAGGAGTGGATATCAGAGGAAAATCTTTTGCCTAGCAGTCATCCCAGAACAAGATTCTCCTGCCATTGCCCAGGAGCCACTTCGCTCCCTTAAAATCCGTCTCCTTAGATTAATGGATGTTGTTCCAGATGAAAGAGACATGCACCTTAACTTTAGACTTCATAAAATCCGACATGTGAGGGAAAGAAAAGAGATGTTTCTTTTTAATAATATCGTTCCGTTCTTTATTTTCCCCATAAATTTGCCAGATTTGCTTAGCCAGAAGAGCCTGGTTAATAACCTTAAGAGGCCTAATCCCCATCCCTCCCCATTTCTTTAGGGTGCAGACCTTGTCCCATGCCACCAAGGCAAGTCTCTTTTTATCTTCCACTCCAGACCATAGGAAATTTCTTTGACTAGATTCAATAACTTCAGCAATTATTCTGGGGATCCTGAATAATCTCATAGCATAAATTGGTAGGCTTTGCAAGGAGGCCTTCAATAGTTGGAGTTTCCCTGCTTGGCTAAGTAGAGCACCTTTCCAACCAGCAAGTTTCCTGTTAAACCTGTCCACTAAACCCGCCCAAAAAGAGTCTGGGGGTTTTAATCCCAAAGGAAGGCCAAGTTAGGATGCAGGTAAAGAACCAATTTCACACCCCAAGAAATGAGAAATCTTGTTTTGCCTTTCCACATGAGTATTAATAAAGAACAGAGAGCTTTTCTGCTAGTTAACAGTTTGACCAGTAGCAGAAGAGTAGATAATAAGAGGGTTTTTTATCCTTTTGGCTTCATGGATAGTAGAAGATCCCATAATCACCGTATCATCAAAATATTGTTCATGAGAACAAGGGATGAGATTTAGAGGATGAGATTAGCCCCTGAATGGAATTTTTAGAGGCAAGCTTCTAAAAAAAATGCCCAAGACCTTCCGCCAAGATAGAAAAGAGAATAGGGGAAAGAGGATCCCCTTGACGGAGCCCACAAGTAGGCTTAAAGAATCTTGAATAGGAACCATTAACAATTAGAGCAGCCATCATGGTACTAATAAGTTGAAAAACAAGATGCAACAGTTTCTCACTAAAACCAAAGGGTTTAAGAATCTTGATTAAAAAATCCTAGTCTACCCAGTCATAAGCTTTCGAGAGATCAAGATTCAAAAAGAATTCCTAGTTAGAGGAAACGTGAGTAGAGTGAATAACTTCATGAACTTTCATGATGAAATCCAAGATCTACCTCCCTAGAAAAAAGCCACTCTGCTGGGGGGAGATGATATTAGGAAGAATAGCCAACAGCCCGAGGGTAAGAACTTTAGAGAAAATTTTGTACACAGAGTTGCAAAGGCTAATCGGTCGAAAGGAGTCAACAGAATCCACACCAGGGGATTTAGGAATCAAAGCAATAAAAGTTGCATTAATATCCTTAAGCAAAGATCCAGAACCAAAGAATTCTTTAACAACGTGATAGATATCATTTCCAACAATATGCCAAAATTTATGAAAAAAGAAACCATGGAAACCATCAGGACCCAGAGATTTATCTCCCTCAAATGAGAAGGCAAATTTCTTGACTTCCTCAGAGGAAGGAATAACAGTCAAAAACTTGTTAGTAAGATCATCCACTAAAGAAGGAATAGTGTCCAGGAGTAAAGCCTGATTTTCCAGCGAAAGCAATTGGTCTCTGGAAAGAAGAGAGGAAAAGAAATCAACCATAGCCAGAGATATCTCCTTATCCTTGCAAACCACTCCCAAAGCAACCCTGAGCTTGGATATTCTATTGGAGGCTTGATGTTTTGAAGCCAATAAATGGAAGAACCTGGTGTTCTTATCTCCAGCCTTTAGCCACAGAGATTTAAATCTTTGTCTCCAGTATACTTCCTCTTTAGAGATGATATTGTGAGTCTTGGCCAAGAGCTTTGACTTAGTTTCTTTCAGGTCCTGAGACAAACTTATCTGCTGAATTGTATCCTGAATAGAGTCAAGTTGCTTTTGCAAATCCAACTTAATTTTGAAAATGTCCCCAAACACAACCTTACTCCAGACCTTAATATTTTGTTTTATGTGCTGGAGTTTCTTGGAGACACAGAACATGGCCGTCCCACGAATGTTCACCTTCCACCATTCCAAGATTTGCTATTGTAATTCAGGATGGTCTAACCACATTTTTTTGAATCTAAAGGGTATATTTCTCTTTACTTAATTCAGCAACAAATGAGAGAGGGGAATGATCAGAACCAACCTTTGTGATAGAGGACAGCGAACAACAGAAATTGTTAGGCCAATTGGCTAAGATTAGGTCATGGTCCAGGCGAACCTAAATAAGATCCCCTCCAAATCTCCTATTGGAGCAAGTTTAATTAACTCCTTGAAGATCAATATCCACAAGAGCTTAACGATTGACAAAGTCCATCAAATCAATTCTGCCCTCCAATTGACTCAAACTATAAATCCCTCAAAATTTCTCATCTTCTTTCAGAGGATAGTTGAAATCTCCCATAACTAGCCAAGGAAGGTCACAGAAGGACAACCTTTGGTCCTCTACCATCTTCCAGTACTTAGCTCTACCAGATTTGGAATTAGGAGCATAGATGCTAGTAGTTACCCATTCAAAGTCAAATTTGAGATGAGTAAACTTAATGCTCAAATAGTTAACATCATTTTCAAGAATAACCCCTCTAATATTATTTAGATTCCAAAAAATAGCTATCCCTTCTGAGGCCCCTATAGAACTGGATCCAACCACACCACTATTTTTGAAAATTCTAATTTTTTTGATCTTATTTTTAACCATTTTGGTTTCTTGAACCATCATAATGTCAGGTTTATGATCTCTGGCCAAGTTTCTCAATAAGTCCTACTTTTGGGTGGTATTAAGCCCCCTTATGTTCCATGATATGATCTTCATATCTTAACCAAGGTGCAAGCAGCCGGATGGTCAATTGCTTACCATCCACAATATCCTTCTTACTTTCCCTTTCTCTGATTTCTTTCTTGGAAGTTCTTCTAGGTGTCCACTTTTTGGAACCAACATCCACCTTCACATTTTGTGTTTTAGATCCACCATCCGCTTTACTTCTCGTAACCACTCCCTTGGATCCCGAAGTATTGAGAGCTTTCTGTTGTTTCTTCTGCTTCTTACCAACCTGATTCATCCATGGAGCCCCGTTCAAGTCAAGGTTGTTTGGAGTGGCAAAGGAGTCATCATCACCACTAACAGACATAGTATATGGAGTAGAAGATGAGGCTTCCTCTTCCGATTTGTCCACATCAGAAGAGGAAGAATCCACCCCAATAGCCACTCGATAATTTTATAATGTTATTTTCCTCTCTTTTCTGACACTAATTGTGTAAAACATTTTATCATTAATGTTTTAAATCATACTACTTGATTCGTTGTCAAGATGAAATAATAGTTAGAGAGAAAATATGAGAGAATAGCTGTAGAATGAGAGGTTAAATATAGGTAGGGAGAACGTCTTAGAAGAAAGGGAAGGGGAGGTCAAAAATTGAGAACAACCTATGGCACATAGACAAATAGAGAGAATTAAATAACAAGCCTTACCATTCCCTTTCTTCTAAGCCCTAGAAACTTCCCCTACCTCTATTTAACCTTTGAGTCTGTAGTTATTCTCTCATTTTCTCTCTCTAACTATTATTTCATCCTAATGGTGGATCGTGAGTATGAATTGAAACGTTGATGATAAAAAATCTCACACAATTTAATCCCAAAAAGAGGTTAAACTAATATTATTTCTATATTATGGATTCTAAGGTAGTGGGAAAGGATAGTACTTTCGATGGTGTCGGGCATAAGCTATGGACAACTGAGGAGAAGAATTCGGTGATGGATTGCCTTGAGAATATTGTGGATACCCTAGATAAGATGAAAATGCATCAGTCTCAGCTGGAAGAGAAGATTACCAATTTAAAGGAGGTTCTTCAGCCGACCATGAACTAGAGCCAAAAGGGTATAAAGAATACAAAGGAAGTTATAAACCGGTTGGTCGAGACCCTTGGAAAAGAGTATCAGGAAAAGAAGATCATGGAGCTAGATTAGGATAAAGATCAGGAGGGTTTCGGGCCCAGCAGGAGGACCAAAGGTAACCTTAAGAGAAAGGCTGAAAATTCACCTATGGAGCTTAAGGACCTGAAGAAGACTGCTCTAGATATGACCAAGTTCGAAGAAGAGGTGTCTAAGGTTCTGAAGAACCTGGCTTGATCTTTTCCTGTTGTTTTTTTTTCTTTCCATGTTTAGTTGTCTTTTTGTCTCTATTTGTTGGCTCTTAGTTACCTTTTATATCTTCTGTGTATCTTTTTTGGTTCTATTTTTTGAACTTAGTAAATTTCTTGGATGGTGCAGACTGTTATATCTATTTCTATATTTTTCTAGAAAGGTTTTTGGTCCCTTCAAAACCTGATTTTATCTTAATCAAAAACATTATTTCTATATTTCAAGGTATATTTGATATAGAAATTTAAGAAAAAATGTGAGATTAAAAAATATTAGAAGTGTGTTGACTACTTTCATTACTATGTATAAATGGTTAGATAAGATGATTACAAAACTAGAAAGTAATAATTTGGTATATCACTCTAATTGTGATTACACTTGTCTTTCAAGGTGATAAGGTTCATCCAATCCGGTGTAATGCAAAGCTAATTAACTTACAAAAAAATGAGACATGGGATAGAAAACATTATTAAGTTCAAATATTATTGGATACTAGATATAAAGCCCACCATAATGTGTTAGAAAACATTTTTGACTATGATCGACCACTAGATGAAGAGTTTTCCAACTATACTAGGTAAACAAGTAATCCTAAAACTTAGATGATTTCACATTGTCCATCCTTAAGTAACATTAAAATTCCCTCAAAGAATATTAAGTTTTGGCTCTAATATATTTGTAGAAGTGATTAGACAATTTGTGAAGGGTGGTAATAAGTTTTGATTTACATAAAATATAGATAAAGTTATATTTAAGTGATCAACATATTATAGTTACAAAGGAAAGAATAGTTCAATTATTTTTCAAATTAACAAGAAACAAAAAAAGGGTGCTGACCCAATACAACAAAAAGGCCCACCAATAGGTAAATAGGCCACCAACAACACATTGTCATCACCAAAGGTGCTAACAAGAAAAGAACAAAACAAAATAAAGTACAAAGGCTTTTGCCCAAAAAGATTGCGCTAAACTCACACCACAAGAGAGGTGGGGCGAGAGTTATTTTTATGTCGTTGGACAACGGTTTATGCAATACTATCTTTAAGATCCCCATGAAAGATGCTCCACCTGGGCAGAAAAGAGCACTGCGGTCAGATTGTAGTGGGGGTTGAGTAACGTCAGCATAAACAATATGCAGAGTAGTGGCAGAGGAAGGGGGAGCAGATATGTCCCCATGGCCTGAGGACAAAGAATTATTAGGAGAAGTAGCAAGGGTTGCATCAGGGGCAAGATGTGGAGCATCCTTGGAATTCTGGACACCATTTATAGTAGGAGCTTCAATAGGAATGTCCGCAGGGGCATCATCATCATCAGCAGCAGAATGTGAATCCTTGGAGGAGGACTCAGAGAGGGATCCAACAACACAGACTTGTTGCAGTAGTCAATTGTTACATGATCTGATTTAGTTTTTTATAATTTTCTTGATAATCTATTAAAAGAACTACTTAGAAATAGATTAAAGTTATTTCAATTAGTAGTTATAAATATTAGGAAGTTCCTCTAGGTTAGTTTCTATGGTTTGGTAGAAGATGGTGCTATTGTGCAGTATCAAAACTGTTCTTTAATTTTTTGTTATATTTATATTTGATCAAGAGGATCCCACATAAAATCTCCATGTCAATTCCTTCATTTTTTGAATAGTTTTTTCTTTTATGATCACAACACTACTTGGCGCGGATAAATATAGTTCATTATCACTTTATTACGTCAACATTTAGATTTCTTGTAAGTTTCTCACAAACAATATGGTTATGTTATAGTTATTCTCTAACCGGACTATTTAATAGCCTATGGAAAATTGTGACCTTCTACCAAGTGATTCACGTGTCGCCTTCATTCGGTATGCAAGTTGTTTATCAACAATGTTTTAACTATAGCCCATCCATGAGAATTTTTTTCTATAAAATGGTGGTAAATTTGCAATATGAATAGGTTGGAGAAGGAAAGGTAAAACTCTAAGTGTAAAGTGTCATGGTTTATAATACACAAGCACCTATTCTCTTCCTTAAATACTTATCTTTAGATGAATAATATGAGAGAATGTTAATAGTTTATATCATCACAATTAATTCACTTGTATCTAATGCAAATAAATAATTAATGGTTTTATTTATTAAAATTATTATCTAGTATTAGTTCTTATTCAAGGAAAATGAAAATCTTTCCATATAATAGTAAAATATATTGGGATTGCAATGGATCAATAAGTAGTATTCAATTTTTAGAACTAGTTCCAATTAATTTTATTATTATAAGGTAATAATAAGTAACTAAACTATTAGGAACATTGGTTTTATGAGAATAAAAGAAGATAGCAAATTAGGGACTTTATGACTCATGCAAAGATATCAACCCACGCATAAAAAATCCCATCCCAACTCATTTACTTTTAAACACAATAAATCAATAAGGATTAATTTTATTTTCTAAATTATATTACTTCATTCATACTAGACATTTTAGTGATACATGGAATGCAATGTTATTATGTTTGATCTTAAAAGTCCTTATCATAAATTGTATTAATCTTTATATATTTTAATACTAATATATTGCATATTTCAACCAATAGATCAAATAGGATTACCCACCTTACATTTGTAAAGATATGAATTTAGGGTAGAATATTTCAATTTCTCTTATTCATTGGCCAACCTTGCAACAATCTTATGAGTATAAACTCACAACTTCTTACATATTGATGGTAGTAGGCTACGACACCAACATGACAATTAAGAGAGAGTTTATCTAACAATTGGCGTATCTACTTTATGTACTATAATAAGCGCAACAAGAATTAATAGATCTCTACTTGTACTTCTTTTACGTGAATAGTGTTAGAAAAAATAATGTACACAAATCTTAATAATAAATTTCAAGATTTTCTCCAATTATTTTGGTCTTATAATTCCATGAGTTGTATACCTCTCGATGTGTACTTGTATTTTCTACTAGAATAATATATTAGTTAGATATTTATAAAGGAATGCTATATATTTCTATGTCTAATAGTTTTCTTATTATAACATCTTCTATAGTTAGTAGCATATGTATATTCCAATGTAAAGGATTTTCAGCTCAAATGAATAACTGATTTTGACATGAACCTCAAAAGGTGCAATTAAATATTTGTAGTCACATTAAAGGTTGTTTTACATTTCATGGGCATTGTTTCATAGTGGGACCTCAATTCAAGATGTTGTATCCCAATAAGGAAGGCACTTGCCGTGTCTCTCCCAATATCTATATTTTTCAAATGCCACCCTATATCATCATAATTTAAATAATTTATACCTAATTATGTTCTAACATCAACATTGCAAGTTTCAATTGATACTGTTCTTTGTGTCTTATCCCAATAATCATTATTAGAATTTCTCTACCGAGCACTTAGATCTTATGTGTTCTTCTCAATTGGATAACTATTTTAGGTTAGTAACAATCAAATTATGTTCAATTATTTTGATCAATATTGTTCTGAATAGTAGAAATCCCATCTTATAATATGTCTTATTACTAAACCATTTTACTAGTGAATAATAAGGAATACCCATTGTGTTTGAAATAACTCAAAGAGGGAGAAAAGAGTTCTTTTTCAAATGTGTTGGTATTGTCCACCCAAGTTTCTTTACATCATTTTGTCACTTTACTAGTTGGAAGCATTGACTATAGCTAGAGCCCTTACTAGTTCAAAGTAAATTGTGATTCATGTCATACTAGAAACACAGGTAAACCCAATAATTTGATGGTATTTATGTGTTTATATGTATGCATGTGTATTATTATAATCACCTAGAATAGGCTAGGAAAGAAAACCATGTAAAGTCACCTACAATAATTCAAAGATAAATTAGCAAGAACAAATTTACTCTTAGAAACATCTGTGTGTTGGACAACAATTTGATCTACCAATTCTTCCTTTAGGCTATGAGTAGTTACATAACTTGTGAGCCTAAAATATGACATCATACATGTGTGGCACCATTATTTGTCAATCCCTTGATCTCTATCAACAAATAAATATTTTACTTTAGCTTTTAAAACTCAAACTTGTTTCCATTAATTTCTCTCTATCTATCTTTGTGCTTCACATTATTCCAAAATCACTCATAGACTCTTATGATCATACCTCCCACTAAAGAAAAGATCATATGATAAAAGAAACTATTACCCTTCAAATATAACTTAAACCAAGCTCTAATACCACATGTAAGGAAAAAGAAGCTTGATAAACATGTATAATAGAAGCCATGGAAGTAGAATCTGAAACTAAAAGCACAATAATGAAAAAAAAGAAAAAGAAAATATGCAATATTTTCACCCAGGAAAACCTTTATAAATAATAAACCCAATATAGTAAAAAAATTCATCATTGTAAAGATTCAACTATTCTCAATACAACAATGAAGCTTTCATACCTCATTTTAGAGTATGCATAAATACAATTGACACATTGAAAGCAACTCAAAACATTCCATACAAAAAATAGATAAAAAGTGAAAAGTATAAAACTCTTATCCAACAATTACACAATCCATTAATTAAAATAATATTGTCATGTGAAATATTCAATTTTAATCTATATAAAGATGACAAACAGAAATGCATGTATCTCATATTTGAAAGAACATAATATAAAATATTATAGAAAGCAAAATAAAGAGGAGTTGTTGTAAAAAATTCAAGATAATTCGATCGATTAGATCCCCTTACATGTAGGTGTTTAATCTAAGGCAATTTATGATTTAGATGCATGCTTAGTAAAATTGTTGTAAT
>MU228548.1:17537-29482 GCA_018584345.1 Thuja plicata
TCTCTTCGTATGGAATTATGGAAATCCCTTTTGAGGATAATTCATTCTATTAATAATAATAACTCTTCAATTCCTTTTATGTATATTAGCCAAAGAGGGTGTATTTGATTTAATTAAAAGTACTTTATGACTTTAGGATTAAATCAATTAATCATAGGGGTTTTAGCTAATAATCATTTTAGATTTAGGTATTAAATTGTAATGTCAGATTTATGGAAATTTGGGTTTTTTGCATTTGAAACTCAGTCAATTAAAGTCAATTAGAAGGATTTGCCTAGTAAAATAGGATTTCAAGGATGAGAAAATGCACCAAAATTGATTAGGTTGTTAGGTGCCAATTTTGGGGTGTTACACTACCCAGCGACCATTGTTAATCTGGATGCTACCACTTTTGCTTTGGGGCTGGGAATCCCCCAGTTCAAGGGAGCTATTGTTATCTCTCGATCAATGTCACTGAAGGAGTTTGAAGAAATTCCCATTCTCTCCCAGCAACATCTTAATACTCACTGGCTAAAGTTCCCGAGCAGGGACTATAAGAAGATGAAGCTGGAGATTCCCTACAGAGACTTGAAAGAATGCATACACACAGTAATTATCTTTTTGTGCAAGTTCTTCGGAGAGCCCCATGCCAGGGAATTTTTGACATAGATGTATTATTTCCTTTACTGCATCACTACCTACAGTCAGACCTTTGACTGGGCAACCATCATCACCAATCATGTATACTTCCATCTAAAGAATGTCCTCCAGAATTTGAAGTTGTACATGACCTCATATGTATTATGGGCACTGGCCCAACAAAGACCTACTCTTAGGGGTTTGTAGATAGTGGGAATTCTTAAGAACAGGCCCAACCAGCTTGTCCCATGGGAACATTATCCCTAGTTTCAATAGGAAGCTTCTTTCCCCCATTTTTGTAGGGTAAATGACACGTTCATTTACCATAACATTTTGACACTCACTCAGGATTCTGGGTACCGGTTGTCGCAGGAGGTGATGACCTTGGTGATCACTTATGACAATTATTTTATTCCATTCCAACAACATTCTTATATTTGGGTGACAGGGTTCTCTGGGAAACCCTACCTACTCCCTAAGAATTGCGGGGATAGGATTATTCTTTTGGAGTTTTGTAGGCAAATCGTGGAACTCCACGCATTATTTTCCTTGAAGAAGGTTACATCCATTCCATTCCCAATCACTTGTGGGAACTATTATTGCAGTCTCACAGTGGCTAAGGAGGCCGATAATGAATTGAAGAGTCTAGGACTGGCAGAATTACACCTAACCAGAAACAATTTTGATCCAGTTGACAAGATAAGGGAGGTGCTACCCCAGGAATCCGCACCACATAAAGTTCACATTAAATATTTCTACGCAGATTTTTAAGATAGTTTTGATCTCTGGGCCTGGTAGCATTCGTGGATGTCCAAAGGTTTGATGAAGGCCCTCGGCTTTTGGTACTTTCTGAAATATTTTTCAGATGATGGGCCTTTGGAGGACCTAGCATACAAAGACTAGGGGATCGACAAGTTGGATCTCCCTCCGGTGGATTGGGACACTCTGGAGAATTTAACAATTGAAGATGCGAGTCACAGAATCAATTAGAATAGCCACAAGTATTTTGAACAAGTATGCAAGAGGAGCACTCGTAAGGGTCCAATCTTGCTGGGGTCTACTTCGACCTCTGGAGCCATGGGACCAAGTAAAGACAAGGGGAAGGAAAAGAAAGACACCCCACCCCAAGTTACTCCCCAGGGTCTGCTCCCTATTTTGGAGAAAGTTCATGTTCAGATGGAGGCATCCAGACAGATGAGCCAAAACATAAGCACCCAAATCGCCCGCGGTCTCCTAGTTACCCTAGTGGGATCTATCCACCCAGCAGGATCCCCTTCATTAGCGGCACTCATGAGCTGGTAGATAGAGGTCGAGGCACAGTCTACAGATATTTTGGATGTTAAGGCCCCATTGCAATTAAGGAGAAAGAAGCAAAGGGTAGAGAATCCCTTGAGCATAGACACTGGCCCTGACATGCCTAATGTTCCCCCAATGGAAGTTAGTTCAGACTCCCCCGAACCAGAGAATCTCTTGGAGACCTCCCCTCTGCATGATGATTTTGATGACATCTTTGGGACTAATGAGCTCATGAATTTACACAGGGAGATAGGAAAGGTGGTAGAAGAAATAGTCGCGCAAGAAGTAGAAATAATCCCCGATGAAGGGGAGACACCAAAAAAGGAAGTGGTTTTGGAGAAAGAGGTCTGAGAACCTAAAAAGGATCCACAAGATGTGGAGGAAACACTGATCTAGGAGAAAGATAAATCTAATGCAAAAAAATAATGACCAATCGACAACTGGGGAAACTGGACCTTTGGGATCAACCGTACCCCCAACCGTCACACTCCAAGCACCTTCAGTTACTCTGGGCGATCAAGTGCCCAAGAGTACAAAATTCAGTGAGGTGGTCTCAGCAACCCAACAGATAAATATTGGTCAGACACCTCTGCCTCCTCCGGAGGATGTGCCCATGGAGAAGGATGTCTTGATGAATGATGCCGAGGATGAACAACAACAACAAGATGAGAGGAAGAACCCCAAAGATATAAATATTGATTCAAATGATGCCCACAAGAATGAGGAGGATCCCGGTAATATAGATGACACTGGTGCTAGTGGAGATGGGGTCCCTGACACCACAGAAGAGAATGCCACCAGGGTGGAAGACATCAAAAACCCCAGGGAATAGGAAAAGGAGAAAGAGTCTGATGCAACCATAGATATCATAGATACACCACCAGACTCTGAAGAAGGTCCTGATGCTCAAGCTTTAGTAGAAAGACCACCCTAGCTGCCACAATGGCTAGTAGAATCTAGGAAAAGAAAAGCCCCGATGGTAGCAGGTGTTCCCCTCTCCTTGGCTGAGACGATGGCCCTGAATGTAGAGGCTAAAAAGCCCAAGAAGGCTCAGACCATCCATACCCTCCAGACTGGTCTAAGAGGAATTACGCTTGCAATAGTTGCAACCCCTCCCCCAGATACAGATGCAGCAATAATAAGGGCTGAAGACTATGTAGTTACAAAAGCGCCTCTGGGGAGGAGAGACAAGAAGGGTGAGTTGGACCTCCTAAGAGAGGCTACCCGGGCAGTCAAAGCCTGATATGATAAATAGGCACAAAAGTTAAAGGAGGAAAGAGAGAAAAATGAAAATCTCCTCTGGATTCTCGTAGAGCTTACACAGCCACTGGCTTACAACTTCTGTACGGTGACATGGATGCTCTTAGGGCCATGAAGAAGAAGGCACAGGCTATAGATGGGTGGGTCGCAGAGAAGATCAAGGTCATAAGGCAATTCATAGAGGTGACACTCCCAGACCTTTACCTGATCAGTAATCTTTTGGGCCAGGTAAATGGTGTCGTTGTCCTATGGGAAAGGGACTTAGAAAAATATGAGTGGAGGACCAGATTAGAAGAAGTAATAAAATTTGGGGAGGGAGCCACCATAGAGGCCATTATTTTGGGAGAAGAGCCCTTCAGATTCCTCTAGGCCCAGCACTCCAAACTCAGCCTTAAAATTGAGGTAAGAAAGCAACTGGTTACGACCCTAAAAGAGAAGATCACGGTAGTCCGGTATCCTTTGGACCTATATAGAGCATTCATTGGAAGGGTTTCACAAGTTGATCCCTTCACCACCGGGACTTGTGCCTCAGAGGATTATGTCCTTAGTAAGTTTGATGAGTTAATGGAGTCCCAGTATCGGTCTACCCGGGACTCCGATGGAGGAAAGATGTCAAGAATATCAAAGATGATGCTTTGTGCTCATGACTGGGTGAAGATAGTCAAAGAGTTCCAGGATGGGGCTGAAGATATTGAAGATAAATTTGAAATCATCAGCGGCTGGTGGGATAGCATAAAAGATATAGATGAAGATGGCATTGGCCAAATTTTGGAGGCATTTAAGAACAAGGGATAGTAAATTTCTCCAGATTCTGGAGATTCTCACCAGCAGGGTGAATTTTTGAACATTTATTATTCTTTGAGCGTAAGCTCCCAGACTTCAGAATTCTGGATCCAAAGTTTTGTATTCTTTTGATGACTCGTGTCTAGGTTCCCCAGAGTTGATCGGTCATTATCCAACAGTTAATAAAGGGGTCAGCGGATAGGTGATCTTGATAAGGCATGTAAGGTAGAGGGATGGCTCTGATAGGTGATTTTCCCAAGGCGCTGCTCCAGCATTAACTACCTGGTGCATCGAAGACAGTGAGCCACATTTTGCATTAATGAGGCATGTAGCCTTGAACTCTAGGAAGATCTAATTTATTCTATTCTTATCCCGACATTCTTCTGGATGCCGATTCTTGCATCCTGTCTTCTTGTTTTCTTCCTCTGCCTTGTCAAATCTCTACTCTTTTCATGGTGATTGTAAGTGGTGCAGGTAGTACTGGCCACCAGATGTTGTATTTTAATGGTTGAGTGTATAGTTAGATTAGGTTAGTTTTAGGGAAAACTATGTGTATAAATAATAAGTCTGACCTCATTTCAAGGGTCAGAAAAATTGATGATTTTGCAGTCCAATACTAATAGAATTTTGTTTCTCAGTAGTTGCAGGAGCTCAATGCTCAGTAGTTCTTAGTAGTTAGATGCTCCCTAGGAGTCATTGATATACACACCAGTGATGTTGGAACACTTTGTTAATGAAGAAGGAAGAACAGTTTCAAGCAACGATGTTGTGATGTTCTGATCTCTGAGTTAGCTATCTCTTTTGTGTTGTATGTTTCTAAGGTCCTTTTCTCTGATGATTTTGTTAGATTAATGATATCATTTACCCCTGCTATTGAATATGTATGAATTGTTGGTTCTGTATCCATTCAGTATTTAGTGTAGTTCATTAGAGAATTGTTGATGTTGGAAATATGTTGCATGACTATAAGTAGAAATAACAAGCTCTTAACTCTGGCCTATATTTTTTTTATTTGGTTAGCTTAGTGTACTACTTGCAGGAAACCCCTACCTACCACCAAAATCCTCGGAGAAGATGAGTCAAAAACCAGCTATCCCCTCGAACAAAATAGTCACTTGCCCAACTTAGTTCCCCACACTGTCGAGACCCAACACTCAGGTGCTTGAAGGCCTAGAGAATTTATTCCCTGGACAACCTTTACAGGTGAAGTTGACTGGTACCCTGATACCTAGTGACAACTTATCATCTGTTGATGAGACTGGTCACAAAGCCTCATCAACAAAAAATGGTGCTAGAAGGAGGGCATGAGCTCGTCCCCTTCGAAAGATTTTGATTTTACACTACTTGAGGGTTCCCTAAGCCATAGTTTTAGGAATCAAGATTTTAGTGGGATTGGGTCTTTTTCTTCCTTACATTTCAAAAGAATCCTTTGATCAACCCCAAATCCCAAAATTTTTGTTGAACTCAAGCCCCCTAATCGAAAGAAAAAGACCCCGAAGACCAAGCAGCCTGCCAACCTTATCTAGGGATTTTCTACACCTCAGAATACTCAAGCCCCTCATATAACCCCGGGGACTAACGGTCAACCTAGCCAAAATCTAGCAGCCCCAATGAAAAATTACTTTGGTAACACTAGATCCACAATGGGGCAGTTCCTCGGCACTACCAACAATCTTCCTCCACATCTGGAGAAGATATGTCCTAGATATGAGTACCTAGGACCAAGAACTGCAGAAGAACATCTCCAGCCCTATAAGGATGCCATGAACCGACACTGGGTACAACATTAGGATGTTGTGACCCAGATGTTCCCTCTTTCCTTGGGATAGAATGAGTTAAACTAGTACCTCAACTTGTTGGCCAAATCCATCAATAGTTGGCAGTTAATGGAAGATTCCTTCCTAGCGGCCTTTCGTGTTCACGTGGACCCAACATGGTCTCACAGCCAGTTTATCTCCATTAGGAAGGAACTGAATGAACCCCTTGCCACATTCAACCATTGATTCCAACGTACCTTGAAGAAGTGCATGGGCCCCTTCATCCCATCTACGGATGTGACCATCCAAACATACATGAATGCTCTGGACCCCATTGTTGCTACTCTCCTTTGGAGAACCACCACCACAAATGATCAGGATACTCTAGCAAAGGTTTACAACCTGACCCTGGAGTTGTCCCGCGCGTTGAGAAAAGCTTCTGGCAGGATTGGACAAAGACTACCATTCAACATGATACCCGATGTAACCTCTTACACCTGGGAATAAAGCCCCAGTCTACCAATGGGTGCCCCAATAATGGTCATGGGCCCACCACCACCGATAGACTAGCAGGCCCAGTACGTATATCCATTGCAAGCCCAAACAATACTAGGTCTAGAATTTGTTCCCTGGAACTAGCTGTAGCAAATGCACCAATCTTTGACAAAACCCTCTGGATTACCTTTCTTCTAGTCACCCATGGTTGGAGGACTGTTGTCCTCGACTCCAGAAGCTCCTACCGCCTTCCCTGGGAACTAACCACAACAACCATTACACTGTGATGTGAATACCTAGTTTTCCATCAAGGTTGAATCCCTCTGGTGATTTGTGTCCTCCCTCACTGTGGACATGGGACAGCTAAAGGTGGGGCCTTTCGTGCCTCACAACTCTAATTCCTAGAGAGGGAATTTTTTCTTTGAACAATGAAATACCAACTCTAGAGGAAGAAACTACAACAACAGGCCTCAGCCCAACCAACAACAATGGAAAAATAATACAAATACCAGAGGTCCTCCTCTGAACCAAAACACCACTTAGGGTGGTGTTGGACCTAGTCATTCTGCACAGCTTGCAAAATTCCACCCCCTGACTAATTGGTGTAGATTGCATGACACCGACTCTCATTCCGAGGTCAACTGTGCCACACTAGAAAAGATCATCATGATCTCCTAGTAAGACAGACAACAACCTGTCGATCCTACTTCCCCAGAATCATCCACACAAGAGCATACTCACAGTTCCTTCACGTGTGAGACCGTCTTCTTTGGGATAGACAAAGAGGATGAAGAAGATCCTGAATTGCAGGGGTTCTTTGATGAATCTATCCTGGCTTTTGAGGCTAATGCCTTCACCAGTCCGCAGACTCCCTATAGCACTCGGAGGTGGGCTAGAAAAGGGCTAGTTTATATGCCAATGCGTCCCAATAATACCTCTCCCCAGGATAGCACAATTGATTGCTCCTTCCCGCTGAAAGGACCTAGCTCTAACCAAGCAAGGGATCCGGTCGAGGGAAGTCAACTTTACCCGGGGGAAGGTTTGACATCACCAAGGTGTTAGAGAAAACCACCACCTCCATGACCTTGATGGAGGTTTTGTTGAATTGTCCTGAGTAGAGGAAGTCCCTTCTGAAGCTCTTGGGAAACCCAAAGGCCGACAGTCATCCACCAAAGACTGTCACATTTGACGATGCCAACTTGGCCATCTTCCAAGGAAACATAGAGGATCCTCCCTTCCTACTAGGCTTGAACATACAAGGGAAGAACCTATACAACTTCTTGGTAGATTCCGGTGCTTCGGGCATTGTCATGCCCTTATCTATATGCCAAAAGATCAGACTCTTTCCCAGTCCATATAAAGGCGCAGTAGTCCAACTGGACAAAACTATTGTAAAAATTATAGGTGAGCTGAAAAATGTCTGGATTCAGCTCATCCAAGACCCCAGGATATCAAGCATAATAGACATCCAAGTGGTGGACATCCCCGAAACATATGAGATGTTATTAATTCAGAATTGGTCTAAGGCCCTTAATGGGTATTTCTCCATGGAATTCTCCCACTTGTGTCTCCCTTGGGAGGGACAATCAAATCAAATTCAGGTAGAGAGTGAACCCAGAATGAAGTAGGCTCTCACCAAAGTTGGGAGGGTAAATGAATTCCTATTCTCTGAATCTTCCCCTGGGGTGTACCGACCCCTAGAGATCCTAACATTTGATTTCACCCCTAGGGAGGATCCCATAGTTGTTTAGAGAATTCAAGACTTGGAAAAAAAAATGAGGTATGAGGTAAACTCACAAGGTAACACAACAACTCCCACCACACTCTTGTTCGACACTTGGTGTCGAGTACACTACCAGAAACATTTTTAACTGGAGCGTGAGCTTTTCATTGCCACTGCTACCCACCACATCAATGCCCTCTGGGAGAAAGAATACAAAGTAGATTTGACTGAACCCAACAATCATTATGGAAGCACATCTAAGGTGTCCCTTGTCTAGGAATCCAAACCAGAGACTTCTCCAGAGGAATACCTCTCCCATGAACCATCAGAGCTGGAGGAATCACCTCCCAACCATCCCAAAACCAATCCAAACACCACTTCGCCTTCCCAGCCCTAGAAAATGAATAATGACTTGTGGACCCTAAAGTTTGACAGATCCTAGTCTAAACAAGGCTGTAGGGTTGGGGTGGAACTAATCAACACATGGGGGAAATCCTTCCTCACATCTTACAGGCTATAGTTTAACTGCACAAATAATGTCACAAAGTATGAGGCCTTGGTCCTCAGACTCCTATTTGCATTAAGAAAAGGGATCACCCACCTCCGGGTGATGGGTGATTCAGAGTTGATTGTTAAACATGTCCGAAGCCAATACACTTGTCATGACAAAAGGCTGGCTGCATACCACAACTGGTCATGGAGTCTCATTGAATATTTCAATTCTTTTGGCATCAAGCTTATTTCCCAGAAATGTAACTACATTTCGGATGCCCTTGTTGTTTCTGCCAGCACCCTTGAGCCAATGGTTGGCTCCCGGCTCCAGAAGTTTTCTATTGAGATGGTCCCCACCCCATCCATCCCAAAAAATATCACTCACTTTCATTTTTTTGAGGATGACCAACATATTCTGGCCTTCATGGCCAACGTTGGCATCTTTAAGGATCAAATAGTGGAAGAAAGAGATCATGATGATACCAAGCAAGGTGAAGAAGATGACAAGATTATCGACTTGCCCACCAACACCATCCCCAAGGGGATGGTAGCTCTTGAACGCATCTTTGATTTAGACTCTTGAGGCTGAGATAAGATATCATCCTCCTCTGAGGGAGGAAAATTTGAAAAGATTAACATCGACCAGGCTGATGAAGAAAAATTTGTACACATTGGCAACTCCTACTCCCCAAAGGAGAAGGAGAATATTCTTGTGGTTCTTCAAGAATGCATTGATGTAATTGCATGGGGGTATGAGGATCTAAAGACCTATGACACATCCATCATGACCCATACCATCCCACTAAAACTAGATACTAAGACCTTCTAGCAAAAGCAGAGACCAGTAAACCCATTGATCGAACCTCTAATTCATCGGGAGGTTCAAAAACTGCTATCAGCCCAGATTATCTTTCCTATTCGGCACACAACATGGTTTTCCAACCTCGTCCCCATGCAAAAGAAGAATGGTGAGATTTTCTTGTGTGTGGATTTTCACAATTTCAACAAGGCATCCAAGAAGGATAATCATCATCTCCCCTCGCTGGATGAGGTGTTACAAATCGTTAACGGTTCCCAAATGATGTCCTTCCTAGATGGGTATTCCAGGTATAACCAGGTTATGGTTAAGTATGAGGATAGAGATAAAATGATGTTCACCACCAAGTGGGGAATGTTTTCATAATGGAGAATGCCCTTTGGCCTTATCAATGCAGAGGAAACATTTCAAAAGGCTATGGACATTGCGTTAGAGGGCCTAGTTAATAGATGCATAATCATCTATATGGATTATTTGACAGTCTTTTCCCAGGACAGGCGAGATCACTTCGCCCACCTCACCCAAATTTTTGAGAGATGTTGTTGGTATGGTATTTCCCTCAACCCTAAGAAATGCATATTCGGGGTCACTAAAGGGAAGTTTCTAAGGAATATAATCTTTGAGAAGGGGATATCCATTGACCCTGAGAGAGTTGAAGCACTGCTAAATTTACAAATGCCCAGCAATATGAAAGAAATGAGATCTTTCTTCAGAAAGATAAAATTTGTCTGGCAGTTCATCACTAGATTCGCCCAGATAGTTAAGCCACTCAATGACATGATGAAGAAAAAGAAATAAAAATTGAGTGGAGCCCCGAAGTGAAGTGAGCATTTTCTCAGATCAAGTAAACCATAGTGGAGGCACCACTCCTGGCAAGTCTGGACTATTCCCTCCCATTCCACATATACTCCTTCGCTTCCCTGCATTCTGCAGTAGTAGTCCTAACTCAGAAAGTTGAAGGGGAAGAATGACCCATTGCATTTATGAGCTCCCCATTCAAGAATACTGAAGTCTGATATTCACCTTTGGAAAAGAAGGCTTTTTCTCTAGTCCAGGCCATGAAGAAATTCCAGCACTATATTTTCCAGGGAAAAGTGCATGCTATCATCCCGGACCAGGCTGTTAAATCTTTACTGCTACAGAGTGAGCTAAGAAAACGCCGGGGTAAATGGATGGCCATCCTCCAAGAGTATGATCTAGAAATGCAACCTATGAAGATAGTCTGAGGCTAGGGACTATGTAGAGAAATGGTGGAAGAAACTCCAAACATTGAATGTCAAACCTATACGATGGATTCCATCACCCAAGACCCATGGTACACCGATCTGGTATACCTATTGCTCAATAATAGATGCCCTGAGGGGCTTCCCCCAAACAAATGTCATGCCCTGTGGCTAAAAAGTGCACATTTCATGATCAAGAATGGAATGCTTTTTCATAGGAATGTTGAGGGGATATACCTCTAGTGCATAGATAAGAACCATGCTGCTAAAACAATAGAAGAATTTCATGAGAAGTTTGTAACAGGGCATGGCTCAATTGATGCCACTTCCCACCATATTCTCCAGGCTGAATACTATTGCCCCTTCATCTTTAAAGATTTCTACACTCACATAAGGAAGTGCCACACTTGCCAAACATCAACCCATTGTGAGTGAAACCCGACCATGCCTCTGCAACCAATATTTGAGGTTCGACCCTTCACCAAATGGGTGTTTGATTTTATCAAGGAAATCAACCCCAACTCATCTGCCAACCACTGATACATTCTGACTGCTACCGATTACTGCATCTGACTGCTACCGATTACTGCACCCGGTAGTCTGAGGCAATTCCTTGCAAAAACAACACAGTGGATGTAGTTATCAAATTCTCAGAAGAAAATATATTCACCAGATTCAGAATGCCCTTCGCTATAGTGTGTGACAATGGTCCAACATTTTCTTCAGCGCAATTACTTGAATGAGCCTATGAGAGGAAGATCACCTTGAAGTTATCTAGAAACTACTACCCCCAAGGTAATGGTGTGGCTGAATCCACTAATAAAAATTTGTTGGAGCTGATCAAACATCTATTAGAACAAAACCCCCTAGGACTGGCACCAAAAGCTTAGATTCACCCTCTGGGTGGATCGTATCAGAATAAAGGTAGCCCTAGGGACTTCCCCATTTCATTTGGTTTACATCCAAAATCCAGTGTTCCCTATCAACTGACAAATCCTGGTCTTACAATTTATGCAGGAATTTAACAACCGAGACAACATCATGGAGGTTCGGCTCCTAAACCTGGTGAGAATGGAGGAAAAAAGAGACGTAGCACTAGAGCACTTTGTGTGTCATCAAGTAGTCATTAAATGATGGTTTGACTGAAGAGCCCAATACAAGGCCTTTTAGATTTTGGACCTGGTCCTTTTGTGGGACAAGACCCAGGAAAAGAGAGGAAAGCATACCAAATTTCAAAGGCTATGGCTCGGACCTATCTGATTTCTAAGATCTGTGGGATAATACTTATTGCCTCAATACTATGACTAGAGAAGCCATCCCATTGCCTGTCAATGGACAATTTCTCAAGCACTACTGTTATACACTGAATTTGCGCCTCTGATCTCAAGCTCTCTTGGTCTTGATAATCCAGTATAACATGGGAATCATCTCCAGGTTGTGGGACCTATGCTAACTGAGATGAGACCTCCAGGTTCTAGGCT
>MU228548.1:48316-65001 GCA_018584345.1 Thuja plicata
AAATAACACAAGTGGCACACACTTTATGAAATGTGGCATACATAGATATGGGAGTTACCATGCAACTCCTTTCTCACATCTCTATTAAAGAGATGTCTCTTCTTCTCTCAAAAGACTAATGAGGTTTCTTCCTCTTCTCAATTATTGTATGAGCAATTCGCTCTCTCTCTCTCTCTCTCATCTTCTTAGGGATTTTCATGCCTCATTCATAATGTCACAAGGGGTTTTATTTTCTTTCCCCTTTCAAATATCTTTCCTTCTTGTGTTGAATCTTGGAGCTTTCTCTCCCGTTGTTTATGGTAATATTTCTTTTATGCATTTACTCGCTTAGATTCTTTCCTGGTATTGTTCATTTTTTACATATTTCTTTTTCATTTCTAACAATTTACCATAACATTTTGACACTCACTCAGGATTTAGGGTACCAGTTGTCGCAGGAGGCGATGACCTTGGTGAGCACATATGATAATTATTTCATTCAATTCCAACAGCATTCTTATATTTGTGTGACTGGGTTCTCTGGGAAACCCTACCTACTCCCTAGGCATTGCGGGGATAAGATTATTCTTTTGGAGTTATGCAAGCAAATCGTGGAACTCCATGTATTCTTTTCCTTGAAGAAGGTTACATCCATTCCATTCCAAATCACTTGTGGGAACTATTCTTGTAGTCTCACAATGGCTAAGGAGGTCGATAATGAATTGAAGAGTCTGGGACTGGCGGAATTCCACCTTACCAGAAACAATTTTGATCTAGTTGGCAAGATAAGGGAGGCGCTACCCTGGGCATCCTCACCGCATAAATTTCACATTGAAGATTTATGGGTGGATTATCAGGATAGTTTTGATCTTCGAGCCTAGTAGCATTCACGGATGTCCAAAGGTTTGATGAAGGCCCTCGGCCTTCGGTACTTCCTGAAAGATTTTTTAGACGATGGGCCTCTGGAGGACCTAGCATACAAAGACCAAGGGATCAAAAAGTTGGATCTCCCTTTGGTGGATTGGGACACCCTAGAGAATTTAACAATTGAAGATGCGAGTCACAACATCATCAAGAACAGTCACAAGTATTTTGAACAAGTATGAGAGAGGAGCACCCATAAGGGTCCGATCTTGCCGGGGTCTACTTTGATCTCTAGAGCCGCAGGACCAAGTAAAGACAAGGGGAAGGAAAAGAAAGACACCCCACTTCAAGTTACTCCCCATGGTCCACTCCCCATTTTGGAGCAAGTTCATGTTCAGCTAGAGGCATCTAGATAGATGAGACAAAAGATAAGCACCTAGCTCACCTGCGGTCTCCTAGTTACCCCAGTGGGATCTGTCTACTCAGAAGGATCCCCTTCGTTAGCATCACTCATGAGCTGGAAGACAGAGGCCGAGGCACATTCTGTAGATATTTTGGATTTTGGGGCCCCATTGTAGTTAAGGAGAAAGAATAAAAGGGAAGAGAATCCCTCAAGCACAGACACAGGCCCCGGCATGCCCAATGTTCCCCTGGTGGAAGTTAGTTCAGACTCCCCTGAACCAGAGAATCTCCCAGAGACCTCCCCTCCGCATGAAGATTTTGATGACATCTTTGGGACCGATGAGCTCATGAATTTACACAGGGAGATATGAAAGGTGGTAGAAGAAAGAGTCACGCAAGAAGTAGAAATAATCCCTGATGAAGGTGAGACACCAAAAAAGGAAGCGGTTCCGAAGAAAGAGGTCTGAGAACCTGAAAAGGATCTGCAAGACATGGAGGAAACACCAATCTAGGAGACTAAGATAAATCTAAGGTAAAAAAATAATGAGCAATTGACAACGGGGGAAACTGTACCTTTGGGATCAACCGTACCCACAATCATCATGCTCCAAGTGCCTTCAGTTACTTTAGGCGATCAAGTGCCCTAGAGTATGACATTCGACAAGGTGGCCTCAACAACCAAATAGTTAAATATTGGTTAGACATCTATGCATCCTCTAGAGGGTATGCCCATGGAGAAGGATGCCTTTGCGAATGACACCGAGGATGAACAGTAGCAGCAAGATGAGGGGAAGAACCCCAAAGATATAAATATTGATTAAACAGATGCTGACAAGGATGGGTAAAATCTTGGTAATAAAGATGACACTGGTGCCGGTGGAGATGGGGTCCCTGACACCACAGAAGAGAATGCCACTAAGGCAGAAGATGCCCAAAACCCCAAGGAATAGGAAAAGGAGAAAGAGTCTGATGCGACCATAGATACCAGAGATACATCACCAGACTCTGAAGAAGGCCCTGACGCTCGGGCTTTAGCAGCAAGACTGTCACATCTGCCACAATGGTTGGTAGAATCCAGGAAAAGAAAATCCATTATGGGAGATGGTGTTCCCCTCTTCTTGGCCGAGATGATGAACCAGAATGTAGAGGCTAAAAATCCCAAGAAGGCCCGGACTGTCCATACCCTCTGGACTAGTCTGGGAGGAAATGTGCTTGCAATAGTTGCAACCCCTCCCCCAGATATAGATGCAAAAATAATAAGGGCCGAAGACTATGTAGTTACAGAAGTGCCTCTAGGAAGGAGAGACAAGCAGGGTGAGTTGGACCTCTTGAGAGAGGCTTCCCGGGTAGTCGAAGCTTGATATGATAAATAGGCGCAGAAGTTAAAAGAGGAAAGAGAGAAAAATGTAAATCTCCTCAGGCTTCTCACAGAGCTTACACAACCACTAGCCAAGATCCATCTGGAAGCCTCCACCTCTAGACCACCACTTCCGTAGGGTGACATGGATGCTCTTAGGGCAATGATGAAGAAGGCACAGGCTGTAAATGGGTGGGTCATAGAACAGATGAAGTTCATAAGGAAATTCCTAGAGGCGACACTACTGGACCTTTACCTGATCAGTAATCTTTTGGGCCAGGTAAGCAGTGTCGTTGTCCTGTGGGAAATGTACTTAGAAAAATATGAGGACTCAAGGACCGGATTAGAAGAAGTAATAAAATTTGGGGAGGAAGCCACCATAGAGGCCAGAATTTTGGGAGAAGAGCCCTTTGGATTCCTTCGGGTCCATCACTCCAGACTTGGCCTCAAAATTGAGGTAAGCAAGCAATTGGTTATGGCCCTAAAAGATAAGATCATAGTGGTTCAGTATCCTTTGGCCCTATATAAAGCATTTGTTGGAAGGGTTTCACAATTTGATCCCTTTACCACCGGGACTTGTGCCCCAGAGGATTATGTCCTCAGTAAGTTTGATGATTTTATGGTGTCCCAGTATCAGTCTGTCAGGGACTCCTATGGAGGAAAGATGTCAAGAATATCCAAGATGATGCTTCGGGCTCATGACATGGTGAAGATAGTCAAAGAGTTCTGGGACAGGGCCGGAGATATTGAAGAGAAATTCAGAATCATTAGCGACCGGTGGAATAGAATCAAGGATATAGATGAAGATGACATTGGCCAAATTTTGGAGGCATTTAAGAACAAGGGACAATAAATTTCTCTGGATTCTAGAGATTCTCACCTGCAGGGTGCATTTTTTAATATTTATTATTCTTTGAGCGTAAGCTCCCACACTCCAAAATTATGGATATGAAGTTTTGTATTCTTTCGATGACCCATGTCCAGGTTCCCCGAAGTTGATCGGTCATTATCCATCAGTTAATAAAGGGGTCAGTGGGTAGGTGATCCTGATAAGGCATGTCAGGTAGAGGGATGGCTTTGACAGGTGATTTTCCCAAGGAGCCTCTCTAGAATTAACTACCTAGTGCATCGAAGACAGTGAGCCGCATTTTGCATTAATGAGGCATGTAGCCTCAAACTCCGAGAAGATCTAATTTCTTCTATTCTTATCCCAACATTATTCTCGATGATGATTCTTCCATCCTTTCTTCTTGTCTTCTTCCTCTGCCTTTTCATACCTCCACTCTTTTCAAGATGATTGTTAGTGGTGCAAGTAATATCGGCCACCAGATGTTGTATTTTAATGGTTGAGTGTACAGTTAGATTAGGTTAGTTTTAGGGCAAACTATGTGTATAAATAATAAGTTCAACCTTATTTCAAGGGTCATAGAAATTGATGATTTTTCAGTCCAATACTATTCGCATTTAATTTCACAGTAGTTGCAGGAGCTCAATACTTAGTAGTTCTTAGTAGTTAGATGCTCCCTTGGAGTCATTGATGTACACACCAGTGATGTTGGAACACTTTGTTAATGAAGAAGGAAGAACAGTTTCTGGCAATGATGTTGTGATGTTCTGATCTCCAAGTTAGCAATCTCTTTTGTGTTGTATGTTTCTAAGGTCCTTTTCTCTGATGATTTTTTTAGATTAATGATCTCATTTCCCCCTGCTATTGAATATGTTTGAACTGATGGTTCTATATGCATTCAGTATTTAGTGTAGTTCATTAGAGCATTGTTTATGTTGGAAATATGTTGCATGACTATAAGTAGAAATAAAAAACTCTTAGCTCTGGCCTATCTTTTTTTGTTTATTTGGTTAGCTCAGTGTGCTTGTAGGAAACCCTGACCTACCACCGAAATTCTCAGAGAAGATGAGTCAAAAACCAGCTATCCCCATGAACAAAACAGTCACTTGCCCAACTTATTTCCCGGCACCGTCGAGACCCGACACTCAGGTGCCTGAAGGCCTGGAGAATTTATTCCCCGGACAACCTTTACAGGTGAATTTTTCCAGTACCCTGGTACCCAGTGACAACTTATCATCCGTTGATGAGATCGGTCAGAAAGCCCCGTCAACAGAATGTTAATGAATGTTTTCATGTGATAATTAATGAATGTTGCATTTTATTAATGGATGAAATAATGAATGAATGTTAGATGTTAATGGGGAATTTAGAGTGATGTTAGGGGGGTTGGGGAAAAATGAGCTTCCACTTTCACATGGTTGGCCATGTTTAGTACAAAATATAAAACTATTCTCAAAATAAAGCGAAGCTCAATAAGGTTGTTCCTTATCTAGTGTCTCAAATGTAGCCTTTATCCCACTCTCAACATTGCAAGGCTTCAAGTAGTATCTCCATCTCCCATTGACATCTTGTCTTTCTCCTAAGAACTCTTACTGAGCTCTGATACCACTTGATGCAGAGCTTATAGCTTCAATTGTCCTCTAGGACTAAATCTCTCAACATTTCAAGTAGATCCCTTACTATAGGCTATACACCTTTGAAAACAACTTCTAACTTCAATATAGCATCCAAACATGATGATTCAAGTTCCTATTTTGGCTTGATTTGGACAACCACTACAAATTAACCTACTTGGGTACACCAACTAATGGAAAAACACAAGAGGCTATGCAAAATTGGGCATTGATCATATAGTTGTCTTGAATGTGTTTCTTTTTTATGATGATAACTTAGAAAGTATAATATACAAAGATGACCTTGGTGGAAAAAAAGTAATAACATTAGATAATTTGATGTAATCATACTTCCTTGGTCTTAATCAAAGTGTTTGTGAACCTCTTTTATGTTCTCGATACCTTCTGGGCAGTTACTAGACCTAATTATGACCTTATCTAGGAGTTTGGACCCTAAAAACATCATTTTTATGAATTTTTAGTCATTTATTTTTTCTTTATAGGGTAGAGTGATGCGTATTCCCATTATTTTGGCACATATGCAAAATATTTTAGTGCATATACATATTTTAGTAGCACATTTGTTATATAGTGTTGTGCACATGTTAAATTTTGTCGTGCATTAATAATTAAGCAGAATAATGCATATGTTCTAGTGCAATTGAGACATAGATATGTTCCTCTAGGTATAGGAAAAAATGAATTATAGTTTTTGATACCCTTTATCCTTCTAAAAATTTTGATGTTATCACATTCTTAGGGCAGTCCTTTGCGATCTGTTCTTACATCAGATACATGTTAGGGAACTTCATCTCCTATGTTGTTGATCTTGGATATGAGGTCTAAGGAAAACTGTGAGGCTTAGGAATGTTCATCTGAGCACTATTGTGTCCTTGTGCTAGTGACCTTAGCTTTCCAGTCTTGAGACCCTTTGGAACACTGGACTTATACTTTTCTTGGATGATGTCAATCTCGTTACCTTTTCACATTGGTAGTTTATCATTCATTATTACATCTTGTGTGATCTATGATTTCATTATGGTTTGATTCATGTTACTAGTGCAATTAATTATGCTTGCAAAAAATGTTGTGTTTGTATTGTATATTATTTCCTCAAGGGTTCTCTAACAGGGCATGACAAGCTTGCTTCAATGGAGAAGACTTCCTTCAAATTGCCTTAGATGCTAGGATATAGACTAGATATTGGATGCTTTTCTTTAAATATTGAATTCACTTGCTTTCTTGAATGCTTGAATGTGAAATATTGAGTGTGATTTCTTATCATTGATCCATTGGCCCTTAGTTTTTTACCTTGATGTTAAAGACACACAAAGGCACAAGTATTTAGTTGTTTCAGGGTTTTAGTTGATCATTTCCTTCCATTGGTATGGTTCAACAATGATATGATCACATGACATTGGTATGGTACATTGTGGCATTCATTGTCTTGTTACATGACAGAGCATTGGTATGGATATTATGGTATATTTACATTTTAATTCATTTTCCTAATACATGACAAAGTATCTTATTGATTTTAGTGCAGTATTTTTTTGGTTCTTTGTACTCATGATTGACAATTTACCTGTTATGTTCTTGACATACTCTTGAATTCAGGTTTTAGTATCATCTTGGTACAAATACTGTCTTCAGTATGATAATGTGTACTTATGTGTTTGACATATTTTGGTATGAACATGAAGTGATTTTCTTTCTGCACATTCATTGCATCTCAATTCACTAGTAGTCTATATGCCTTATTTGAACCTTGGTATTTATGACCTATATATTTATCTTTAAATAAGCAATTAATAGCTCATCAACTTTCATTGAGAAGACGTTAATTTCTTATTTGATACAAAAATAAATGTGTTACCAATACCCTGCATATAAGTTCTATATGTTATTACTAACAAGATGTATATGAGTGTCTTTACAAGGATACATCTCTTCTCTCAGCTAAACTATTTGGTTCCTATCAGTATTAGAAGGTTATTTACATGTTGGTTAACTTTGGAAGTTAGTGGCACTGAAAATTGATGAAATGGTTGTTCTACATTACCATTTTTGGTTGATGTTTTTGAGTCACTACTATAGTGACAGTTGACTCTTTTCAAATTTGTTCCATCTTTGTTCATATAGTATTTGGTTTTGAATATCATGAACATACTCTTCCATCACATGGTAAATACACTCCTATTTGGAATACAAATTGATGGTGTATAGAAATTATATGATGGTTGGGATTCTTGTTTTAAAATGATTATGGCTAAAGTTTTTGTAAATGTCTAAATACATTATTAATATGGAAGTCCTTGTACATAGGTTTGAAATATCTATTGAAATCTTCATTGTTGACATTTGAAAATGGCATCATTTAGGTATCATCATAGGTGAGCTTATTATGTGGTCGATATATGATTTTTTTTGCCGAGGCATCATTGTTTATGTTTTGGGTACATGGGTTTTATTATGACATTAAAGGAATCATTATAAATGATTTTTAGTTTCATTATGACATAGAAAATATCATTCTTGTTTTCCCTAAAGTAAAACATGAAAATGGTTTGAGGGTACTTGAAGTTTGTAGTTTCATTTGGAACCCTAGTTGTGAAAGCTAGGATACAGTTGTAGAACAAAGATATTGTGTTGAATCCAAACATTGATTGTGGTGGTTGAAGGGTAGTTGGATTACTTGATTCTTTTCTTTAGTTAACAGGTAATCTTCTTGTAAAATCCTTCAGTTATTTTTATAAGGAAACAATTTTGTGAATTGGTTTAGATATGATGACAGTTGTTGAGATAGTTTGGATTTGAAGTTTGAGATTGTATGTATAAAAAATACTTGTTTACTATGAAGGAAATACTTTATTATTATTTGAATGTTATATATATGCATATGAGTATCTTTAGTGTGTATCTTTTGAAAAGAAGTATTCAGGGGTTATCATTGAATACATTTCTTGAAATGACACATCTCTGTATATATGATGTGGTCATATTGTGTAGATAATTTCACTCTATGCATTATATGTTTATGTCATCTAAATAGAGGATTGTGTAGAAGTATATATATTTATTCTTGAAATCTCAAATAATGAGATATTCTGGATATGCTTTAAAATGATACCAAGATGGAAGTTTGTAATTTTCTAATTTGAGACATATTCAATGAGAAACACAAGCTAGTGTGGCATTCTTTATTTCATCCAGTGAGGCATATATAGCTATTGACATATTTTATAGGGAGTGAGGCATTGCTAGTGAGGCATTTATAACTAAGCCAACGAGGCATTTTTGAGTGGTTTCTCTACCCCATGAGAGTTTTCCACTCAAGATAAATTGTGTTATATTTACTCATTTTAAGTCTTATGCTCATGAGTTAATGTTTATCATAAATTGTTTCATTATATTGTGGTGGTTCATCTTTAATTTTGATCTATCAATTCTAGTTGTCATGATTCCTATCTTAATTCAGAAGTTTTCATGATGTTCATATATAATTCTTTATCTTAGTTTAATAGAATTTGCCTTTGATATTCATGTTTGTCTTGTTAAAATTTTAAGTTGATGTATTGTCTTAATAATATCTACCAATGCTGTTGATTTTGAGTATATCTGTTCTCATGAATGTTATGTTCCAAAGTATTGAAATAATATTCCAAGTTCTCAAAGAGGCGAAGTGTACTGATAAATAAGGTGCATGAACTTTCGTTGTTGTGCAAGGCAAAAGGGGGTCTCATCATTTTCTCCATCCAAGGGAAACTCTTCGAGTATGGTAGTCACGAGTATGTATAATTGATTGAAAATATAATTTTCCTATTTTCCTTTCCTTTCTATTCTTCATGGATGAATTTCTAATTGTGCAAAGATCCAGCTTCCATGCTTAGAAAATGAGGTAAGGCAATCCTTATTTATAACTTGTGCATGTTAAAAATGATGATCCATATTTTGGGTTTGTGATTCATATTTTTATAGTTTGAATTCCCTATGGATTTGATCATTGAAATTGGTTTCATTATATCGAGACAAAAGGAATGCGGAAACATATTACATTAGATATTAGTTGAGTGACGTAGATCTATCATTTAGTTAATGGGATCCTAGAAAAACTTTATTGGCTAGTTTTGTAGTGTTGTTAATGATTATAAAGTTTGATGTTGTAGGTTGATATGCTTCAAGAGAGGAACAAGCTTTATGGGACAATCAACTTTGTGGACATAAGTTCAGATGGGTATTCTCCAGGGGAAAATGTAGGACTTGATTACAACATGGTCAATGCTTATAATAGTGGCTCCTTTTTAATCATATTCTAGAAATTATGCCCTGTTTGAAATTTGAAATTTTTAAGTCTGCACATTATATCAGTCATTATGCATATGGACATGTGGTAGTACACTATCGAGATATAAAAATTAATGAATTTATTTCTTAATGAATATTATTGGTGACAGTAAGATGTGTATACATGGCTATATTTATTTTCAATGTTAACATTCTAAAATGTGACCCCCCAAACTTTGCCCAATTAACTATGGCTATTAATTGTAAAATTTCTCACATGAGTTGTCAGAACTCATCTTCAGCTACTTTCAAAGTGTGTGTTTGTTTATTGAAGAAAACACATGCTAATTATTATTATAAAACTTGGAACTCTAGTATAGGTTCATCTTTTTGTTGGTTGGGATAATAAAAGCTCTGTTTCCTGTAAAGTATTCAAAAATCATGATAAATATTTTGACTATATTTTGAATTATGTGTATCATCAAAAAATGGAAGCACTTCCATTTAGGACTAGTTTAGCCGTCTGAGTAAGTGGTTTGGGGTCATTTAAAATTCCTTGAATGGGTCTTTGACTTGGATCTTCCTTTTCCCCCTGATTCTACCCTATTTTCCATGTTTCTCCTACCTTTTCTAGCATTTTTCTCTGTGATTCTGAGATTCTTGACCTCAGGGTCAAGGTCAACCTTGAAAATGACCTAGGTCAAGGTCGACCTCAACCCTGAGCTAGGTCAGGTTCAACCTTGACCTTGACCCAGTGCCCAAATTCTAGGTTTGCAAATTTTCTGAATGTTGGGCTTCAGAAAGATTTAATTCTCGCTTTCAGGTCAGCTGTTTCGGAATTCGAGGCAATGAATCTTGAAATTATATTTAATATAGGTCCACTCCTAGGGGTATAGGTCTAATGGGAATTTAATTCTCCTATGTAGGCCTCTCTAGAAGATTGTGCCCTAGATTTGTATATAAGGAAGCCTTCTCCCCTCATTTTCTCTAACAACCATCTAAGCAAGAGAGCTAAGTGTGAAAGATGCAAGAAGAAATTCCATCCATCCAAATTATATGCATAATCTATTTAAGGAAGAAATAAATAATTCAATCACTCAATAATTCAAGCATCCAATTCATCAAGGAAATCCATTGGTATCCATTGAAGGATTCAAAGCTCAATGGAGCTCTCTTGTTGAAGATTTCTCCATCCACATCCATGCAAACTTCTTCTTATTCCAAGATCCATTCAAGATTGGTGTTGAAGATCCAAAAGAAATTGATTTGAGACATCCTACATCCTACAATATACATTCTACATACATTTGGCACATCCATACTTTTGGATCCAAGGATTCGAATCCTCCACAAGGGTTTCTATACAAGCAAGATGAATTCATTTATTTACTTTGTTTATTTATGAAATTTCCATTATAATTTAAGGTTAATTCCAAAACTAGGGTTTGACCAAGGCAAACCCCTGCCCCCAACAAACAAAACCATTTTTCTTGTAGGTATAGGTACATGACAATAGATTCAAGTGCAGATCTGGATACCCTTTTTGACAGACTTTTGGGATCCAGAAACATATTTTCCGTTGAACTGTACGGGTCAAGGTCAACATTTTGTTCTGGGTCAGGATTGACATTTTGTTTTAGGTCAGGATTAACATTTTGTTCTAGGTTAGAATCAATATTCTGTTCTAGGTTAGGATTGACATTCTGTTCTGGGTCAGGATCGACATTTTGTTCTGGGTCAGGATTGACATTCTATTTTCAGTCAAATTCGACCTAAGCCATATCTAAAAAATATTTCTGGGTTTTATAGATCTCACAGTTTTGGTTTAGGTTTTGAGAAAATAATAGTTTCTTAGACTATTTGATAGGGTTTCTAGCAGATTGTTTTTTGGAGGTATGTATTTTATTCCATTTTCCTTTGCAAACATTTCCAGATCTACATTCCTTATCATAATAATTAAATGTATGTGGATAATATGTGCATAGGGTCACTTTTATGAGCAAACCCCCATTGTTCTAAACCCTATCCAGATTTTCTATCTTACATTTTGGTGAACCGGCGATAGACAACTCTTTCTTTTTGGTTTTAGATTTGCATCTTATGTTAGATCTTACATAGATTTAAAAGTAGATTCTTTTATGCTCTTGCATTTATATGTCAAAAATAAATAAAAATCACAAAATTTATTTAAAAATACAAAAACATTTACAAATTTTCATGCTTGTAATGTTACTTTGTGTTCAACATGTATGATTTTTGTTTTGAATACTTTGATGAGGCTTTTGTTGTGAAAGAGGATAGATCCCCTAATGAGGTACATGGAAGTGAGGATGAAAATTGTTTGAATAAGATCTCAATGGATCCTATTCCTATTTCATCCTCCTCAACAACCTCTTCAATTGACCTTTACTATAGGGTGTGTGCATGGTTACCTTCATGTTCCACTATTTACAATATTGATACAACTAGAAAGACTTCATTTAGTGCGTGTGATGTTGCTTTGTCCTCTCTTGTATTACCTTGTAAGGATATATTAGAGAAATAAGATGACTTTAATCTTTCTCTTTATGGAGATGAGTTGAGGATTGATGTTAATTCTTCTCCTAATATATGCCTTTTCTATGAGCCTACTTTAGAATATAATTTACCTTCTTTCCCCTTTAGGGATCAAGCTTTAGGGATTTATAGCAGTCCTACAAGGTTCTTTATTAATAGGGATGATAATCCTCCTATTTTGGATGAACCTTTGGATTTGTATGTTGATTAATCTCTTCCTCATGAAGCCATTGCAGATGATTCTAGTTTTTGGGATGAACCCTTGGATAAAGACATTGATTTATCCCCTCCTCATGAAGATGCCTTCATACAAGAGGGTGATTTATTAATGGATGACATATATTCATACATGATGGTGACTCTTTTTCTAAAACACACTCCCCTTATCCAAACATTTTAGAGAAAGAAGAAGACATTATAGATGCTTTACCTCCATTTTGGATTCCTTCTAGTGATGAGGCATTAGCGAATAATGATCTAAATTCCCTTCATGCTCTCCCTCTTAGTGATGATCTTATGGAGAATCAAGATCCTACCTCATCTCCTCCTACGATGTCTTATTTGCGTCCTTCTTGTGAATCTATTCATAGTGTTGAGACAACTAACATGATTTTTCCAAAAACCTTGTTGACTATTAAAGGTTGTCCTCGCATTACTATCAAGAGTAAACCTAGGGATCCTTTGGATTTATTTGATAACACGAATTCCATTTCACAGGCCTATCATACCAGGAATAACCCTCAACCTAATCTGGTGGTTCCTACTTCTTTACCACCTTCTCAACCCACTAGTAATGACATAGTGACTACTGAAGTTCCATTGACTCCTTCTGATATGGCTTCTTGTTATGGTCCTTGTTATCATTTACTAGTTAAACAAGGATTCCATGGTCAAGGATGTGGTAAGCATAAACAGGGAACTCAAATGTCATTACAAAATGGGGGGCAAGAGCATTCTTATGGATTGGGATTTAATCCTCAACAACACATCAATGTTACCAACATCTCAAATAACACTTCAAAACATGATGACCCTAGGTAGGGATTTGACCAAGAAGTTCTTTTTTCCTAAATTCCTTTGTGCTAAGATGATTACTAGACCTAAACGCAAAAAGAAATGTAGTCCACACTTGAAGACTCTTCCTTTTTGTTTGTATCATAGATTTCATGATCACTACTAATGAATTTCAAGCTTTACATTATAAGATTAGGTAGCTCATTGATAGTAAAGTTATTTATATATCATGTGGTAATGAGTTATATTTCAATCCGTCTTTCTCTAAATAACATTTATGTCCCTATTATGGAGCTCCACATTATGTAAACAATGTTAGCCTAATCCTTGGGGGCTCATTGTCTTACATAGTGTTGTGAGTGATATAATAGGTCCCCTTTCATCCTTGTTCCTACACTTAAGGGGCAAGGATGCCATCTCCTTCTTTTCTATCTTTTTGGGATCAACTTTTCCCTTGGTTAAGTAGTATCTATCTATTATGTGATATCCAATCATAAATGAAAATTTTGGTTTGCATTGAGGATCTATGTCCTTGATTATAACATATTTCATTGTTTGACATTGGGTTTCCATGGTTGATAAATCTCTCACCTTGGAAACTAAATAGTGTGCTATCCCTCACGAGAGTTACTTTTTCACTTCTTGCATGATATCTCTTTGCATTATTCCCTTCCATGGCCTCATAGGAGCTATGACCTTCTTGGCTTGGACTGGTGTTGTCTATGGATATTGTCTTGATGTTGAAGAAGACTTTATCCTTGTTCTTTTCTTTCCTTAACATGTCAAAATAGTATGTATTTTCCATCTTAAGGAGGGGGCATATATCTAGCCTCCCTCGTTCTATATTATGCACTTTTTTCTAACCTTTTGTTTTGCATAATGCTAAATCCTCAGAAGGTAACGCACATAATTTTCTAAATCCTGAAGAGATACACATTTTACAAATGTATTCCATGGTGATATGAGGATATGGAACCATGGGCATTTCATAAAATCCATCAGAAAATGCACTACATACATGCACAAAGCTACCAGAAGGCACACAACTTTATGGGGTGACTATCAAGTGCTCGCTTGATGGGCCATCCTATCCTTTTTGTGGTTCACAGTGAGATACACACATCTTACTAGGCGAGCTAGCCACCCCCCCCTCTCTCTTTCTCTTTGACTAGTGACATCTCTCTTATTGTAATATTGGGGTTGAAAAAGAATTGACTCCTTGCGGGCTTGAGAATTTCTTTTGTCCCTTTCAGATCAATAATATTATCTTTTCTTTATGATCTCCTTTACCAAGAGTTTTCATTGAGTCCATACTCTTACTAAAGTGGGGGATAAATGTATCATCCTAAAATGGAAGAACTTCCATTTAGGAATGGTTTAGCCCTACGAGTAAGTGGTTTTAGGTCATTTCAAATACCTTGAATGGGTCTTTAACTTGGATCTACTTTTCCCTCTGATTATGCCCTATTTTCCACTTTTCTCCTACCTTTTCTGGCATTCTGCTCTGTGATTCTGAGATTTTTGACGTCAGGGTCAAGTTCAACCTTGAACCTAACCTAGGTCAAGGTCAACCTTCTAGTTCAAGGTCAACCTTGAACCTGACCTAGGTCAGGGTTGACCTCAACCTTAACCCAGGGTCCAAATTTTAGGCTCCCAAAGTTTTCGGATGTCGGGCTTCAGAAAGATGATGACATTATTTTTCCATTAGTATACTCAGAGAAAAATATTGATAGAAAGCATTACCGACAGACAACAAGCATTACCGGTGAACCACAAGCAGTTGCGGTGAAATGCAAGCATACCCGACAGAACAAAGATTTTTGAGAAAAATCTAAGTATAAAATTGACAAGCATCATCAGCGACACAGTTTTTCTAAACTAACCCGACATGATCAGAAAAGGCATACCCGACAACAAGTTCAAGAAAGGAACACCGACGACCAAGAACACCGACTGTCAGAACCGACAGACAGATAAAGAACCCGCAAATTATGGATCTGATTTATACACGACAGATAAAGCAAAGTTATTCTATTTTGTAGAATTGTTTTTTGTTTTTTTAATGGTCATGCAAGCTTTATGTAAATGCTTTAAAGCATCCCAAACAGGATTTAAAGCATATCTAACTACAGATCAAGATCAAGTTGTATATCTTGGATCTAGAGTTAACTCACGATGCATGCATCTGAAATTGAGCCTAAAATAGTATAAATAGATGTTCATACTCAATTATGAGTACATGAATTCTTATTATTAATAGCCACAAAGAGCATCTAAGGAGCAGAAGGTAGAATTCATGCAAAGATTAGAAACAGAATACATTAGTTATCAAGAACACACACAGGCTACCGACGAGAAGATAAAGGTATTATTCAATCATGAAAGGATGATTACTAATATGTATGAAGCTTTATAGAATCTGTTATCAGCAATTGAAGATTGCATATATCATCAGATCAAAGACTTATGTAGTTGCATTCTAACTAGTGCATCACATCTAAAATCCTTTTGTAGAAGGTGGACTTGACCGTGCTCTCTAAATCTCTTAACAGAGTGCACACTTAACAGTGTTGCTAAAGCTTCAAACGAAGTAGATCTTAACAGGTATCCACTACAATACTCCTAACAAGGTAGGTCATCAGAAGTGACCAAATTGTAAGCTTTAACCAGCCCTTCGTATCTGCAGATAGTGAAGTTTTGTGGGTAACAATCCCCACCATAGTTTTTACTTCCTTAATAGGAGTTTTCTGCGATATCATATCTTGTGTTATGTGTTATCTAATTTCATGAATGTTTCTATTATTGTTACATATCAAATGGAATGTAAGATATGATTTCATATGCATAAAGAAAGATGAACAGATAGATAAGTTAAAATACAAACTGATGACTAAGGGTTAATGGGTTAACCAAGAAAAGTTTTAGAGGTACTGATTCACCCCTCCCCTCTCAGTACATTATCTCAATATAATTCCAACAAAAGATTTAATTCCCGCTTTCGAGTCGGCCGACCTCAACTCTGACCTAGGTCAGGGTCTACCTCGACCTTGACTCAGGGTCCAAATTTTAGGTTCCCAAAGTTTTTGGATGTCAAGCTTCGGAAAGATTTAATTCCCGCTTCCGAGTCGGTTGTTTCAATCTTTGAGGAAATGAATATTGGTATTATATTTAATATAGGTCCACTTCTAGGGGTATAGGTCTAATGGGAATTTAATTCTCCTATGTAGGCCTCTCTAGAAGATTGTGCCCTAGATTTGTATATAAGGAAGCCTTCTCCTCTCATTTTATCTAACAACCATCTAAGCAAGAAAGCTAAGTGTGAAAGACAAAAGAAGCAATTCCATCCATACAAATTCTATGCATAATCTATTAAGAAAGCATTCAATAATTCAAGCACTCAAGCATTCGAGCATCCAATTTTTTAAGGAGATCGATTGGTAGCCATAGAAGGATTCAAAGCTTTATGGAGGTCTCTTGTTGAAGATTTCTCCATCCACATCCATGCAAAATTCTTCCTATTCCAAGATCCATTCAAGATTGGTGTTGAAGATCCAAAATAAATTGATTTGAGACATCATATATCCTACATTCTACATTCTACATCCATTTGGCACATCCATACTTGTGGATCCAAGGATTTGAATCCTCCACAAGGATTTCTATATAAGCAAGGTGAATTCATTTATTTACTTTTTTAATTTATGCAATTTCCATATAATTTAAGGTTAATTCCAAAACTGGGGTTTGACCAAGGCGAACCCCTCCCCCC
>MU228548.1:91654-119960 GCA_018584345.1 Thuja plicata
AATCTAACACTATTTTTTTCTTAAAAGGTGGAAAGTCCAAGATATAAAGTTAAAGGATGCTCTCGTAGAGAGTTTGACAAACTTATTTGGACCTCATGCATTTGAGAAGGATAAGCTCCTTCAAAAATCCAGGTTATGTTTGAGGTATTTTAGGGACCATTACAGGAGTACATTATCAAAAAACCTGAAGTACTAGCACGCCCCTTGCATTCTTGATTTAGAGTGGCAATGTTTGATTATGGATGTGAACGAGAAAAATGAAATAAAAAAAGGAATTACACCACCATACCACAAAAGAAGGTATGTGATACTATTAAGAATGCAATTGTGTACTAAATACTCTTCATATTTATATGAACTAAAATATTTCAATCTCTTCATAGATTGCCTGACATATCAAAGGCAACAAAGGAAAGATTAGAAAATCATGGGCAACACAAGCTCGACTATGATGGTTATTCCAAACTTGCTGCATGAGTTGTAAGTATTAATATTATCAGATTTATAGGAGGAAAAATACAATCTGTAGATGGGTTTTAACATTGAAAATAATAATTTGATATTTATAATATTTATTTATAATTTGCAATCTTTTTTATTTTGATGAAACAATGAAATAAAATTTGACGATACCAAGAAAAAATGTAGGGCGCAGAGTTCAATATAAGTCTCACAGAAGAGGACAAGAGAATTGGCTTCCAACACGGCTATAAAGTCGTGGCTGAAAGAATAAGAAGTGCACAAGGTTCTACTGATGGATCTGTCGCGGTAAGTAAGCTAAATGATGATTATTTCAAATGTAATTATTTACCAATTAGTTTATTTTATGTTAAGTTCCAACATAAAGTGAGTATATTTGTTTTAAGTAAGAAAACAATGATAACATGAATGCATATGAAATTGGAATGCAGCCTGTCGATTATGATACACAACCTGTGCATGATGATGTTTCTTCGGATGTGCATCACAGTGATGGAGGTATATATTTGCTATTCAATTTTTTTTATGTAATTATTAATACAAGTAAACATCTTAAATTGATTGGTGTAGTAATACAAATTTAATTGCAATAGGTGTTTGGATTAATGTAACAATTTTTATTGCAGCTGCAGAGAGTGTAGAGGTGGTTGTTACTGATCAGGTTGAGGTTGAGGCCAGACAACTTGATCTCAAAGTTGATGATGTGACTAGATCAGGTAAAGAGCTATACGATTATGTCCTTTAAAGTACTGAAATACTTATAACAAATTATAATAAAAAAAAGTTAATTTAACCCTTTTATATGTTATTGCAGATGACCCCCATTCGCATAAATAGAGAACTAGGCCTACAATGAGATCTAATGAGAGGGGAGATGATCATGATGACATCGATGCTCCTCTTAACGATTTCTTCTTAAAACAGAAAAAATATCCAAAGAAAAAAAGAAATGATTGTCATCTATGCACCTTAATTGATAATAACTTATTTTTATGTGTTAGTGAATTTAATTATGTGCTATTGAATGTTCATAAATTTTATAATGTGTTAATGAATGTGTTATGCCTTGCATACCCATCCCTACATTTTGTAGGCAAAATGTTGGGTCCCCCTTTTTCACTTTTTTGCCTTGTTTTCTTTTCCTTTTTGTTTTCCTCTGGCCTTTGCCTCTGCAAGGGTCATTTTCTTTGCTTTTTGGTTTTCCTTCCTATGGGACCTGGTCCCGGAGTGTTTTTGTCTTTTGTCAGCTGGATTTTTGGACTCCGAGATTCTCTGTCACCATTTCCTCTTTTGTTAGAGGATGCAGTTACATTGGATCCCCAGGCCTAGAATCTAGAGGGTTTGTCTTTCTCAGGATTCAGAGAAGGAAGCAGCATGCTTTTACCCAAGTGGTATAAATAAAGAATTACCTGTCACTTTCACATTTACCACGAATAAGATTACCCAGAGTGATTAAGTGCAATTTTCTCTCGGTGCTTTAAATAGTGATTAGCAGTTGAGTGTTCGTGGTCTATGAAAGCCTCCCAGTTGTAGAGCACCTCCCGTGCTCCTCCTTCTACATTTCCTGGAATTAAGGTAGGTCCTTCGGCTCCCCTTTCTGGTTTTTTTTTTTTCTTTGCTTGCATTTGTTTTTCTCCTTCAGTTTTGGTCCTTGCTTTTGTTTTTATTTTCTTTTTGGTCTGTTGTCACCTCCCATTGGTGGGATGGCTCTGCAATAAGGTTGTCCACCTTCCTTGTGTTGTTTTCTACACTGTAAATAGTGTACACTAGTGTAGATGTTGTAGATTCTTGCAATTTCCTATGTAAAGGTCTTGGAATTGTTGTAAATGGTAGGTATTCTTTCTATAGAGTTTTTTTGTCCCTATAAATTGTGTCATTTTCCAGCTTTCCCTTGTATATTTTGGGTCTATACATTATCCTGGTAGTCCTTGTGATGGCGAGCTCTTCACACTCTACATGTTAAAACCCAAATTTGGAGCTCACCCACATGGTGTCCACATGGCTCAAACTCGGTACCTTGCCTATTCAAGCCATGGTGGTTTTCTCTCTCTTGTGTCACTTTGTCATTAATGGAAGGATTAATTTCCCCATGTGTGAGCATTCAAACACAGCCCATCTGTCGCCATCAAAGATTTTTACGCCATCTATCGCATGACCATGTGACACCCCATGTTAGCCAAGTATAGCTCACTGCTCGGTCAGTTCAACAATGGCTAGTTTCTCCAAACTCTGGGTTCTGAGAATTCCCCAGTCTTCATCCCATTTTGTCACATAAACCAATACCCCGGGACCTCCGGGTGTTGATCAGAATCTAGCCATTGTTAATTGTTATATTCTAGGATTTTGATGCACACTAAGATTTTTTGAACAGGTGCGAGATGGTGGTGAACTCTTGGAGCCCATAAAATTATTTTTATCATATCATATGTATTGACGGTTCTCCATTCTTGTAGGTTGCAGATTATCCAACATCATGTCTGAAGTAACAACTCCTCCTGGAAGTTTAGAACTTCCAACTACCTCCACTCGGGCAGCCACAAAGACGAAGGCAGAGAAGATGTTGTCCAAGCTCCCATTAACCTCCAAATAGCCGAGGGAGGGTGTTCTTGTAGGGTCAAAAGTGGAATCCAAACTGCAGGAGATAGTAGATACAAAGCCCAGACTATAGGATGAATTGCAGGCCCTTGTCCAAATAATGTATCAACAAAGGGCTGTCGGAGATGATATGGTGAAGAACGTGGCCACCTCCAGAATCATCAAAGCTGCAAGCACCAAAACTAATCCTTCAATTGGTGGGGCACTACAATGCTCCCACCCGGGTTGTTTTTCTAGTCGATCCTCTACCACTACACTACCCAGCGACCATTGTTAATCTGGATTCTGCCACTTTTGCTTTGGGGCTGGGAATTCCCCAGTTCAAGGGAGCTAATGTTATCTCTCAATCAGTGTCACTGAAGGAGGTTGAAGAAATTCCCATTCTCTCCCAGCAACATCTTAATACTCACTGGCTAAAGTTCCCGAGGAGGGACTATAAGAAGATGAAGCTGGAGATTCCCTGCGGAGACTTGAAAGAATGCATACACACAGTAATTATCTTTTTGTGCAGGCTCTTCGAAGAGCCCCATGCCAGGGAATTTTTGACATAGATGTATTATTTCCTTTACTGCATCACTACCTACAGTCAGACCTTCGACTAGGCAACCATCATCGCCAATCATGTATACTTCCATCTAAAGAATGTCCTCCCAAATTTGATGTTCTACATGACCTCATATGTATTATGGGAACTGGCCCAGCAAAGACCTTCTCTTAGGGGTTTGTAGACAGTAGGCATTCTTGAGAACAGGCCCGGCCAGCTTGTCCCATGGGAACATTATCCCTGGTTTCAGTAGGAAGCTTCTTTCCCCCATTTTTGTAGGGTAAATGACATGTTCATTTACCATAACATTTTGACACTCACTCGAGATTCTAGGTACCGGTTGTCGCAGGAGGTGATGACCTTGGTGAGCACATACGACAATTATTTTATTCTATTCCAACAACATTCTTATATTTGGGTGATAGGGTTCTCTGGGAAACCCTACCTTCTCCCTGAGAATTGCGGGGATAGGATTATTCTTTTGGATTTCTGTAGGCAAATCATGGAACTCCATGCATTCTTTGCCTTGAAGAAGGTTACATGCATTTCATTCCCAATCACTTGTGGGAACTATTATTGCAGTCTCACAGTGGCTAAGGAGGTCGATAATGAATTGAAGATTCTAGGGCTGGCAGAATTCCACCTTACCAGAAACAATTTTGATCCAGTTGACAAGATAAGGTTGGCACTACCCCAGGAATTTTCTCCACATAAAGTTCACATTGAAGATTTCTAGGAAGATTTTTAAGATAGTTTTGATCTCCGAGCCTGGTAGCATTCGTGGATGTCCAAAGGTTTGATGAAGGCCCTTGGCTTTCGGTACTTTCTAAAAGATTTTTTAGATGATGGGCCTTTGGAGGACCCAGCATACAAAGACCAAGGGATCGACAAGTTGGATCTCCCTCTGGTGGATTGGGACACACCGAAGAATTTAACAATTGAAGATGTGAGTCACAGAATCAATGAGAACAACCACATGTATTTTGAACAAGTATGCAAGAGGAGCACTCGTAAGGGTCCGATCTTGCTGGGGTCTACTTCGACCTTCCGAGCCATGGGACCAAGTAAAGACAAGGGGAAGGAAAAGAAAGACACCCCACACCAAGTTACTCCCCAAGATAAGCACCCAAATTGCCTGCGGTCTCCTAGTTACCCTAGTGGGATCTATCCACCCAGCAGGATCCCCTTCATTAGTGGCACTCATGAGATGGTAGATAGAGGTCGAGGTACAGTTTACAGATATTTTGGATGTTGAGGCCCCATTGCAATTAAGGAGAAAGAAGGAAAGGGTAGAGAATCCCTCGAGCATAGACATGGGCCCCGACATGCCTAATGTTCCCTCGGTGGAAGTTAGTTCAGACTCCCTCAAACTAGAGAATCTCTTGGAGGCCTCCCCTCCAATTGATGATTTGGATGACATCTTTGGGACTAATGAGCTCATGAATTTACATAGGGAGATAGGAAAGGTGGTAGAAGAAATAGTCGCACAAGAAGTAGAAATAATCCCTGCTGAAGGGGAGACACCAGAAAAGGAAGTGGTTCTGGAGAAAGAGGTCTGAGAACCTAAAAAGGATCCACAAGATGTGGAGGAAACACTGGTCTAGGAGAAAGATAAATCTAATGCAAACAAATAATGAGCAATCGACAACTGGGGAAACTGGACCTTTGGGATCAACCGTACCCCCAACCGTCACACTCCAAGTGCCTTCAGTTACTCCAAGCAATCAAGTGCCCCAGAGTACAACATTCAACGAGGTGGTCTCAGCAACCCAATAGATAACTATTGGTTAGACACCTCCACCTCCTTTGGAGGATGTGCCCATGGAGAAGGATGTCCCGATGAATGACACCAAGGATGAACAGCAGTAGCAGGATGAGGGGAAGAACCCCAAAGATATAAATATTGATTCAAATGATGCTCACAAGAACGAGGAGGATCCCGATAATAAAGATGACACTGGTGCTAGTGGAGATGGGGTCCCTGACACCACAGAAGAGAATGCCACTAGGGTGGAAGACATCAAAAAACCCAGGGAAAAAGAAAAGGAGAAAGAGTCTGATGTGACCATAGATATCGTAGATACACCACCAGACTGTGAAGAAGGTCCTGATGCTCAGGCTTTAGCAGAAAGACCACCCTAGCTATTATAATGGCTAGTAGAGTCTAGGAAAAGAAAAGCCCTAGTGGTAGCAGGTGTTCCCCTCTCCTTGGTCGAGATGATGGCCCTGAATGTAGAGGCTAAAAATCCCAAGAAGGCTTAGACCATTCATACCCTTCGGACTGGTCTAAGAGGAAATATGCTTGCAATAGTTGCAACCCTTCCCATAGATACAGATGCAGCAACAATAAGGGCTAAAGACTATGCAGTTACAAAAGTTCCTCTACGAAGGAGAGACAAGAAGGGTGAGTTGGACCTCCTAAGAGAGGCTACCCGGGCAGTCAAAGTTCGATACGATAAATAGGCACAAAAGTTAAAGGAGGAAAGAGAGAAAAATGAAAATCTCCTATGGCTTCTTGTAGAGATTACACAGCCACTGGATGAGATCCATCTGGAAGCCTCCACCTCTAGACCACAGCTTCTGTAGGGTGACATGGATGCTCTTAATGCCATGAAGAAGAAGGCATAGGCTATAGATGGGTGTGTCACAAAGAAGATCAAGGTCATAAGGAAATTCCTAGAGGCAACACTCCCAGACCTTTAGCTGATTTGTAATCTTTTGGGCCAGGTAAATGGTGTCGTTGTCCTATGGGAAAGGGACTTAGAAAAATATGAGTAGAGGACTAGATTAGAAGAAGTAATAAACTTCAGGGAGGGAGCCACCATAGAGGCTGTTGTTTTGGGAGAAGAACCCTTCAGATTCCTCTGGGCTAGCACTCCAGACTTAGCCTCAAAATTGAGGTAAGAAAGCAACTAGTTACGACCCTAAAAGAGAAGATCATGGCAGTCTGGTATCCTTTGGACCTTTATAGATCATTCGTTGGAAGGGTTTCACAAGTTGATCCCTTCACCACCGGGACTTATGCCTTAGAGGATTATGTCCTTAGTAAGTTTGATGAGTTAATGGAGTCCCAGTATTAGTCTGCCCGAGACTCCGATGGAGGAAAGATGTCAAGAATATCAAAGATGATGCTTCGTGCTCATGACTGGGTGAAGATAGTCAAAGAGTTCCAGGATGGGGCCAAAGATATTGAAGATAAATTTGAAATCATCAGCGACTGGTGGGATAGCATAAAAGATATAGACGAGATGGCATTGGCCAAATTTTGGAGGCATTTAAGAATAAGGGATAGTAAATTTCTCCAGATTCTGGAGATTCTCACTAGTAGGGTGAATTTTTGAACATTTATTATTCTTTGAGCGTAAGCTCCCAGACTCTGGAATTCTGGATCCAACATTTGTATTATTTTGCTGACCCGTGTCTAGGTTCCCCAGAGCTGATCGACCATTATCCAATAGTTAATAAAGGGGTTATTGGATAGGTGATCTTGATAAGGCATGTTAGGTAGAGGGATGGCTCTGACAGGTGATTTTCCCAAGGTGCCGCTCCAGCATTAACTACCTGGTGCATCGAAGACAGTGAGCCACATTTTGCATTAATGAGGCATGTAGCCTTGAACTCTAGGAAGATCTCATTTATTCTATTCTTATCCCGACATTCTTCTAGATGCCGATTCTTCCATCCTCTCTTCTTGTTTTCTTCCTCTACCTTGTCAGATATATACTCTTTTCATGGTGATTGTAAGTGGTGCAGGTAGTACTAGCCACTAGATGTTGTATTTTAATGGTTGAGTGTACAGTTAGATTACGTTAGTTTTAGGAAAAACTATGTGTATCAATAATAAGTCTGACCTCATTTCAAGAGTCAGAAAAATTGATGATTTTGCAGTCCAATACTAATAGAATTTTATTTCTCAGTAGTTGTAGGAGCTCAATGCTCAATATTTCTTAGTAGTTAGATGCTCCCTTGGAGTCATTGATATACACACCAGTGATGCTGGAACACTTTGTTAATGAAGAAGGAAGAACAGTTTCTAGCAAAGATGTTGTGATGTTATGATCTCCAACTTAGCTATCTCTTTTGTGTTGTATGTTTCTAAGGTCCTTTTCTCTGATGATTTTGTTAGATTAATGATATCATTTCCCCCTGCTATTGAATATGTATGAATTGTTGGTTCTGTATACATTCAGTATTTAGTGTAGTTCATTAGAGAATTGTTGATGTTGGAAATATGTTGCATGACTATAAGTAGAAATAACAAACTCTTAACTCTGGCCTATATTTTTTTTATTTGGTTAGCTCAGTGTGCTTGCAGCAAACCATGACCTACCACCAAAATCCTCAGAGAAGATGAGTCAAAAACCATCTATCCCCCCCAAAAAAATAGTCACTTGCCCAACTTAGTTCCCCACACTGTCGAGACCCAACACTCAGGTGCTTGAAGGCCAAGAGAATTTATTCCCCGAACAACCTTTACAAGAAAAGTTGACTAGTACCTTGATACTGGACCTAGTCATTCTGCACAGCTTACAAAATTCCACCCCCTGACTAATTGGTGTAGATTGCATGACACCGACTCTCATTCTGAGGTGAACTGTGCCACACTGGAAAAGATCATCATGATCTCCTAGTAAGATAGAAAACAACCTGTCGATCCTACTCCCCCAGAATCATCCACACAAGAGCATACTCACAGTGCCTTCACATGTGAGACCGTCTTCTTTGGGACAGACAAAGAGGATGAAGAAGAGCCTAAATTGCAGGGGTTCTTTGATGAATCTATCCTGGCCTTTGAGGCCAATGCCTTCACCAGACCATAGACTCCCTACAACACTTAGAGGTAGGCTAGAAAAGGGCTAGTTTATATGCCAATGCCTCCCAACAATACCTCTCCCCAGGATAGCACAATTGATCACTCCTTCCCACTAAAAGGACCTAGCTCTAACCCAGCAAGGGATCCTGTCGAGGGAAGTCAACTTTACCCAGGGGAAGGTTTGACATCACCAAGGTGTTAGAGAAAACCACCACCTCCATGACCTTGATGGAGGTTTTGTTGAATTGTCTTGAGTAGAGGAAGTCCCTTCTGAAGCTCTTGGGAAACCCAGAGGCCGACAGTCATCCACCAAATACTGTCACATTTGACGATGCCAACTCGGCCATCTTCCAGGGAAACATAGAGGATCCTCCGTTCCTACTAGGCTTGAACATACAAGGGAAAAACCTATACAACTGCATGGTAGATTCCGGTGCTTCGAGCAATGCCATGCCCTTATCTATATGCCAAAAGCTCAGACTCTTTCCCAGTCTATATAAAGGCACAGTAGTCCAAATAGACAAAACTATTGTAAAAATGGTAGGTGAGCTGAAAAACGTCTGTATTCAGCTCATCCAAGACCCTGGGATATCAAGCATAATAGACATCCAAGTGGTGGACATGCCCGAAACATATGAGATGTTATTAATTCAGAATTGGTCTAAGGCCCTTAATGGGTATTTCTCCATGGACTTCTCCCACTTGTGTCTCCCCTGGGAGGGACAATCAAATCAAATCCGGGTAGAGAGTGAACCCAGAATGAAGTAGGCCCTCACCAAAGTCGGGAGGGTAAATGAAGTCCTATTCTCTGAATCTTCCCCTGGGGTATACCGACCCCTAGAGATCCTAACATTTGATTTCACCCCTGGGGAGGATCCCATAGTTGTTCAAAGAATTCAAGACTTGGACAAAAAAATGAGGTGTGAGGTAAACTCACAAGGTAACACAACAACTCCCACCACACTCTTGTCTGGCACTTGGTGTTGGGTACACTACCAGAAACATTTTTAACTGGAGTGTGAGCCTTTCATTGCCACTGCTACCCAACACATCAATGCCCTCTGGGAGAAAGAATACAAAGTAGATTTGACTGAACCCAACAATCATTCTGGAAGCACATCTAAGGTGTCCCTTGTCTAGGAATCCAAACCAGAGACTTCTCCAGAGGAATACCTCTCCCATGAACCATCAGAGCTGGAGGAATCACCTTCCAACCATCCCAAAACCAATCCAAACACCACTTCACCTTCCCAGCCCCAGAAAATGAATAACGACTTGTAGACCCTAAAGTTTGACGGATCCTGGTCTAAACAAGGCTGTAGGGCCAGAGTGGAACTGATCAACACATGAGGGAAATCCTTCCTCACATCTTACAGCCTGCAGTTTAACTACACAAATAATGTCACAAAGTATGAGGCCTTGGTCCTCAGACTCTTATTTGCATTAAGAAAAGGGATCACTCACCTCCGGGTGATGGGTGATTCAGAGTTGATTGTTAAACATGTCCAAAGCCAATACACTTGTCATGAAAAAAGGCTGGATACATACCACAACTAGTCATGGAGTCTCATTGAATATTTCGATGCTTTTGGCATCAAGCTTATTTCCCAGAAATGTAACTACATTATGGATGCCCTTGTTGTTTCTGCTAGCACCCTTGAGCCAATGGTTGGCTCCCGGCTCCAGAATTTTTCTATTGAGATGGTCCCCACCCCATCCATCCCAGAAAATATCACTCACTTTCATTTTTTTGAGGATGAGCAACATATTCTGGCCTTCATGGCCAATGTTGGCATCTTTAAGGATCAGATAGTGGAAGAAAGAGATCATGACGATACCAAGCAAGGTGAAGAAGATGATGAGATTATCAACTTGCCCACCAACACCATCCCCAAGGGGATGGTAGCTCTTGAACGCATCTTTGATCTGGACCCTCAGGGCTGAGATAAGATATCATCCTCCTCTGAGGGAGGAAAATTTGAAAAGATTAACATTGACCAGGCCGATGAAGAAAAATTTGTACACATTGTCAACTCCAGCTCCCCAAAGGAGAAGGAGAATATTCTTGTGGTTCTTCGAGAATACATTGACATAATTGCATGGGGGTATGAGAATCTGAAGACCTATGACACATCCATCATGACCCATACCATCCCACTAAAACTAGATACTAAGACCTTCTAGCAAAAGCAGAGACCGGTAAACCCATTGATCGAACCTCTAATTTATCAGGAGGTTAAAAAACTGCTATCAGCCCGGATTATCTTTCCTATTCGGCACACAACATGGTTTGCCAACCTTGTCCCCATGCAAAAGAAGAATGGTGAGATTTTCTTGTGTGTGTATTTTCACAATTTGAACAAGGCATCCAAGAAGGACAATCATTCTCTCCCCTCGCTAGATGAGGTGTTACAAATTGTTAACGGTTCCCAAATGATATCCTTTCTAGATGGGTATTCCAGGTATAACTAGGTTATGGTTAAGTATGAGGATAGAGATAAAATGATGTTCACCACCAAGTGGGGAATGCTTTCATAATGGAGAATGCCCTTTGGCCTTATCAATGCAGAGGAAACATTTCAAAAGGCTATGAAAATTGCGTTACAGGGCCTAGTTAATAGATGCATAATCATCTATATGGATTATTTGACAGTCTTTTCCTAGGAAAGGCAAGATCACTCCACTTACCTCACCCAAATTTGTGAGAAATGTCACTGGTATGGTATTTCCCTCAACCCTAAGAAATGCATATTCAGGGTCACTAAAGGGAAGTTTCTCAGGCATATAATCTTTGAGAAGGGGATATCCATTGACCCTGAGAGAGTTGAAGCACTGCTGAATTTACAGATGCCCGACAGTATGAAATAAATGAGATCTTTCTTCAGAAAGATAAAATTTGTCTGGCGATTCATCACTAGATTCACCCAGATAGTTAAGCCACTCAACGACATGATGAAGGAAAAGAAATAAAAATTGAGTGGAGCCGTGAAGTGAAGTGAGAATTTTCTCAAATCAAGTAAACCATACTAGAGGCACCAGTCTTGGCAAGTCCAGACTATTCCCTCCCATTCCACATATACTCCTTCACTTCCTTGCATTCTGCAGTAGTAGTCCTAACTCAGAAAGTTGAAGGGGAATAATGACCCATTGATTTATGAGCTCCCCATTCAAGAATATTGAAGTCTGATATTCGCCTTTGGAAAAGAAGGCTTTTTCTCTAGTCTGGGCCATGAAGAAATTCTGGCACTATATTTTCCAGAGAAAAGTGCATGCTATCATTCTGGACCAGGCTGTTAAATCTTTACTGCTATAGAGTGAACTAGGAAAATGCTAGGGTAAATGGATGGCCATCCTCCAAGAGTATGATCTAGAAATGCAACCTATGAAGAGGCTCTGAGGCCAGGGACTATGCAGAGAAATGGCAGAAGAAACTCCAAACATTGAATGTCAAACCTATACGATGGATTCCATCACCCAAGACCCATGGTACACCGATTTGGTATACCTATTTCTCAATAACAGATGCCCAGAGGGACTTCCCCCAAACAAACACCATGCCCTGTGGCTAAAAAGTGCACATTTCATGATCAAGAATGGAACGCTTTTTCATAGGAATTTTTAGGGGATATACCTCTGGTGTATAGATAAGAACCAAGTTGTTAAAACAATAGAAGAATTTCATGAGAAGTTTGTAATAGGGCATGGCTCAGCTGATGCCACTGCCCACCATATTCTCTAGGCTAAATACTATTGGCCCTTCATCTTTAAAGATGTCTACACTCACATAAGGAAGTTCCACACTTGCCAAACATCAACCCATTATGAGTGAAACCTGACCATGCCTTTGCAACCAGTCTTTGAGGTTCGACCCTTCACCCAATGGGTGTTTAATTTTATCAGGGAAATCAACCCCAACTCATTTGCCAACCACTAATACATTCTGACTACTACCGATTACTGCACCCGGTGGTCTGAGGCAATTCCTTGCAAAAACAACACAGTGGATGTAGTTATCAAATTCTTGGAAGAAAACATAGTCACCAGATTTGGAATGCCCTTCGCTATAGTGTGTGACAATGGTCCAACATTTTCTTCAGCGCAATTACTTGAATGGGCCTATGAGAGGAAGATCACCTTGAAGTTCTCCAGCAACTGCTACCCCCAAGGTAATGGTGTGGCTGAATCCACTAATAAAAATTTGTTGGAGGTGATCAAACATCTATTAGAACAAAACGCCCTAGGACTAGCACCAAAAGCTTAGATTCACCCTCTGGGTGGATCATATCAGAATAAAGGCAGCCCTAGGGACTTCCCCATTTCATTTGGTTTACATCCAGAATCCAGTGATCCCTATCAACTTACAAATCCTGGTCTTACAATTTATGCAGGAATTTAACAACCGGGACAACATCATGGAGGTTTGGCTCCTAAACCTGGTGAGAATGGAGGAACAAAGAGACGCAGCACTAGAGCACTTTGTGTGCCATCAAGTAGTCATTAAATGATGGTTTGACCAAAGAGCCCATTACAAGGCCTTTCAGATTTTGGACGTGGTCCTTCTGTGGAACAAGACCTAGGAAAAGAGAGGAAAGCATACCAAATTTCAAAGGCTATGGCTCAGACCTATTTGATTTCGGAGATCTATGGGATAATACTTATTGCCTCAATACTACGACTGGAGAAGCCATCCCATTGCCTATCAGTGGACAATTTCTCAAGCACTACTTTGAATAAGGCAGGTGGTAAGTTTGCCCAAAGTTGTATTATATGTAAAGTTCCTTCTTGTAAATATCTTTCTTGGTGCTCCTTGGGAGTGCCTTGGCCTTGTAAATAGTTGTTGGCTATCCTTCGAAACTGCCTCCTTTCCTTGTTTTTCTTTTTTTTTTCTTTCTTTTGTTTTTCATTTTTTTTTGGGTTCCCAGCGTGTTTCCCTCTCCTTGTATATAGGTATGCTTCAAATAAATCTAGTCCCTGGAATGGTACCTTATGCATTTTGGGTAGTTTGGAATCTATTGTTAGCACAGTGGAATTTGTCCATACTCTAGAGTTATTTTGTGTGTATGGTAAAAGGTTATGGGTAATCTTCATCAAATTCATATCTTGATAGTCTTAACATTGTTAAAAGAAAATCTAAGAAGAAAGTAATCGCATGGTCCTTGAGGGCAGATCGGGTGCACTAGTATTGGCCAAGTTCGAAAGTCATAAAAATATCCTAGGTTCAGAATGTTCTCTCCTATTCAGCAAGTTAAAACATATGGAAAGGTGAAAGAAGTACCGTCGTAAAAATTAGCTAGGCTTAAGGTTCACGGTGAAAGGAGTATCACCTTCCCATCTTCAAAATAAAAGAAAAGAAAAGGTTTGAAGAATAGAGAATTTCAGTATCTAAGGGAACGTACAAGATGTGATGATTTTGGTATAATATATTTCGTGCCTCCTCTCTGCTTCTCCTAAAAATCATCGGCTTGATTTTCTTTCAAAGAACACACCTCACAACTGACGAAGGACCAAAACATTGAATCATTGATGAGTCAAATTTTTGCAGACACCTTGCGCTTTGCAAGTAGGATACTCCAGGTAGGGATGAGTTTCGGTTTTGCTAACCAAAGATTTTGAATTTCTCAAATGCACTAAAGCATTCATCCCAGTGAGTCGCTATTTGTTATGCCCCGCATACCCGTCCCTACATTTTGTAGGCAAAATGTTGGGTCCCCTTTTTCTCTTTTTTTTCTTTGTTTTCTTTTCCTTTTTGTTTTCCTCCGGCCTTTTCCTCCGCAAGGGTCATTTTCTTTTCTTTTTGGTTTTCCTTCCTCTGGGACCTTGTCTCGAAGTGTTTTTGTCTTCTGTCAGCCAGATTTCTAGACTCTAGGATTCTCTGTCACCATTTCCTCTTTTGTTAGAGGATACGGTTACCTGAGATCCGCGGGCCTGAAATCCAAAGGGTTTTCTTTTCATAGGGTTTGCAGAAGGAAGCGACATGTTTTTTTACCCTAGCGGTATAAATAGAGATTTACCTGTCACTTTCACATTTACTGTGAACAAGATTACCTAGAGTGATTAAGGTGATTTAACAATGATTAAGTGCAATTTTCTCTTGGTGCTTTAAACAGTGATTAGCAGTTGTTTATTCATGGTCTATGAAAGCCTCCCAGTTATAGAGTGGCTCCTGTGCTCCTCCTCCTGCATTTCCTAGTGTTAAGTTGGGTCCATCGGTTCTCCCCTTTCTAGTTTTTTTTTGCTTTTCTTGCATTTGTTTTTCTCCTTTGGTTTTGGTCCTTGCTTTTTCTTTTCTTTTCTTTCTGGTCTGTTGTTGCCTCCCGTTGGTGGGATGGCTCCACAGGAAGGTTGTCTACCTTCCTTGTGTTGTTTTCTACCCTGTAAATGGTGTACACTAGTGTAGATGTTGTATATCCTTGCAAGTTCCCGTGTAAAGGTCTTCAACTTGTTGTAAATGGTAGGTAGTCTTTCTGTAGAGTGTCCTCGTCCCTGTAAATTGTGTCATTTTCATGATTTTCATTGTATATTTTAGGTTTGTACATTGTCCTGGTAGTCCTTCTTATGGCAAGCTCATCATGCTCTACATGTTAAAACCCAAATTTGGAGCTCACTCGCATGGTGTCCACATGGCTCAAACTCGATACCTCGCATGTTTGAGACATGGTGGTTTTCTCTCTCCTCTATCACTTTGTCATTAATGGCGTGACTAATTTCCCCATGAGTGAGAATTCAAAAACATCCCATCTATCTTTCATTTCACTCATGTCAACCCACCTGTCACCATTAACGACCATTACATCGTCTGTTGTGTGACCACGTGACACCCCATGTTAGCCAAGTACAACTCACTGCCCAATCACTTCAACAATGGCTAATTTCTCCAGACTCTAGGTGCTGAGAATTCCCTGGTCTTCATCCCATTTTGTCACATAAACCAATACCTCGAGACCTCTAGGTGTTGATCAGAATCCAACCATTGTTAATTTTTATATTTCGGTATTTTGATGCAACCTAACATTTTTTGAACAGGTGCGAGATGGCGGTGAACTCCCAAAGCCCATAAAATTATTTTTATCATATCATATGTATTGACAATTCTCCGGTCTTGCAGGTTGCAGATTATCCAACATGTCTAAAGTAACAACTCATCCTGGAAGTCCAAAACTTCCAACTACCTCCACTCGGGTTGCCACAAAGACGAAGGTAGAGAAGATGTTGGCCAAGCTCCCATAAACCTCTAAATACCTGAGGGAGGGTGTTTTTGTGGGGTCCAAAGTGGACTCCAAACTGTAAGAGATCACAAATACAGAGCCTGGACTATGGGGTGAATTGCAGGGCCTTGTCCAAACAATGTACCAACAAAGGGCTGACAGAGATGATATGGTGAAGAACATGGCTACCTCCGGCATCATCAAAGCTGCAAGTTTCCCCTATTCGGTGCAAGCACCAAAACTGATCCTTCAATTAGTGGGGCACTACAACATTCCCACCCAGGTCATTTTTCTTCCCAATCCTCTACCACTACACTACCTGATGGCCATTGTTAATCTGGATGCCGCCACTTTTTCTTTTGGGCTGGAAATCCCCCAATTCAAGGGAGCTATTGTTATCTCTTAGTCAGTGTCATTGAAGGAGTTTGAATAAATTCCCATTCTTACCTGACAACATCTCAATACTCACTGGCTAAAGTCCCCGAGGAGGGACTATAAGAAGATGAAGCTGGAGATTCCCCGCAGAGACTTCAAAGAATGCATATAGGCGGGAATCATCTTTTTGTGTAGGCTCTTCAGAGAGCCCCATTCCAGGGACTTTTTAGCATGGATGTATTATTTCCTTTACTACATCGCCACCTATAGTTAGACCTTTGATTGGGCGACCATCATCACCAATCATGTAGACTTCCAGCTAAATAATGTCCTCCAAAATTTGAAGTTCTACATGATCTCATATGTATTATGGGCACTGGCCCAATGGAGACCCCCTCTTTAAGGTTTGTAGATAGTGGGAATTCTTGGGAATAGGCCTAGCCAACTTGTCCCATGGGAACATTATCCCTGGATTCAGTAGGAAGATTCTTTCCCCCATTTATTTAGGGTAAATGACATGTTCATTTACCATAACATTTTGACACTCACTCAGGATTTAGGGTACTGGTTGTCACAGGAGGCGATGACCTTGGTGAGCACATATGATAATTATTTCATTCAATTCCAACAACATTCTTATATTTGTGTGACCGGGTTCTCTGGGAAACCCTACCTACTCCCTAGGCATTGCGGGGATAAGATTATTCTTTTGGAGTTCTGCAGGCAAATCGTGGAACTCCACACATTCTTTTCCTTGAAGAAGGTTACGTCCATTCCATTACAAATCACTTGTGGGAACTATTCTTGCAGTCTTGCAATGGCTAAGGAGGCCGATAATGAATTGAAGAGTCTGGAACTGGCAAAATTCCACCTTACTAGAAACAATTTTGATCCAGTTGACAAGATAAGGGAGGCGCTGCCCCAGGCATCCACGCCGCATAAATTTCACATTGAAGATTTATGGGCAGATTATCAGGATAGTTTTGATCTTCGAGCCTAATATCATTCACGGATGTCCAAAGGTTTGATGAAGGCCCTCAGCCTTCAGTACTTCCTGAAATATTTTTTAGATGATGGGTCTCTGGAGGACCTAGCATACAAAGACCAAGGGATCAAAAAGTTGGATCTCCCTCTGGTGGATTGGGACACCCTAGAGAATTTAACAATTGAAGATGCGAGTCACAACATCATTGAGAACAGTCACAATTATTTTGAACAAGTATGAGAGAGGAGCACCCGTAAGGGTCCGATCTTGCTGGGGTCTACTTTGATTTCTGGAGCCGCAGGACCAAGTAAAGACAATGGGAAGGAAAAGAAAGACACCCCACTCCAATTTACTCCCCATGGTCCACTCCCCATTTTGGAGCAAGTTCATGTTCAGCTAGAGGCATCCAGATAGATGAGACAAAAGATAAGCGCCTAGCTCACCTGCGGTCTCCTAGTTACCCCAGTGGGATCTGTCTAATTAGAAGGATCCCCTTCATTAGTAGCACTCATGAGCTGGCAGACAGAGGCTGAGGCATAGTCTATAGATATTTTGGATTTTGGGGCCCCATTGCAGTTAAGGAGAAAGAATAAAAGGGAAGAGAATCCCTCAAGCATAGACACGGGCCCTGACATGCCCAATGTTCCCCCGGCGGAAGTTAGTTCAGACTCCCCTGAACCAGAGAATCTCTCAGAGACCTCCCCTCTGCATGATGATTTTGATGACATCTTTGGGACTGATGAGCTCATGAATTTACACAGGGAGATACGAAAGGTGGTAGAATAAATAGTAATGCAAGAAGTAGAAATAATCCCCGATGAAGGTGAGACACCAAAAAAGCAAGTGGTTCTGAAGAAAGAGATTTGAGAACCTGAAAAGGATCTACGAGACATGGAGGAAACACCAATCTAGGAGACTGAGATAAATCTAAGGCAAAAAAATAATGAGCAATTGACAACAGGGGAAACCGTACCTTTGGGATCAACCGTACCCCCAATCATCATGCTCTAAGTGCCTTCAATTACTCTGGGCAATCAAGTGCCCCAGAGTATGACATACGACAAGGTGGCCTCAACAACCAAAAAGTTAAATATTGGTCAAACATCTCTACATCCTCTAAAGGATATGCCCATGGAGAAGGATGTCCTGGCGAATGACACCAAGGATGAACAGCAGTAGCAAGATGAGGGGAAGAACCCCAAAGATATAAATATTGATTAAAAAGATGCTAACAAGGATGGGTAAATTCTTGGTAATAAAGATGACACTGGTGCCAGTGGAGATGGGGTCCCTGACACCACAGAAGAGAATGCCACTAAGGTGAAAGATGCCCAAAACCCCAGGGAACAGGAAAATGAGAAAGAGTCTGATGCGACCATAGATACCGGAGATACATCACCAGACTTTGAAGAAGGCCCTAACGCTCAGGATTTAGCAGTAAGACCGTCATATCTGCCACAATGGTTGGTAGAATCTAGGAAAAGAAAATCCCTTATGGGAGATAGTGTTCCCTTCTTCTTGGCCGAGATGATGAACCAGAATGTAGAGGCTAAAAATCCCAAGAAGGCCCAGAGTGTCTATACCCTCCAGACTAGTCTGGGAGGAAATGTGCTTACAATAGTTGCAACCCCTCCCCCAGATATAGATGCAAAAACAATAAGGGTTGAAGACTATGCAGTTATACAAGTGCCTCTGGGGAGGAGAGACAAGTAGGGTGAGTTGGATCTCTTGAGAGAGGCTTCCCAGGAAGTCGAAGCCTAATATGATAAATAGGCGCAGAAGTTAAAAGAGGAAAGAGAGAAAAATGTAAATCTCCTCAGGCTTCTCACAGAGCTTACACAACCACTAGCCAAGATCCATCCAGAAGCCTCCACCTCTAGACCACCACTTCCACAGGGTGACATGGATTCTCTTAGGGCCAAGATGAAGAAGGCACAGGCTATAAATGGGTGGGTCATAGAGCAGATGAAGGTCGTAAGGAAATTCCTAGAGGCGACACTCCTAGACCTTTACTTGATCAGTAATCTTTTGGGACAAGTAAATCGTGTCATTGTATTGTGGGAAAGGTACTTAGAAAAATATGAGGACTCGAGGACCGAATTAGAAGAAGTAATAAAATTTGGGGAGGAAGCCACCATAGACGCCAGAATTTTAGGAGAAGAACCCTTTGGATTCCTTTGGGTCCATCACTCCAAACTTGGCCTCAAAATTGAGGTAAGCAAGCAACTGGTTATGGCCCTAAAAGATAAGATCACAGTGGTTCGGTATCCTTTGGCCTTGTATAAAGCATTCGTTGGAAGGGTTTCACAATTTGATCCCTTTACCACCGGGACATGTGCCCTAGAGGATTATGTCCTCAGTAAGTTTGATGAGTTTATGGTGTCCCAGTATCAGTCTGTCAGGGACTCTGACGGAGGAAAGATGTCAAGAATATCCAAGATGATGCTTCAGGCTCATGACATGGTGAAGATAGTCAAAGAGTTCCGGTACAGGGCTGGAGATATTGAAGAGAAATTCAGAATCATCAGCGATCGGTGGGATAGAATCAAGGATATAGATGAAGATGGCATTGGCCAAATTTTGGAGGCATTTAAGAACAAGGGACAATAAATTTCTCTGGATTCTAGAGATTCTCACCTGCAGGGTGCATTTTTGAACATTTATTATTCTTTGAGCGTAAGCTCCCAGACTCCAAAATTCTGGATATGAATTTTTGTATTCTTTCGGTGACCCATGTCCAGGTTCCTTGAAGCTGATTGGTCATTATCCATCAGTTAATAAAGGGGTCAGTGGGTAGGTGATCCCGATAAGGCATGTCAGGTAGAGGGATGGCTTTGACAGGTGATTTTCCCAAGGAGCCTCTCCAGAATTAACTACCTGGTGCATCGAAGATAGTGAGCCACATTTTGCATTAATGAGGCATGTAGCCTCTAACTCCAAGAAGATTGTGATTTCTTCTATTCTTATTCCAACATTCTTCTCGATGTTGATTCTTCAATCCTTTCTTCTTGTCTTCTTCCTCTGCCTTGTCATACCTCCACTCTTTTCAAGATGATTGTTAGTGGTGCAAGTAATATCGGCCACCAGATGTTGTATTTTAATGGTTGAGTGTACAGTTAGATTAGGTTAGTTTTAGGGAAAGCTATGTGTATAAATAATAAGTTCAACCTTATTTCAAGGGTCAGATAAATTGATGATTTTTAAGTCCAATACTATTAGCATTTAATTTCACAGTAGTTGCAGGAGCTCAACACTTAGTAGTTCTTAGTAGTTAGATGCTCCCTTGGAGTCATTGATGTACACACCAGTGATGTTGGAACACTTTGTTAATGAAGAAGGAAGAACAGTTTCTGGCAATGATGTGATGTTTTGATCTCGAAGTTAGCAATATCTTTTGTGTTGTATGTTTCTAAGGTCCTTTGCTCTAATGATTTTTTTAGATTAATGATCTCATTTCCCCTGCTATTGAATATGATTGAATTGTTGGTTCTATATGCATTCAGTATTTAGTGTAGTTCATTAGAGAATTGTTTATGTTGGAAATATGTTGCAAGACTATAAGTAGAAATAATGAACTCTTAGCTTTGGCCTATCTTTTTTTGTTTATTTGGTTAGCTCAGTGTGCTTGCAGGAAACCTTGACCTACCACCGAAATCCTCAGAGAAGATGAGTCAAAAACCAGCTATCCCCCTGAACAAAACAGTCACTTGCCCAACTTATTTCCCCGCATTGTCGAGACCCAACACTCAGGTGCTTGAAGGCCTAGAGAATTTATTCCCTGGACAACCTTTATAGACAAAGTTGGCTAGTACCCTAGTACCCAGTGACAACTTATCATCTGTTGATGAGATCGATCACAAAGCCTCATCAACAGAATGTTAATGAATGTTATCATGTGATAATTAATGAATGTTACATTTTATTAATGGATGAAATAATGAATGAATGTTAGATGTTAATGGGGAATTTAGAGTGATGTTAGGGGGGGTTGGGGCAAAATGAGCTTCCACCTTCACATGGTTGGCCATGTTTAGTACAAAATATAAATCTATTCTCAAAACAAAGTGAACATTAAGGTTGTTCCTTATCTAGTGTCTCAAATGTAGCCTTTATCCCACTCTCAACATTGCAAGGCTTCAAGTAGTATATCCATCTCCCATTGACATCTTTTATTTCTCCTAAGAACTCTTACTAAGCTTTGATACCACTTGATGCAGAGCTTATAGCTTCAATTGTCCTCTAGGACTGAATCTCTCAACTTTTCAAGTAGATCCCTTACTATAGGTTGTACACCTTTGAAAACAACTTCTAACTTCAATATAGCATCCAAACATGATGATTCAAGTTCCTATTTTGGCTTGATTTTGACAGTCACTCCAAATGAACCTACTTGGGTACACCAACTAATGGAAAAACACAAGAGGTTATGCAAAATTGGGCATTGATCATATGGTTGTCTGGAATGTGTTTCTTTTTTATGATGATAACTTAGCAAGTATAATATACAAAGATGACCTTGATGGAAAAAAAGTAATAACATTAGATAATTTGATGTAATCATACTTCCTTGGTCTTAATCAAAGTGTTTGTGACCCTCTTTTATGTTCTCGATACCTTCTGGGCAGTTACTAGACCTAATTATGACCTTATCTAGGAGTTTGGACCCTGAAAACATCATTTTTATGAATTTTTAGTAATTTAATTTTTCTTTATAGGGTAGAGTGATGCGTATTCCCATTATTTTGGCACATATGCAAAATCTTTTAGTGCATATACATATTTTAGTAGCGCATTTGTTATATAGTGTTGTGCACATGTTAAATTTTGTCGTGCATTAATAATTAAGCAGAATAATGCATATGTTCTAGTGCAATTGAGACATAGATACATTCCTCTAGGTATAGGAAAAAATGAATTATAGTTTTCGATACCCTTTATCCTTCTAAAATTTTTGATGTTATCACAATCTTGGGGCAGTCCTTTGCGATATGTTCTTACATCAGATACATGTTAGGGAACTTCATCTCCTATGTTGTTGATCTTGGATATGAGGTCTAAGGAAAACTGTGAGGCTTAGTAATGTTCATCTGAGCACTATTGTGTCCTTGTGCTAGTGACCTTAGCTTTCCAGTCTTGAGACCCTTTGGAACACTGGTCTTATACTTTTCTTGGATGATGTCAATCTCGTTACCTTTTCACATTGGTAGTTTATCATTCATTATTACATCTTGTGTGATCTATGATTTCATTATGGTTCGATTCATGTTACTAGTGCAATTAATTATGCTTGCAAAAAATGTTGTGTTTGTATTGTATATTGTTTCCTGAATGGTTCACTGACAGGGCATGACAAGCTTGCTTCAATGGAGAAGACTTCCTTCAAATTGCCTTAGATGCTAGGATATAGACTAGATATTGGATGCTTTTCTTCAAATATTGAATTCACTTGCTTTCTTGAATGCTTGAATGTGAAATATTGAGTGTGAATGCTTATCATTGATCCATTGGCCCTTAGTTTTTTACCTTGATGTTAAAGACACACAAAGGCACAAGTATTTAGTTCTTTCAAGGTTTTAGTTGATCATTTCCTTCCATTGGTATGGTTCAAAATTGATATGATCACATGACATTGGTATGGTACATTGTGGCATTCATTGTCTTGTTACATGATAGAGCATTGGTATGGATATTATGGTATATTTACATTTTAATTCATTTTCCTAATACATGACAAAGTATCTTATTGATTTTAGTGCAGTATTTGTTTGGTTCTTTGTACTCATGATTGACAATTTACCTGTTATGTTCTTGACATACTCTTGAATTCAGGTTTCAGTATCATCTTGGTACAAATACTGTCTTCAGTATGATAATGTGTACTTATGTGTTTGACGTATTTTGGCATGAACATGAAGTGATTTTCTTGCTACACATTCATTGCATCTCAATTCACTAGTAGTCTATATGCCTTATTTGAACCTTGGTATTTATGACCTATATATTTATCTTTAAATAAGCAGTTAATAGCTCATCAACTTTCATTGAGAAGACGTTAATTTCTTATTTGATACAAAAATAAATGTGTTACCAATACCCTGCATATAAGTTATATATGTTATTAATAACAAGATGTATATGAGTGTCTTTACAAGGATACATCTCTTCTCTCAGCTGAACTATTTGGTTCCTATCAGTATTACAAGGTTATTTCTGTGTTGGTCAACTCTGGAAGTTAGTGGCACTGAGAATTGATGAAATGGTTGTTCTACATTACCATTTTTGGTTGATGTTTTTAAGTCACTACTATAGTGACAGTTGACTCTTTTCAAATTTGTTCCATCTTTGTTCATATAGTATTTGGTTTTGAATATCATGAACATACTCTTCCATCACGTGGTAAATACACTCCTATTTGGAATACAAATTGATGGTGTATAGAAATTATATGATGGTTGGGATACTTGTTTTAAGATGATTATGGCTGAAGTTTTTGTAAATGTCTAAATACATTATTAATATGGAAGTCCTTGTACATAGGTTTGAAATATCTATTGAAATCTTTATTGTTCACATTTGAAAATGGCATCATTTAGGTATCATCATACGCGAGCTTATTATGTGGTCGACATATGATTTTTTTTGCCGAGGCATCATTGTTTATGTTTTGGGCACATGGGTTTTATTATGACATTAAAGGCATCATTATAAATGATTTTTAGTTTCATTATGACATAGAAAATATCATTCTTGTTTTCCCTAAGGTAAAACACGAAAATAGTTTGAGGGTACTTGAAGTTTGTAGTTTCATTTGGAACCCTAGTTGTGAAAGCTAGGATACAGTTGTAGAACAAAGATATTGTGTTGAATCCAAACATTGATTGTGGTGGTTAAAGGGTAGTTGTATTAATTGATTCTTTTCTTTAGTTAACAGGTAATCTTCTTGTAAAATCCTTCAGTTATTTTTATAAGGAAACAATTTTGTGAATTGGTTTAGATATGATGATAGTTGTTGAGATAGTTTGGATTTGAAGTTTGAGATTGTATGTTTAAAAAATAGTTGTTTAATATGAAGGAAATAATTTATTATTATTTGAATGTTATATATATGCATACGAGTTTTGAAGAAATAAGGAGTGAACAAGAAAAAGATTGAATAAACTGAAAATACAGTGAGAATGTAAATATTGATGATATCTTTCAGAACTTTGAAAAGGGGGCTGTTAGTGTGTATCTTTTGAAAAGAAGTATTCAGGGGTTATCATTGAATACATTTCTTGAAATGACACATCTCTGTATATATGATGTTTTCATATTGTGTAGATAATTTCACTCTATGCATTATATGTTTATGTCATCTAAATAGAGGATTGTGTAGAAGTTGTATATATATTTATTCTTAAAATCTCAAATAATGAGATATTTTGGATATGCTTTAAAATGATACCAAGATGGAACTTTGTAATTTTCTAATCTGAGACATATTCAATGAGAAACACAAGCTAGTGTGGCATTCTTTATTTCATCCAGTGAGGCATATATAGCTATTGACATATTTTATAGGGAGTGATGCATTGCTAGTGAGGCATTTATAACTAAGCCAACGAGGCATTTTTGAGTGGTTTCTCTACCCCATGAGAGTTTTCCACTCAAGATAAATTGTGTTATGTTTACTCGTTTTAAGTCTTATGCTCATGAGTTAATGTTTATCATAAATTGTTTCATAATATTGTGGTGGTTCATCTTTAATTTTGATCTGTCAATTCTAGTTGTCATGATTCCTATCTTAATTCAGAAGTTTTCATGATGTTCATATATAATTCTTCATCTTAGTTTAATAGAAGTTGCCTTTGATATTCATGTTTGTCTTGTTAAAATTTTAAGTTGATGTATTGTCTTAATAATATCTACCAACGCTGTTGATTTTGAGTATATCTGTTCTCATGAATGTTATGTTCCAAAGTATTGAAATAATATTCCAAGTTCTCAAAGAGGTGAAGTGTACTGATAAATAAGGCACATGAACTTTCATTGTTGTGTGAGGCAAAAGGGGGTCTCATCATTTTCTCCATCCAAGGGAAACTCTTTGAGTATGGTAGTCACAGGTATGTATAATTGATTGAAAATATAATTTTCCTATTTTCCTTTCCTTTCTATTCTTTATGGATGAATTTCTATTTGTGAAAAGCTCCAGCTTCTATGCTTAGAAAATTTGGTAAGGCAATCCTTATTTATAACTTGTGCATGTTAAAAATGATGATCCATATTTTGGGTTTGTGATTCATATTTTTATAGTTTGAATTCCCTATGGATCTGATCATTGAAATTGGTTTCATTATATCGAGACAAAATGAATGTGGAAACCTATTACATTAGATATTAGTTGAGTGACGTAGATCTATCATTTATTTAATGGGATCCTAGAAAAACTTTATTGGCTAGTTTTGAAATGTTGTTAATGATTATAAAGTTTGATGTTGTAGGTTGATATGCTTCAAGAGAGGAACAAGCTTTATGGGACAATCAACTTTGTGGATATAAGTTCAGATGGGTATTCTCTAGAGGAAAATGTAGGACTTGATTACAACATGGTCAATTCTTATAATAGTGGCTCCTTTTTAATCATATTCTAGAAATTATGGCCTGTTTGAAATTTGAAATTTTTATGTCTGCACATTATATCAGTCATTATGCATATGGACATGTGGTAGTACACTATCGAGATATAAAAAGTAATGAATTTATTTCTTAATGAATATTATTGGTGACAGTAAGATGTGTATACATGGCTGTATTTATTTTCAATGTTAACATTCTAAAATGTGACCCCCCAAACTTTGCCCAACTAACTATGGCTATTAATTATAAAATTTCTCACACGAGTTTTCAGAACTCATCTTCAGCTACTTTCAAAGTGTGTGTTTGTTTATTGAAGAAAACACTTGCAAATTATTATTGTAAAACTTGGAACTCTAGTATAGGTTCATTTTTTTGTTGGTTGGGATAATAAAAGCTCTGTTTCCTGTAAAGTATTCAAAAATCATGATAAATATCTTGACTATATTTTGAATTATGTGTATCATCAAAAAATGGAAGCACTTCCATTTAGGACTAGTTTAGCCATCCGAGTAAGTGGTTTGGGGTCATTTAAAATGCCTTGAATGGGTCTTTGACTTGGATCTTCTTTTTCCCCTTGATTCTACCCTTTTTTCCACCTTTCTCCTACCTTTTCTAAAATTTTGCTCTGTGATTCCGAGATTCTTGACCTCAGGGTCAAGGTCAACCTTTAAAATGACCTAGGTCAAGGTCAACCTCAACCCTGAGCTAGCTTAGGTTCAACCTCGACCTTGACCCAGGGTCCAAATTCTAGGTTCCCAAATTTTCTGAATGTCGGGCTTCAGAAAGATTTAATTCTCGCTTTTGGGTCAGCTGTTTCAGACTTCGATGCAATGAATCTTGAAATTATATTTAATATAGGTCCACTCATAGGGTTATAGGTCTAATGGTAATTTAATTCTCCTATGTAGGCCTCTCTAGAATATTGTACCCTAGATTTGTATATAAGGAAGCCTTCTCCTCTCATTTTCTCTAACAACCATCTAAGCAAGAAATCTAAGTGTGAAAGACGCAAGAAGAAATTCCATCCATCCAAATTATATGCATAATCTATTGAAGGAAGAAATCAAAAATTCAATCACTCAATAATTCAAGCATCTAATTCATCAATGAAATCCATTGGTATCCATTGAAGGATTCAAAGCTCAATGGAGCTCTCTTGTTGAAGATTTATCCATCCACATCCATGCAAACTTCTTCTTATTCCAAGATCCATTCAAGATTGGTGTTGAAGATCCAAAAGAAATTGATTTGAGACATCCTACATTATACATTCTACATCCATTTGGTACATCCATACTTGTGGATCCAAGGATTCAAATCCTCCACAAGGGTTTCTATACAAGCGAGATGAATTCGTTTATTTACTTTGTTTATTTATGAAATTTCCATTATACTTTAAGGTTAATTCCAAAACTGGGGTTTGACCAAGGCAAACCCCTACCCCCAACAAACAAAACCATTTTTCTTGTAGGTACAGGTACATGACAACAGATTCAAGTGCAGATCTAGATACCCTTTTCAGTAGACTTTCAGGATCTAGAAACACATTTTCCATCGAACTATGCAGGTAAAGGTCAACATTTTGTTCTAGGTCAGGATCGACATTTTTTTTTGGGTCAGGATTAACATTTTTTTCTAGGGTCAGAATCGATATTCTATTCTAGGTTAGGATCGACATTCTATTCTAGGTCAGGATCGACATTTTGTTCTGGGTCAGGATTGACATTCTATTTTGGGTAAAATTTGACCTAAGCCATATCTGAAAAATATTTCTGGGTTTTGTAGATCTCACAGTTTCGGTTTAGGTTTGAAAAAATCAATAGTTTATCAGACTGTTTGATAGGGTTTCTAGCAGATTCTTTTTTGGAGGTATGTATTTTATTCCATTTTCCTTTGCAAACATTTCCAGATCTACATTCCTTATCATAATAATTAAATGTATGTGGATAATATGTGCATATGGTCACTTTTATGAGAAAACCCCCATTGTTCTAAACCCTATCCATATTTTCTATCTTACATTTTGGTGAACCGGCGATAGACAACTCTTTCTTTTTGGTTTTAGATTTGCATCTTATGTTAGATCTTACATAGATTTAAAAGTAGATTCTTTTATTCTCTTGCATTTATATGTCAAAAATAAATAAAAATCACAAAATTTCTTTAAAAATACAAAAAAAATTACAATTTTTCATGCTTGTAATGTTACTTTGGGTTCAACATGTATGATTTTTGTTTTGAATACTTTGATGAGGATTTTGTTGTGAAAGAGGATAGATCCCCTAATGAGGTACATGGAAGTGAGGATGAAAATTGTTTGAATAAGATCTCAATGGATCCTATTCCTATTTCATCCTCCTCTACAACCTCTTCAATTGACCTTTACTATAGGGTGTGTGCATGGTTACCTTCATATTCCACTATTTACAATATTGATACTGTAACCACCTAAATTTGGTCTGTTCCAACTATGGACCCTATTTTCCCTAAGTGTGATCATACCCTCGATTATGTCCAAATGACCATGTTACTGCTTGGCATAATCCTATAAATCAATTTAATGTCTTAGGTGATTTTTATCACTGATTTATATTAACTATTATAGCCATGTAATTCAAATCAATTTTGACCAATCAAATCAAACCAAAATCAAATATGGCTATAGTATTTAATTATAAAGGAATTAAATAAAT